>JAZGLO010003325.1:0-33973 GCA_036873155.1 Biomphalaria sudanica | reverse complement strand
GGAAGTAACCCTAGAGGGATAATGGGATCGACATGGCCTAAATTGTGCCGATATCCCCAAAATCCTCTCGTGTGAGTGTTGTGGACGGTCGTTGACTTGTAGCACCAAACTGCTGGTAGACTAAACCACTGTAGGCGTAATATATAGTGTTGTAACCCTGTTCCTCCCTGACTAACCATTTTTCTCACGTGCAAAGTAGGGTGTTTTTTGTTTATGCTGTTGGGTGTAAATGACCTGAACTAGTGTGTAAATGTGTTAAAAAACTTTGGTTATGATTTTTGGATTTCATGACTGAGGGTTGATTTCTGTTGTGTTAGTGAATCGGGATATGTAAATTTGATTTGGAGATTGTGACATTATTTCTTTTTACTGGGGATATTGATTGATCATAGTTGGATTGTGCTTCTGCAATCAGAGAGATACCAGCGATCTGGGAATCGGTGAGTTTTCTTTTCTTCAATTTCGCGTCTTAACAAAATTAACTTATACAACTTGAAATAACTTGAATGTCGTCAATGAGAACAATACTAAATAGAACTTTTAATATAAGATCAATAAATATAACTAGTTGAAATGAATGTAGTAGACTTAAGTAATGACATAAAATGGTATTTTTAACAGAATTTAGCTCACTATAAAAACACATCTTTTCAGTCAGGCAACATGGAGTCTCTCCTACCTAAGAACAATGACAACAATGCCACCTATCTTGCATCACTTACAACCAATCGCTAACCTCTTCTCACCGTCACCATAGAAACACACACACACACAAACGCACACTCTCTAACAGTGAATATTTGATCTTTGAAAATAGTGGTGTTTATCCTCTTTGGAGAGTAATTGTAATAAGTAGTATTATCCTTTTTGAAATAATTATGCGTCAAAGCCAAGTTATTGTCCGTAAGGAAATTTATCTTACAATTGTGCATTACACCAAACAAAACATAACTATAAGAAGGTTACAAAGACAGTTTGTGTGGGAACACAAACTCAAAATCGACCCCGAAGTGTTTCATTGTGAGACTTCACCAGAATTAGAACACGGGACTATCAGTTCCAAGTGCTTTACCCCTCAGCCACAGCATCTCCATATATTCATTTAGCGTACACTTATATTTTTTTAAATAATAATTATTAACCCTTAAAGTGCTGAGCTGTTTTACAATGAGTTCATACAAAATGGAATTTCGGTTCTAATGTTTGGCGGCAATACTACCACACGCGCCTTAAGGGTTAACCGTATCCATAGGCCTACATTCAAAATTTAATAAAATGTTAATGTAATAATGAGAAACTAAAAAAAGATTTATTATTCTAACAAAATTAGATAAATTGGCAACACGAACAAAAAATTCTTGGCCTATTTTAAGCTACGATTGTGTTTAAATGACAACAAGACATTCCCCTCGCAAAAAAATTAATAATAACTCCATATGTCATTTGTCATACAAACTAGACATAAATCTAGCTAGATCTAGACTTAGTTTTAGATCTAAATTTGGATTCAAGATCTAGGTCTAGATCTAGAATATAGTACTAGAAATAGATCTAATAAGTCTACATCTAGAGTTAGATCTAAGTATATATGTAGATCTAGACCTAGATCTAGAATATATAAATAGATATAGAAGCTTGATATAGAATCTACTATATCTAGACTAGAACTCGTATGAATTTATACGTTTAATCTTATAATTACTAGACTTAGGCCAATTTTAAGATCATGAATAGTAGGCATTTTGTTACCAGGTGCTATGCTATTCTTATCCGATTTATTTCTTAGCGTGATACTATTGTTTACATAATACATGTAAATAAATCTGCAACCTAAGCTGTCAGAAGATAAGTTGTTGCCTTAATAATTAAAATTGTGTTCAAATTATCAATACATTTATAATATAATCCATATCCATGACTTTAATAAAAAAAAGATATCTCCCCTTAAGTTTTTCATTGAAAAGAGGTGTATTTTTAGAAAAAAATCCGCTTGCATATATAATTTAAAAATAAGATGGTTCAGTTTAGGAAAAGAAAAAAAGTAACCGTTGCATTAGAACTTTGAATGATCTAAAATATCATGATGTCCGATTTTCATTTTCTCTTCAAGTTTCTGAGATCTAAACGGGACGGACGGACGGACAGACAGGCGAAAAAACAAAATGTACATTCACACCAGACTCACTAATAATTTACATGTGAAAAATTTATATCAGATTGTTCTTATTTAATGATTTGATTGCTAGGGAAACAAAAGAGTGTTTGTGTCTGTTTGTCTTTGCTATCGGTGATAGTAAAATCACAAAGCCTGACACAAAGGATGATATCTTATTTCTAGAATCTTTTTATCTTTTTCATGGATGTTTTTCTCAATTGCAGTAAAATTTAGTTTATTGTCTAGGATAGTACCAAGGTATTTAAAGGTTTGCACTATTTCAATAGTCTCTCCAGATACAGAAACAATATAATTTTCCTTCTTTTCCCTACGAAAATCGATCATCATTTCTTTATTGTTTTTTTTTTTTTACATTTACTAATTCAAAAAAATATCTTTTCAGTATTTTTCAATGTGTTCTATTTCTCTGAAATACTTATTTACGTCTGAGCTCTCTGAGAGCAGTGCAGCAAGAAGAGCCGCATTGAGAGCAGTGCAGCAAGAAGAGCCGCATTAAAAGCAGTGCAGCAAGAAGAGCCACATTGAGAGCAGTGCAGCAAGAAGAGCCGCATTGAGAGCAGTGCAGCAAGAAGAGCAGCATTGAGAGCAGTGCAGCAAGAAGAGCCGCATTGAGAGCAGTGCAGCAAGAAGAGCCGCATTGAGAGCAGTGCAGCAAGAAGAGCCGCATTGAGAGCAATGCAGCAAGAAGAGCCGCATTGAGAGCAGTGCAGCAAGAAGAGCCGCATTGAGAGCAGGGCAGCAAGAAGAGCCGCATTGAGAGCAGTGCAGCAAGAAGAGCCGCATTGAGAGCAGTGCAGCAAGAAGAGCCGCATTGAGAGCAGGGCAGCAAGAAGAGCCGCATTGAGAGCAGTGCAGCAAGAAGAGCCGCATTGAGAGCAGTGCAGCAAGAAGAGCCGCATTGAGAGCAGTGCAGCAAGAAGAGCCGTTCCATCAGCGAATTTAGTGAAGGAGCAAAAAAGGCTATCGTATTGAAAATCCTTGGTGTAAAAAATGAACCACAATGGCGATGTCACAGCCCCCCCTGGAGCGCCCCTGTGTTAACTATGCCATTATTATAACTATTAGAGGTGATGCTGTCATTGCATGCTTGTCGATATGACCCCTACGCCACTAATCTAGGCACATTTATTGACCATCAGGTCCGAAGGACCAAACTGGACTCAAGTTTATATGTCTAGGGGCAGGATCCGTTCTTTTCTTACCTTGGAAGACAAGCCGAAACCATGAAACTGTTATTTTGTCCGACCATATCGTACTGATATTGTTTACAGCTTTGCTGGAACAAGTAAGGTCGTCGTTATCAACTAATTCTGGAGCAGACATGTGTGCGTAGACGGCTAGATCTCCTAGTACAAAATCAGTAAATACATTCATATGTAAGAGTAGCACTTTATATTGATGAATACTAAGACTAAGATTAAGACTAAGACTAAGACTGCTTTATTGATCCTTATGGAAATTTGTTGTGATTCCAAGGACTCTTTTCTCATATAAAACACAACAGAAACATTCACAAAAAATAGAACAGACACAACATGAAAGGGTTCATTCAGTGACTACACACAAGCATCATGGTCCTATTCATGTTTCCTGATCATAGGGTGGCGTTGATATAGTCTGACTGAGTTAGGTACGAACGAGTTATTTAACCGCTCTGCTCTTGTCTTGATTGACAGAAGTCGCCCACTTCGCGACGACTTGACGTAGTTATGATGGAGCGGGTATCTGTTGTCTTCCAAGATTTTTTTCGATTTTTCTTAGACATTATCTAGGATCGTATTTAGTTTAAAGCTATTGAGTTTATATAGGAAAAATAGTCGCTGGGCTGTTTGAATACAGTGTTCCCCAAACTTTTCATTTAACGGAACAATTAAATTAGCGAAACACTTTGATTATTTTTCAGGTCTGATTTATTTCCTATTTGTTGAGATAAAATTACAATAACTAATCCATATTCTAAATTTAGCCTTATTTTTTTTCAAGCATAAAAATCTAGTCTCTCTCTCTCTCTCTCTCTCTCTCTCTGTCTCTAACTCTTCTCATCTCATATATATTTGTCAATTTTTCGACACATTTAAATTTGTAATGCTGATGGGAAAAGATAAAGGAAATATGATTTAGAGAAACATTATCCTAATATTAATAAATGCCATTTGCACAACTGGTTATCTCATCTAATTTAAACATTTGCACAGCTGGCTATCTCATCTGATTTAAACATTGCACAGCTGGCTATCTCATCTATTTAAACATTTGCATAGCTGTTTATCTGATTTAAACATTTGCACACCTGGCTATCTCATCTGATTTAAACATTTGCATAACTGTTTATCTGATTTAAACATTTGACGGCTGACTATCTCATCTAATTTAAACATTTGCACAGCCAGCTGGCTATCTCATCTAATTTAAACATTTGCACAGCTGTTTATCTCATCTGATTCAAACATTTGCACAGCTGGTTATCTCATCTGATTTAAACATTTGCACAGCTGGCTATCTATTCTGATTTAAACATTTGCATAGCTGTTTATTTCATCTGATTTAAACATTTGCACAGCTGGTTATCTCATCTGATTTAAACATTTGCACAGCTGTTTATTTCATCTGATTTAAACATTGGCACTGCTGGTTATCTCATCTGATTTAAACATTTGCACTGCTGTTTATCTCATCTTATTTAAACATTTGCACAGCTGTTTATCTCATCTGATTTAAACATTTGTACAGCTGTTTATCTCATCTGATTTAACCATTTGAACAGCTGTTTATCTCATCTGATTTAACCATTTGCACAGCTGTTTATCTCATCTGATTTAAACATTTGCACAGCTGTTTATCTCATCTGATTTAACCATTTGCACAGCTGTTTATCTCATCTGATTTAAACATTTGCACAGCTGTTCATCTCATCTGATTTAAACATTTGCACAGCTGTTTATCTCATCTGGTTTAAACATTTGCACAGCTGTTTATCTCATCTGATTTAAACATTTGCACAGCTGTTTATCTCATCTGATTTAAACATTTGCACAGCTGTTTATCTCTGGTGAAACATTTATTATGTTGAAGACGCGTCAATCTTTTAATTTTCTGTAGGCGTGGAGCCATACGGCCTCTCAAAACGTCTACCCACAGTGCTTAACGAAGCCTCAAACACTAAGCTTCCCTAGGACGCAATGATTGTTGTTTTTTTTTCTTTTGACGAAGCACGTGACACTAATGTCTGAAAGTCTGTGCCCCCCATGGTGAAATGGTTTGGGAGGCGCTGTCCTGGATTATGTCTGACGGTGTAGCCGATAGGAAAAAGGAGGAAAGAGAATTAGAACAAAGAGAAGTAAGACAACAAAAATCGATGACGTCAAACTAACGGTGGTAACAGTAAGGACCAAACCAGCCTCTGGGACATTTGTTAGACTGACATGTGGGCATTGTCTTCGAACAGATTTCGTCAGGGCAGTGGCACGTCCATGAGTCGTCAGCTGATAAGAGGCCAGCTGAAACGAAAGAGCAAAAACGTTAATGCATTACACATTTTCGTTTTGTTTCAAAGCTTATATCAACTCTGTCTGTCTGTTTGTCTGTCAGGTAAAATGTTTGCACACGTCATTTCTCCCACACCCATTCTCAGATCAAGTGAAAAATTTGCGCAATCTTGAGTGCAGAGAAGTTAAAGGTCATCGAGGGTGTCCTGAAGCCAGCAAAAAGATCAACCACATTTACTTTCTCCAACTAAAGTCAGGTACTCATTAAGAGTGGGTGGACTCAGGGGCGCCCTAAAAATCCCAAAATTAAAAAACCCAGTATTCACTGACATTCGAGCTCAGGACCTCAGGTTTGGAAGCTAAGCGCTTAACCACTCGGCCACCGCGTCCCCTGGTCTTAACAATATGTTATATAGTTCGTCCATCGTGAATCGATTATGGATTATTTGATCATGGAGGGGGGGGCTATTTAATTTGCACTACGGTTTTGTGCCTCCTTATTTTGGCGGATGAGACCTATGTGAGCCCGGAATGTTTGGCTTTACACTGAGCAGGTTATTCTAGCTGGAGCCTGCATCAGTTACCTTGATTTTTGTTTTGTCTGGCGCTTTTCTTCTGCCAGAGCTGTTCTCGTGTCCTCTGCAATTTTTCCAACATTTTTTTTAAACAGCGCGATGCCATGATGCTCTATCATGTGCTTCCGTCTCCCAGGGGGCAGGGTCAAGGCTGAAGGCTTTCAGAGTCGCTTTGAGGATTTCCCTGAAGCGTTTTCCTAGCCTGCCTTGTGATCGCTTCCCTTTCTTGAAGTCTTTTAAGAATGTGAGAGTCTTCCATTATGCAGATGCGGCGTGCCCATCGTAGCTGAGACTGCATCAGGATTGTGTGAATTCTTTGCACGGAAGCTCTACGGAGAACTTAAATGTCAGTTTCTTTGCCAGGTAAAAATCTATTATAGCACAGTGCTGAACTTGCCTTTTCCCCCATTAGCTGGTACTCTGCACAATTCAGACCAAACTTCGATTCACAGCGCCCCGGTGCAGGTAGAAATAGGTCATTGATCTACGTTCTATTCAATTATCTAAAACTTTGCTAGGAAATAACATACTCTGGACCTGTCGTATACGTGCCTAACGCGCAAACGCAGGGGTTCTGTCTTTCGCAAGATAGGACATACGCCTCTGAAGCCCACCCTCTTATTGAGTTTGATGATGACTCCAAGCTCACGCTTGACGCACACAAAACATATATTCTTTTTTTAAAATCTCGTTTTAGTTTGTACTTCTTTAAGATCTAAGTGTTACTGGCATTAGCACGAACCAATTCTGAAATCTTAACAAAATCTTAACTCCTCTACAATCTCTTAATACCTCTACAATCTCTTAATTACTATACCACTTCTTAAATCCAATACAATCTCTTAATTTCTACTCAATCTCTTAATTTCTCTACAATCTCTTGATTCCTCTACACTCTCTTAATTCCTCTACAATCTCTTTATTTATAGACAATCTCTTAATTCCTCTACAATCTCTTAATTCAACTACGATCTCTTAATTCGCCGTGGGCTGCAGTTTTGAGATTCGGAGAGTGCCGCGTCACGCGGCCGCATGTGGCTCTCGAGAAGTTGTTAGGGCCTATCTGCGATATACTTATTAAGTTCCCCTTTCAGACCTTGCGATCTAGGGGGCAGATGATGAAAAGATATTTTTTTTGAGTGGCCCACGGTTAACGAGGCCAGCGTAATGACCAACCTCCTTAACTTCTTCCCAACTAATGTCAGGCACCCAGTAGAGCTGGATGGACTCATAGATGCCCTCAAGATCCCCAAAGCTAAAAATCCCAAGTCTTCACAAGGATTACAACTCGGACCCCCCGGTTCGCAAATGCCAAGCGCTTTACCACTCAGCCCAAGCGCCTCCAATATAATGATATATACTTGTTGGTAGTTGAATTTACTTGTTGTGCAGCTGGGTCTGAAGTATCCAAGCTGACATCCAGACCGACACTCTTGTCTAGCCTCATTACATGAGCCTGTCCCTCCACAGAATGGACTGCACTTCACCGCTGTGAAGAGAACGAAAGGTCTTGTTCATACCGTTGTAATCGTGTGGGGTCACCTGAACAGTGCCGGATTTAAGTAAGTGGACGCACTGGGAAGTGTTGTGGAGACCTCTCCCTCAGTGTTTAGTCATCGACTACAATGTTGCATGAATCTTCCTTAGAAATCTATACAATTTAATGAAACGAAAAGAAAAAATGTTTTTCGCTTCATTTAATTTTTATGAAGAATGTATCATTAATACATTAAAGATAACCTGCACCCATTAAACCACTGTTACATAAGATCTGAACGAAGTGGTCGTCTCCTTTCCATTAGGACTAAAACAGAAAGATTTAAAAACTCCTTTATCCCACTTTTGGTCAGAGTGTTACAAGATCAGCTGTCGTCATCGAGAAGTACATAGAAGTCAAATTTATAAAGCGCTGGTTATGAGTGTGTATGTGTTTCGTGTGTGAATGTTGTTCGTATTTGCATCTATAATGTTATTGTTACAGTAGTTACGCTGAGGTTGTCAATTGTTGTCAAACTGAATTTCCATTTGATTGGATCAATACAAATTATCTTATCTTATCTTAATATATTAATTAAAGAAGAATGTATGTTTTTTAGATGTCTACATTCAGTATTTCACACTCTAAGTGTGCAAGGAAGCAATCTTCTAGCGGTCTCAACACTAACAGCGACGCCACAACCAGTGGGCAGTTTAGGCCAATAGCTCACTGCCACGTCACAGCTCTGTACGACCTGGAAACTAGCTATTAGTCTAAACTGCCTATAGTTTGTGACGTCCCAGGTCAGTGTTGAGGCCCTCTATGACGAATGGTCTTGATTTGACACGACCGAAATGGCGACATGGGGCACTGTCTGGGGCTTTCGAACACGTACGTCTATTTAAATCTGATTTTAGAACTACATTGGGCCTTTTTTTATATCAGGAGTGGAGCAACAATAAATAGATTACATTAATAATCTAAATCTAGACACCTTGTCATCACCCGAAATCTCCGAAAATGAAGCCTACTGTACTATAATTAAAAAAAACAGATTTTTATTAAGGCCCCATCTCAAGCAGGAGCACGTCTGTTACATCGACCACCTTTCAGCTCACAAAAAAAGACTACTTTTGGCATACGGACGATAAGAAGTCCCTCTATACTGTCCATACCAACGTTCGCAAAGGACATCGCTGTTTGTAGTGCGGTCTCGCCACCGTATGTCCATGATGGAGCCCAAGCATCTTTGGTGGAGAGCACCTGGTTGCATGCGGCTTCAGAAGGAGACAGCTGGAGGTCACTCACAAAGGCCGCGGGATACACATTAGAGAGACCAAAAGAAAATCCGCTGCCGAGGACAGACGCAGTCGGCGAAAAGAAAATCTGAATCGACCACCGGTTGTACCTGGTTATACTTGCCCTGGATGTGGCAAATTATGTAGGTTACAGATGGGGGTTATTAATAGGTTACTAGCACACTTCTTCTTCGTTCTCATTTTACACGACGGAGGGTTCAGATCAGTAATCCTATATGAGATGAACCGCGCAGTGGTTTTCAGATCAGGCAGTTCGTATTGTATATCTTCTAATGGAGGTTTTAGGGCCAGAGTCTTGTTCGGGCCTCAAGATGCAGCTTTGAAGGACATGTTCAGCATTCTCTGGTGATGCTCTACAAGGGCAGGTTTCGCTGGTCCCGACTTTAAGCTTCCAGAACATATATTGTCTCACTCTGTTGTGTCTGGATCTGAGTTGAAAAATTATGCGTTGGTCATGTCGACATAGCTTATAATACTTAATAATAGGCGTCCTTTTTTCTTGTAATTGAGATGTGAGATGGTCGAATTCTCATTGATTCTACACTCTATTATTTTCATCATTTTTTCTGGGTAGAGAGGGATTTCCATTTGTTTGTTCATTCTTCCATCTTTGGCCTTCTAGTTCAATGTGTGCTGGAATCCATTAAAGAACAGTTTCCTTGCTGTTGATGTTAAGGTTTACAAGAGCTGTCCTGAGTTGCTTTACACAGGAAGTCTTTAAAGAACTGTTTTGGCATTGGTCATCTGGCTGTGTGTCGAGTACCGGCACACTAATTAGGCTGATTTACACGTTATTTTCATTAGATTTTAATATATGGCTTTTTACATTAAATATTAAATATAAAAATATAAAAATGATGGGGACCCAAAGATGCCAAGTCCCTCAGGACCCCAAATGATGGCAAAACCCTAGCAACGCAACTTTCCATGAGTAACTGGAATAGTGAACTAGTAGGCTACTGCGTGAATTAACCTCTTTAAAAAATGTTGCAAATACTCTGAATGTGTGAAGTGTTCCGTTTTTGGAAAACGTTGGGAAGCACTGATCTAGAGAAATCAGGTACCATAACTACCATTTATACCTTTATTTCAATATTTGCGCTAAGACGTGTGCTAGATAACTTACGCCGAGTACAGTTCAGTCCAAATAACCCAGGTTTACATCCGGACAAGCACGTCTTTGTATTAGCGTCACATGTACCATTTCCCGCACAGACGTCACTGCATATATACAGGCCTTGAGATCAAATACAATGGATTGAACCGTTAATACATTATTAACATATGAGCTAACTTCGCTAGGTTGAGTAATTTGTTATGGAACGATATTCACTCAAACTCAGTTTGGAAATATTGTTTTTATGAGGGAAATGGGCGATCAGGAAAAGACATCAATTCCTAAGAATTGCTTTTATGGTCTGTTAGTTGTAAATGTCATTGTACTTGGCGATTTGAATAGAAAGTCTCTTAAGTGCCCCTACGGTCTAGAGTCGTTCTACATTGAGAGCTTTTGCGTAAAACTATTGGCCTATAATTGGATTGGAACAAAGATTTTGCAGTGTAACTACTCAAATGGTTACGATAAGACATTTAATATTGCAGTTAGTATATTTATTATGGCTTTAGTGCGAAACATCTAGTGCTATAAAAGTATTAGGTTATAGGCTAAAACATGAGCTTTGTAACAAAGTTATAAAGCGAACCTTTCCTCAAAAAACGTAAAAAATATTGAGCTAGTATTCTATACAAGGCTACATGAAATCCATTTTTTTTGGACAAAAAGGTCTGAGAAGCTAAGTCTATATAGAAATTTAACATTTCTTTTGAAGTTTGCAATTATATATAGATTGTATTAATTTACCAACGAAATAAAATATTACCCTTCATTATTATACGAGACTCAACAGGGAATAGTTAATCATTTGCTGAGAAAAGAAAACTTGACTTATTAGATTTATCACTGACATACATTTGTTTACGAGGTCACAATAAATTCTAGTAAGGGCTCAAAATCAATTGAAACTTTTATTGACTGTATTGAGAGGTTTGTGCATAATGTTGAAGGTTGTCACCAATTAGCACATTATAAAACCACCAAACATTAGAATATTCGTATCTTGTGTCAAAATTTATAGATTGTTTGTCTCTTTACTTCAAATGTTTACTTTTATTTAAAATTAAGCGATTTAAAAAAATTGACATGTATGTAATATTTCATGCATCATTCTTCGTATACTGTGTATACATTATACAAGGCAGTGTTTCCCAAACTTTTGACTAAAGTGTACCCTTTTCTAATTTTGTGTAACGCTGAGTACCCCTCGGCTTGTATCTATAAGAAGAATGGACATATTGAAAGAGTATTTTTAAAAAAATCAGCATAGTTAATGAGGTGCAGCGTACCCCCTCCAAAGTCTTCCCCTAACCCTGGGGGTACTCGCACCCCACTTTGGGAAACACTGATATAGAGTATATGGTGCAGGGCTGAGAGAATGTTGTCTAGCAAGAGGGATCGAGTGTCGATCTAGAATCGAGCTGAGGGTATTTTCACGATAAAAATATTAAAAATGCAGTTCATAGATATTTTAATTTGCTCTTCGACAATGTCCTACAAAATGTGAATGGCTCTTCCAAATCTATTCACACAATTGTTTTCTAGCTTTATTTTTTGTTTTCATTCTTAAAAACAAATACGAGCATTATAGTTCTAGTTAACGAGCTCTACTGTTTAATTGAATGTTTAATTGAATGTTTAATTAAATGTTTAATTGAATGTTTCATTGAATGTTTCATTGAATGTTTCATTGCCTAAAGCTGTGTAGGAGAAAAACCTCGTTCATTTTTTTTTTAATTTTCACTAAGACAAAAGTTGAGTTAACAGTAAAAATTTTGAAGTTCTCAGTACTGTCGCACACATTGGAGAGCAGGGGCGGACTGGCTATATGGGCATTAAGGCAAAAGCCCGGTGGGCTGCTACCCAAATTGGCCGTTAGTGTCACTGAAGGGGTCACATTGATGCCACTTTGTATAAAATTGTTAAATGTGTTAGAATATTCTCTTATAAATGGGCCCTCTCTGCGTCGTGTTGAAAAACAGTGTCATCTACAGACATTTTCAAAAATAATATCATATCCTACATCCGTAGAAAGTGCTACTAGATCTAGTAGGAGTCATCCTTTTAGGGGCTACACACTTAGCGATAAAAAAGCAACATAGTGCCTATACTTCCAATCAAAAATATAGAGGTCACTGTATGCATGTGTACAGTTATCGATGCTCCAACTTGATAGAATGAGTTTGAGGACAGGTGATACGCAATTATGGGCCTGATTGCATAGCAATGCCCTGGTCGATTTTGACCTAACGTCCGCCCCTGTTGGGGAGGACAATGGAACAGAGCTGGAAGAGGAAAAAGTGTCAGAGTAAAAAAAAGCAAGGGCCAATGACACTAGCTCCAGGTGGAATAACCTGCCCAGTGTGCAGCCGAACGTATGGGATCACTGAGGCCTCACAAGCCACACGAGGTACGAAACAGTTTGGGCTCACTGAAGCCTCACCAGCCACACGAGGAGGCACAAAACAGTTTGGGCTCACTGAAGCCTCACCAGCCACACGAGGAGGCACAAAACAGTTTGGGCTCACTGAAGCCTCACCAGCCACACGAGGAGGTACAATAACCCCTGGGCAAACTTTCTCAGCCCCCTCCCCCCCCCCCCCTGCATGACAAAAGTGGTCATCATCGAACCACGATGGACGACCTATATAGTAAAAGACTTACGTTCGTTGCAAGTGTCACCAATAAAGAATCCCAGGCAGCCTTCGTTACACTTCCCAGTCCGGTCATTACAGCGACCACTCCCTGCACAGTTGCCGCTGCATTCTTTATATAAATGTCAATCAAAATATTAATAAAAAGTCGTACGTGGGTCTGTATACTTACGTTTCATATAATACTCGTTAATATTTTTTAGACTAGAACATGCTCGCCTTATTCGACCTACTTTTAATAATGATAATAATAATAATAATAATAATAATTATTAGTAATACATCACCAGAAAATTCCAAAGTGGAAACTGATAAAGGGACTACAGTGAATTTTGATTCACTTTAAAGAAACTCGACCCTGGCTGCGCCAGAGAATGAATACTCATTCGTTTTTAGCATAATAATTATAATAATAATAATAATGTGAGCTTGCGCTCCCAGAGCTATATTTTTGTGTATTCTATTTTTTTATAGGCTAGTGCCAAATGTATTATTTGTACTTCCGCTTTTTATGTAAGTTAGGGTGGGGTGTATAAAAAGTGTGCCACGCTGTTTTAAAAACAGTTCAGTGTACAGTTGACCAGTGGTCAGTATAGTATGTCTGTGTGACAGCCGAAGATCTTTGTGGTCTGTCGTGTACTTATTTTTATTCCTGTACCTGGGACGGCCTGTAAGTTTGCTATTGTTACTGCTGTGTTACTGCTTTTAGCTGCTGAAAGTAACTGCTGTTTTAACTGTTGATTTTAACTGTTCTAAGCTGCTGTTGTAGATTTATTTTGTTTCTGTAGATACTAGTGTAGTGTTGCCTTAGAGTTCTATTAGTAAACTTAGTTATAGTCTGTTTCTTTTCTTAGTGAATAGATCTACTAATACTATAGTAAGGTACTAACTAAGGTGTTCTTGTTGTAGTTTTAGTTATGAGTTGGTTGTAGTAGTAGAATATTGTAGATCTAGACTAGTTTATTGTAGTTTGTTAGTGTAGATCTAGGTCTAGACTAGTGTAGTAGTTGTAGTGATTTATTTAGTTAGATAGTTGGGTTGATCAGTTTGTGTTAGATAGTTGGTTAGTTAGTTAGTGTTTGTAGTGGTGTAGATTTAGAGGGTTTTAGTTTTAGTTAGTTGATGGGTTCAGTCGTGGTGGTTAGTCAAGTTAGTGTATATATTATATTTTATAATTGATTTATTTTTGCATATTATATGTAAATAAAGTTTCGTTTGTTTATTTATCCTAACTAAAGTTTCGTTATCTTGCTTTCCTTTAGTTTAGGTTAGTTATAGCTAGTTGTCTGGTTACTTAGGCGACTCTAGCCCCTTGGTCACCATGCCGAGGTGCACAGATTGAGCCCACCCAGTAGCGCTAACATCTGCCTACTGTTGGTAAATTTTAATGTTGAGCAGAAGAGAAAAGGTCTCTCCCACTCGCGCCTGCCTGACCTGCTCACATAATAATAAGGCTTGTCTTCGAGTCCGAAGATTAGTGAGGAATACAGTATTTCCCGTGGCTGCGCAGCCCCAGCTGTGACCTACATATTTTGCAACATCCAGGGCAAGTATAACCATTGGTCGATTTAGATTTTCTTTTCGTCGTCTGCGTTTGTCCTCGGCAGCAGATTTTCTTTTGGTCTCAAATGTGTATCCCGCGGCCTACATGAGTAACCTCCAGCTGCCTCGTTCCGACGCCGCTTGCAGCCAGGTGCTCTCTTATTGTTATTATTGTATTATCCATAAGGAAATTTGTCTTACAATTTGTGCATTACACTAAACAAAACATTATTACTATAGAAAACCAAAATATACATTCACACCAGACTCACTCATAATTCACATGCGAAAAGTTTATATCAGGTAAGTTTCTATTTAATGTCAAATAGTTTCTATGTAATGATTTGATTACCAGGGGAACAAAAGAGATGTGTGTCTGTTTGTCTTTGCTATCGGTGTCTAGTATCTCTTTTATGATAGTAAAATCACAAAATCCTGACCCAAAGTGTGATTTTTAGAAGTTTTTTAGCAGTTTTTTTTAGCCGTTTTTTCATAAAAACTTACCATTTTGAAAACTATTCACTATTAATAGTAACAAACACGGGAAGCTATTTAGTAAGGTTGAAACACATCTACCAGATTTTTTACACAATTATGCAAACGGTTTTAGATTTTTTGTCCAAATTTAAAAAAAATAAAAATAACTAATTAATTAATTAATTAGTGGTAATTAATTAATTTTCTTTGATTTAGCTAAAGGGAAATATATCGTATAGTATTGAGAGCTATGGCTGTAAATGTGTGGTTTTTCCTTCTTGTAAACGCTTTATTTACAATAATGACTTCTATCATTTTGAAACACTGAAGTACTTTCTCTATACATTCAGGTCGACCAGAAATTATTTATTGGTGGATATTTTTAAGTTTGATTCAAATCAGAGTCAGAATATAGATCAGTTTAAAGTTTGATTCAAATCAGAGTCAGAATATAGATCAGTTTAAAGTTTGATTCAAATCAGAGTCAGAATATAGATCAGTTTAAAGTTTGATTCAAATCAGAGTCAGAATATAGATCAGTTTAAAGTTCTGTGTCACCGTGTAATAGTCATTTTTTAAAAGATAAGATAAGATAATTTTTATTCGTGCAATCAGATGGAGATTCATATTGACTACAATAGACCACCTTAGCGTAACCACTGTCAAAATAACATCAACTCACTCTGTCTGGTACAAGTTTGTACGCACCATTCCTTCCACACCCAATCTCGGATTAATCTGACATTTTGCACAATTATTCCTTTTACCTAAGAACACAAGACTCAATATTTAAAAAAAAAAGAAACAAGTAGTTAATCAATTATTGGTAACTAATTATTTTGTTTGGCATCTTGAATAAGGGGGGAGAGAAATCGTACTTGGCAAAGGTGGAAGTATAAGTTGAATTAGTCCCCTTGAGGACTCTTGAACACTTGCGTAAACCATTTTTTGTATGCATTAAAAAAACGATCACGTGAACATTCCACACCCGCCCCCCTCCCACCTGGTGCAGACAAGTGATACGATCATAACGCATTGAGAAAGCTCAACAATTGGTACAAATATTTCTAATCGCACAGATTTCTATGTCTAGGTTAATTATACATATAATTACACGACTGACCCAAACTAATTCATACAACTACACTCACTATGAGCTTTTTTTTTTTTTTAAGTATTTTTTTTTCAACATTTTTTTTATAGTTCCCAAACATTTGCATTAATCCCGACCCTCCCACCCCCCCCCTGCAATCCTAAACATTCAAATGAGGGGGACACGGTCCATTTTTTCTTTGGGGGGGGGGGAGAAATCACAGTTAGTTAACAGATTTAGTTATATATCTACATGATAAAAGCTACTTACTGTTATTTTAACCGATGATGTCATTCCCCTTCTGGTATGTTGGCCGATTTGGTGTTGAGGGTTGGGGGGGGGGGTGTTGTGATTACCTCAATGCCTCCTACCCGACCCAATAAATCATTTTTTTTTTTTCTAATTCATTTTCTTGTACACCTCCTAATCATCATCTTTCCTTTGCCGTTAGTCATGGAACTTAGGGCCTCAGTACAAACACGGCCGTGGACGCGGGTCTCTTTGCTAGTTATTAAATGGATTCCCAGTTCTTTCCTGTCCTCTCGGCTTTATCTAGTACAGTGTTTCCCAAACTTTAGACTTATGCGTACCGCTTCTAGAATTTTCGTAACGCTGATTACTCCTCGACTCCCCCCACCCCTTTTTTTTTTCCAAAAAAAAAAATTAAAAAAAAAATTTATTTAAAAAAAAGTGTATTTTATTTTTTTTTAATTTTAGTAGGCTTACATGCACACAATAATAATTACTCTATCACTGTTAAGAATTAATCTAGAGAGGTTTTTTTTTTTTTTTTTTTTGCATGCTTCAGAGACACATCCAATACATTCCAAACCAGGTTACAAAGACAGTTAGTGTGGAAACACAAACTCAAAATCGGCCCCCCGAAGTGGCCCACCCAAGCAGGTTTCAATATTTTCAGAAAGAACGTCAGAAGGAAATTATATCTAAGACAAATGACAGAGAAGAATGGCGAAAGAAGGTTGAATGATCTTGTGTGGTGCCCCAGCGGTCCAGCAGACCAAGGAATACGTAAATTGGAATGTGAAGTCCAATGTCCTAATTGATGTCTTATAATAAATATCTAATAGATCTAATTGTTTTGTAAAGGGTCAAGCTCTTATTCAGAGCCTGAAGAAAAAAAAATATATTAGAGTGCATTCAATTATAAAAAAATAAATTTTAAAAATGATCCTTTAGTTAAGTGTTCTATTGCAATGGCGCAGCGGCGCAATTCATGCGATGATATGAAACATTACTTATTAATTTGTTTTTTTTTAAATTAATAATAATAATAATAAGGCTTGTCTTCAAGTTCGAATATTGGTGAGGAATTCAGTATTTCCCTTGGCTGCTCAGCCCCAGCTGTGACCTACATGTTTGATGAATGCTTGTACAGCATAAACATTGCCCGCAGATGGTCGATTTAGATTTTCTTTTCTATTTTAAATTAGGTCAAACTAATACGCATACTAAATTTTTTTTTCTCTTTTAAAAAAAAAGTAAACATTTTGTTTTGTAAATAAAGAAGTTAGTATAACAGAACTTACTTTACTTAGCAATACTAATGTTAAAAAAAAAAGAATTTGACAAAAAATCTAAAACCGTTTGCATAAATGTGTTAAAAATATAGTCAATAGTTATCTCTCCTACTAAATAACAACCCCTATTTTTTTATTTTGTTTACTTTTAATAGAGAATTGTTGTAAAAGTGGTGTATTTTTTATGAAAAACAAAACTGCTTGCATAAATTATTTTAAAATATAGATTTTTCGCTTTCAGAAAAGAAAAAAAGTAGCCACGTTCTTTTTGGTCTTCCTCTGCGTCTTGTGCCCTTAGGGGTTCCACTCTAAGGCCTGTCTAGCTCTGTTGTTGGTATCTTTTCTAAGGGTGTGACACCAATTCATCTCCACTTTCTCTCTAAGATGTGCACCTCTATATTTTTCTGTCCACTCATCTCCCACAGTTCGGTGTTCTCTATTTGTATATATGTGTATACCTACTGGTTAATTATTGCTTATCTGGTAGAACTCCCACCAGGGCTCGGCCTCTGAAGAACCTGTTTTACTTGTAGATCCTTTTTTTCTTTACCTTCGGTGCAGTTCAGCCCGTGGAAATACTGTCTGCATCCAGACAAGCAATTGGACGTATATTGGTGACATCTGCCTGATCCGCCACAGCTGCCTACACACCCTGGTAATGAGTAACATAAATATAACATAAATATAACATAAATATAACATAAAGCTTTGCCTTGAAGAAAAAAAAAAGCAGCGATAGTCAATGCGACGTAATGGTCATTATCTCATTAGTGGACGAGAAAAGAGAAAGAGAGACAGAGAGAGACAGAGAGAGAGAGAGAGAAGGCGAATCGAAGAAAACAGTAAAGAATCGACAGGCCTATCTTTGAAAGAGATTCTGTTCAAGGCGAAAGATTAAGAGACAGATTATGTTGTTGCACAATCTGGACATATAGGTGAAGGTGGGAGGTCAAGGCTTGGGTTTTAGCTGAAAGTTGTAACTAATGATACTTACTCTGTCTACAGTCGAAAGCCATGTACCCGGGTCTGCATCCTTGGTCACACTGACCAGTCAAAATATTACAATCTCCCGCACCGGAACAGTAGCCGCACCCTGAGCATAAAAAAAACTAATAATAACAAAATGTTAAGAAACGTCCAAACAACATCTTGTATAATAGAAACAAAATAACAAAGATAATGACAACAGTACTAATTAATTACTCTATAATATGTACTGGATTTACTTAGTGGCAAAATATAAAGAAAGTTCTCTACACCCCCCCCCCCCAAAAAAAAAACAAACTATTTTTTTCTATGACGTTCAGCTTGTCAAAGAGCGACCACCAATGGCTAAATAAATGACTATTTCAAAAAATTAGAGGAATAAATGTGTGTGACTTTATATACAAGGATTATCTCTCTATGGTTTAAATAGTAAAATCTACTAGACCAGGGGTTCACAGCCTGTGGGTCGCGACCCCCTAGGAGGTCGATTGACGATTAGCCAGGGATCGCCTAAGACCATCCAAAAATATGGATTGTTTTTGTCTTTTCTTCTATTGCTGTATGTGTGTGTGTGGGGGGGGGGGGATCGCGGCAGAGTGGGGGAATTGTAAAAAGGGTCGCCGAGCATAAAAGGTTGAGAACCGCTGTACTAGACCATACTAGGCTTTTGAAATTTCGCTTTAATTAATATCTATTTCGTTGATTATTTGTAAGCAAAATGTTTCTGAATAAGTAGTTACGTTGATTTAAGGTAACTAAATATCAGAGCACTGGGAACTAACTCATGCTAGCAAAATCCTATCTGCAGGAAAAGTACATAGTCCAAAGGCCAATGGTAGTGTACCAAGGTACCTTCAAGGAATGCGATATCGACATTCACGGCTGGGAAGTACTAGCTCTCTATCGCTCCTCATGGCGTGAAGCTGTGAGTCTCAGAGTCTCGAGATTTGAAGCAAGAAGAGTGGCCAAGGTGAAAGAGCGCCGAACCAACAAAAAGTTGAGAGAAGAAGCAGGCCTATCTGCAACTGACGTGACACACCCATGCCGCGTATGCGGCCGGCTTTTTACAGCGAGGATTGGACTTTACAGTCATCTTCGAGTCCACGGGAAATGAGAAATGTGCTCATCTTTGACCACGAAGGGCGAGCTATATATACCAAGGTAAGGTACTATGTTTTCAAACAACAAGACGGGCGAGGCAATCATCCTCCTCCTCATCATCATCATCTACATCATCATCATCATCATCATCATCATCAATCAATCATCATCATCATCATCATCATCATCATCATCATCATCATCATCAATCATCATCATCATCATCATCATAACTCCATTTGAGTGAGGGCTTGACAGGCTCAAATCCTCTCTTGCATAAGCCCTGGACAGAACCCATCTGTCTTGCGTAGTGCATAAATGTCGCCATACAGGTCGAAAATTTTTGTTTCCCCAGACCTGTCGAGACGGAGATCAGCAAGTCTGGGGCAGTCAAACAGAATATGAGGCACTGTTTCCTCTACTTCCCCGCAGCGGGGGCACCGTTAATCGAAATTTGGCCATAGCCGTGAGCAATATGAGCCAACAGGACAGTGGCCTGTCCTGCAGTGTGCTATAATAGCTTGCTCAGGCCTGGACAGCCTCCACCACGGGGAAGTGCAGTCAGGTCGCCTCATGCGCTCCCAGACTCCACGGGCTTTTTGTGACTTGTCCCAGCACTCAAACCACTTTTCCATTTCTGTTTTTTTGAATTATAGCCAGAGCATGATGAAAACTTACAGCCTGTTCAGTTGGTGGCATTTGCCCTGTCTGGTGAGCCAAGGAGTCTGCAATGGTGTTTCCAGTCACACCTATGTGACTCGGTACCCACTGCATTATTACAGTGGTGCCATAGCGTTGTTTTATGTTGTGTGAAGCCATGATGACAGTGTCGATATTGGGGGGCCATGGCGAGGCAATAGAGTAGGACGAGGCTGTTGAAGATATTTAAATTGTATAAACGCTCTACTCTTACTGCTCACAAGCCCACATATTTGCACTCACTTTAAGTCCCGCGTAAGACACTCAAGTATTTTAAATTTCTATATAAAGTCTCTAAATTCTCAACAGCACAGTATTTTATATTTTTATATTATAATATTAACATTCCTCTGTTTTAAGCTGCTCTACAAATAAAAATAAATTATCAAATCCTTATATATATATATATATATATATATATATATATAGCACAGCCTAATAAAGCATATAGTCATAGAAGTGATTTTGATTTATAGAAGACACAATTTGCGTAATTGAACTGACTTAAAAACAAACAATCATAACAATGTAAGACTTAGTCATTCTATACATAACCGAGTCGAATAAATGTCGAGGTGAAAGGACTAGACAGACGGTCGACAGATTATGTGTTGATCTTTGGACAAATAGGTAAAGGTGAAGGTGAGTGGTCTGGGCCCCTGGGCTTGAGTATTATCTAAACATTGTAATTACTAAAACTTACTTCGTCTACAGTCGTAACCCATGTACCCGGGGTTGCAATCTTCGTCGCAATAACCAGTCGAAATGTTACATTTTCCTGCACCGGCACAATTACCGCATCCTGGGCATAAAGAAATGTAAATTGAAAACTAATAATGATAAAATGTAAAGAAGGCTCTCCCCCCATCCAACACACCTCTTTTCCTCTATGCCATTAATTTGTCACAGAACAAGAATTAAGGGAGGAGTTCTATATATACCTTACCTCGGCTAATAAAGGTCAAGGTGAAAGGACTAGAAAGATGGTCGACAGATTATGTGTTTGCCCCATCAGGACAGGTAAATGTGAGGGTGAGTGGTCTAGGCCTGAGTGCTATAAGGTGCCAGTGTCTTGAGCGGGGATGCATCCAGGAAGTTCGCTTTCTCATTGGAAGACTAAACATTGTGTTTGATATGAGCAACTTGTGTTCAGCACAGATCTGGAGAATTAATAATCCGTTGCTGTTGCATTGACAAATCCCGAATTTGCCTAAGACTTCTTTCCAGATGTGATGGTCAGAGCCGACTCTTGCGTTGAAGTCACAGAGAATGACTAGCTTATCTGTTTTTTTGGAATATCAAGTATGGTAGAGAACTTCGTAGAACTTTGCTATGACATCATCTGGGTTGCTAACAATGAAATGTGTTTCTTTCCGTTTTGTAAAGGCAGCTTTAGGGTCATGAGCCGATCACTAATTCCTTTGGGAGACCCGACTACTTTAGATACAAATGCTGTTTTCATGGCAAAGCCGACTCCAGATTCACGTCGTACTTCAGTGCTTCTACCGCTCCAGAAGAAAGTATATCCAGATCATCTTTCGCAAAGTTCACCTCCATCTTCATCTGTTCACCAGCCACATGAGGAGGCATAAAACCCCAGTGCAAAGACCTCAGCCCCCATGGATGACAAAGTGGTCATCATCGAACCACGATGGACTAACTATATAAATAATTAACTGAAAATTGTTATCACTAAAACTTACTCTGTTTACAGTCGTAACCCATGTACCCAGGTTTGCATCCTTCATCACAATAACCAGTCAAAATGTCACATTTCCCTGCACCTGAACAGTTACCGCATTCTGGGCATAAAGAAATGTAAACTGAAAACTAAAACAATAACACAATAGAAACAAACATCCCAACCACATTTGGTATAATAGACGCAAACATAAAACTATCATAATAAAAGTAAGAAAAATATTGATGTACTCTATAAAATGTACTGGATTCACCTATTGACAAAACCAACCACACCAAAACCAACCACACCAAAACCAACCACACCAAAACCAATCACACCAAAACCAACCACACCAAAACCAACCACACCAAAACCAATCACACCAAAACCAACCACATCAAAACCAACCACACCAAAACCAACCACACCAAAACCAACCACACCAAAACCAATCACACCAAAACCAACCACACCAAAACCATTCACACCAAAACCAACCACACCAAAACTAACCACACCAAAACCAACCACACCAAAACCAATCACACCAAAACCAACCACACCAAAACCAACCACACCAAAACCAACCACACCAAAACCAACCACACCAAAACCAACCACACCAAAACCAACCACACCAAGTCCAACTCTTTTCATCTATATGACACATTCAGGTTGTCAAAGAGCAACCACCAATGGCTAAATAAATTACTATTTCAAAAAATAATAGAAATAAATGTGTGCGATGTCATGTACAAGGATTATCTCTCTATGGTTTGAATAGTAAAATCTACTAGACCTTACTAGGCTTTTGGAAATTTCGCTTTAATTATTATCTATTTCGTTGATTTTTCCATGCAATACTTTTTTTTCCCGAATAAGTAGTTACGTTGATTAAAGGTAACTAAATATCAGAGCACTTGGAACAAAATCACGCAAACAAAATCCTAACTGCAGGACAAGTACATATCCGAAAGGTCAATAGTACAGTACCAACGTAAGGTACTATGTTTAGTAACATAAGACGGGCGAGGCAGTAGAGTTGAGAATGTTAACGAGATGTCGAATGGTAGAAATTGTCTACCCTTACTGCTCACAGGCCCGCCATATTGCATTCACATTAAGACCCGCCCAAGACACTCCCCCCCCCCCGGGGCACAGCGTACTGTTGCAGCCGCCCCCTGATGAAAGTATATTACATTTCCAAATATCAGTTTCTTAAACTTCTTCAATATAATATTTTACATTTTAATATTTTATATTACAGTATTTAACATTCCTAAGTTTCAAGTCGCTTATACTGTGTTCATGTACAGTCGTGTTATGATTTTTGGAATTGATCTTTACAAATAACAAAATTAATAAAAATCTAGTAGTTATAGATCTTAAGAGTGCTTAATCAGAAGTTTAGTTTAGGTAGATCTACATCCTAAGGCGAATCCGACAGGAATCCGTCGGGGGCCGCTTCTGAGTGTGTGATAACACAAACTCTCTTTTGTAATCTTGTTTTAGAATAAATCTTTTTTTTTTAAGGGGATAGTCCATAAGGTGTAACATTACTCAAATGTTTTTAAAAATTAATCATTACAAAATGTATACAAGAAATTAATTTATTTTTTATTTATTATAATAAAATTTAGATATCGTAGGCTTAACGTTTTGGCTGCTAATTGTAACAACTGAAACTTACTCTGTCTACAGTCGTAGTTCATAAACCCGGGGCTGCATCTTTCGTCACAATAACCAGTTGTGAGGTTACATTTCCCTGTACCGGCACAGTTACCGCATTCTGGACATAAAGAAATGCAAATCTAAAACTAACAATAACAAAATCTAAAGAAACATCCCAACAACATCTGGTATAATAGACGAAAAAAAAAAAAAAGATATTAAAAGTAAGAAAATTATTAAAGTACTCTATAATATGTACTGGATTTAGCTATGGGCAAAATATACAGAAAGTGCTCCCCCCCCCCCACCAAAACCAATTGTTTTTCACATATATATATATATATATATACATATATATAACCGCGGCTTATCAACGTCAGGACATAACAGTCATATAGACGGTCGATAGATTATGAGTTTATATGACGGAACAGACAGGTGAGTGGTCTATGCTTGAGTTATAGCTGCAAAAAAAAATGTAATTACTACAACTTACTCTGTCTACAGTCGTTGTCCATAAACCCTGGCCTGCAACCTTCGTCACAATAACCAGTGAAAAGGTTACATTTTCCTGTACCGGCACAGTTACCGCATTCTGGGCATAAAGAAATGTAAAATTGAAAACTAATAATGACAAGATGTAAACACAGTTCTCCCCCCCCCCTCCACCCAGACAAAACCCTCTTTTCCTCTATGACTTACAGTTTGTCACGTAGCGAGAATCAAGGGCGGAATAAATATACATTAATGAAGGCCAAAACAAAGGTTAAGGATCAGTGCAATATTTCGCATAACTAAGCTAACCCAATTGCAATGAAGTTATGTTTCCGCATCTAGTGCAGATTAAACCTTTGTCAACATGGCCTGGACTAAAAATGCCTTTTTCAACAAGAAAATGTTGACGATGGTAAGTAAACATTGGCGCACGACTTCTTTTAGAATTTAATGTAATTAAATCACTCTGAAATCATAGGGAAAAGTTTTTTTGTTATAAGTTTCGATTGGCCCCATCGTTTTGATTTTTTTTTCGTTACATACATACATACCATACATTCATACATTCATACATACCATACATACATACATATCTTACATTCATACATACATACATACATATATACCATACATACATACATGCCATACATACATACATACATGCCATACATACATACATGCAATACATACATACATTCATACATACCATACATACATACATATCATGCATATATACACACATACATATACATACATACATACATACCATACATACATACCATACATACATACATACATACCATACTCATACATACATACCTACATACATACCATACATACATACCATACATACATACCATACATACATACCATACATACATACCATACATACATACCATACATACATACCATACATACATACCATACATACATACCATACATACATACCATACATACATACCATACATACATACCATACATACATACCATACATACATACCATACATACATACCATACATACATACCATACATACATACCATACATACATACCATACATACATACCATACATACATACCATACATACATACCATACATACATACCATACATACCATACATACATACCATACATACATACCATACATACATACCATACATACATACCATACATACATACCATACATACATACCATACATACATACCATACATACATACCATACATACATACCATACATACATACCATACATACATACCATACATACATACATACCATACCTACATACCATACATACCATACATACATACCATACATACATACCATACCTACATACCATACATACATACCATACATACATTCCATACATACATACCATACATACATACCATACATACATACCATACATACATACCATACATACATACCATACATACATACCATACATACATACCATACATACATACCATACATACATACCATACATACCATACATACATACCATACATACATACATACATACCATACATACATACCATACATACATACCATACATACATACCATACATACATACCATACATACATACCATACATACATACCATACATACATACCATACATACATACCATACATACATACCATACATACATACCATACATACATACCATACATACATACCATACATACATACCATACATACATATCATACATACATATCATACATACATACCAAACATACATACCATACATACATACCATACATACATACCATACATACCATACATACATACCATACATACATACCATACATACATACCATACATACATACCATACATACATACCACACATACATACCATACATACATGCCACACATACATACCATACATACATACCATACATACATACCATACATACATACCATACATACATACCATACATACATACCATACATACATTCATACATTCATACATACCATACATACATTCATACATTCATACATACCATACATACATACATATCATGCATACATACACACATACATATACATACCATACATACATACATACATTCATACATTCATACATACCATACATACATACATATCATGCATACATACACACATACATATACATACCATACATACATACCATACATACATACCATACATACATACCATACATACATACCATACATACATACCATACATACATACCATACATACATACCATACATACATACCATACATACATACCATACATACATACCATACATACATACCATACATACATACCATACATACATACCATACATACATACCATACATACATACCATACATACATACCATACATACATACCATACATACATACCATACATACATACCATACATACATACCATACATACGTACCATACATACGTACCATACATACATACCATACATACATACCATACATACATACCATACATACATACCATACATACATACCATACATACATACCATACATACATACCATACATACATACCATACATACATACCATACATACATACCATACATACATACCATACATACATACCATACATACATACCATACATTCATACCATACATACATACCATACATACCATACATACATACCATACATACATACCATACATACATACCATACATACATGCCATACATACATACCATACATACATACCATACATAAATACCATACATACATACCATACATACATACCATACATACATACCATACATACATACCACACATACATACCATACATACATACCATACATACATACCATACATACATACCATACATACATACCATACATACATACCATACATACATACCATACATACATACATTACATACATACCATACATACATACCATATATACATACATACCATACATGCATACCATACATGCATACCATACATGCATACCATACATACATACCATACATACATGCCATACATACATACCATACAAACATACCATATATACATACCATACATACATACCATACATACATACCATACATACATACCATACATACATACCATACATACATACCATACATACATACCATACATACATACCATACATACATACCATACATACATACCATACCTACATATTACACATACATACCATACATACATACCATACATACATACCATACATACATACCATACATACATACCATACATACATACCATACATACATACCATACATACATACCATACATACATACCATACATACATACCATACATGCATACCATACATGCATACCATACATACATACCATACATACATACCATACATACATACCATACATACATACCATACATACATACCATACATACATACCATACATACATACCATACATACATACCATACATACATACCATACATACATACCATACATACATACCATACATACATACCATACATACATACCATACATACATACCATACATACATACCATACATACATACCATACATACATACCATACATACATAACATACATACATAACATACATACATATCGTACATACATACCATACATACATACCATACATGCATACCATACATACATACCATACATGCATACCATACATACATACCATACATACATACCATACATACATACCATACATACATACCATACATACATACCATACATACATACTATACATACATACCATACATACATACCATACACACATACCATGCACACATACCATGCACACATACCATGCACACATACCATGCATACATACCATGCATACATACCATGCATACATACCATGCATACATACCATGCATACATACCATACATACATACCATACATGCATACTATACAAATGCCTTACTTTTCCTATTATGATAGCCTCCTTCAGTCGTAGAACGACTATGGTTCATATCAAACACTTCTTCATTTGGCTGTGGAGCCCTATTTTGGAGAGACACTCCCGTCCACAAATATCGCAGGTAAGGTGGCTTTCTCTAAGGACTCATCGGTTCTCAACCTTTTAAGCTCTTGACCCCTTTTTACAATTCCCTACTCTTCCGCGACCCCTCCCCCCAAACACATACATACAGAAATAGAAGAGTAGACAATAACAATCCATAATTTCGATGGTCTTAGCGACCCCTGAGAAATCGTCATTCGACCCCCCAAGGGGATCGCGATCCACAGGTTGAGAGCCCCTGGCTTAGGTGGTAGAGGAGCCGCCTTTTTTTTTATTTATAAGTCTACATTTCTTTTTGGTGTTTATGGAACATGGGGCGCCAATAAAGTTTCTTGCCCCTGTCGCACGTTTTGCTCACTACGCATCTACCCAGGGGGCAAGAGAAATGTTGGCTGACCACAGCAAACAGATCAGTAGAACAACATGCTAAAAGGGCAGAATGGGCATTGACCCTGTGGAGTGGAGTACAGTTGCGGCCCTTTTCTCAAATAGGAGTCAAACGATACATTTATTTATTATTCATCAAATAAAATGAATCCAACACTTTTATCTTACCTCCATCACAGGTGAGCCCATAAAATCCAGGTCGACAATTCAAGCACTCACCGTCAATACTACATCTTGTATCTAAACAATCTTTGGCACACGGTTCTGTGCAGTCAAATGAATAGAATCCCCAAATGCAATCTGCCAGGGATTTATTTGTTTTTATATCAATCCTTTAATGATTCTGACATTTGTTTCAAAAATTATTTAATACTTGAAAAGTAAATTAATTATTTTTAAGATTAAAAAATGAATATTTTATTTTATTTAGTGCTTGCAGCTATAGTTTGTTATGTACTAGCTTAGAGAGTATGTTAGTTTTGGTAGACAAATATATTGTGTATTGTTTTTAGCGGTAAAAGTAGTGACGTAGTCAGACAAGACTAATGACGTAGTAGACTAGGCGAACAAGAAGAACAATATGGCGATAGCGTAGAAGAAATGTGTTTGGTTGTATAGAAAAATACATAGCGAAGGTAGACAGACTTCCCATTTATGAATAAATGTGTCATTTGCAACAGTAAAAGTCTGTATCAAGTAAAGCTGTAATGTTCTGTTTCTAATATGGAGTAGTTAATGAAATAGATGTAAAGTTGAACAAAATATTAGCCAACAACAAGTTTTATGTATAATGGCAAAGACCTAAATAAAAGTTTAATTGACGTGTTCAAACATAAGTCTTGTAATGGGATAATGTAAACCCTATACCTCGATTAGAAAGACAGAAAGCCAATTAAAAAGAACTTTGACTGATACGATATAGACTCTACAAGCAAATGAGCTATCACGTACTTAATAAAAACTTTCTATGTAACTAGTCCCACATTTCGACAGACAGTCTGGCTCCCAACAATCGTATACAACTCTTATACTGGGTTTGGATTAACTGTTAAACTGGCAGGAGAAGACCCACAGGAGCAACAAGCCCTAAACCTTCAATGAAGTCCGCTAGTGAATCAGCGCTTTAGGCTACAACCTGGCAGAACCTGCGACGCTACTGATCCTATAATATGTGGGATATTTGCTGTTCCTTTGGACACATCAGGTTAAAAAGCATACAGTTTCACCATGTTGTCTAAATACCGTGAAGTCTATCATTATCCTATTAATAAATCAAATGTTATTCTGTGGTTTGTGTTAATGTGTCATTGATTTTATATCTGAGATAAGCAGATTTGAAGGAAATGGTCGGCATTCTTGTCTGATGCTCCACAACAGCTTATTTCACTAGTCTAATTGTTAGCTTTAATATTTCTTTTTATTTTACGGAAAATAAAGAAAAAAAATAATTTATAATAAAATTAAAATTGAGATTTTTCCCACCCTTTGTCTCACCCCCTGCCCTTCTAACACTGTATCTAGGTCCTTAAATCAGTGTTTCCCAAACTGTTTCCTTAACGGAACACTTCGTGCATTATGAGTATTTAGCGGAACACTTTGCTTATTTTTTTTAGAGATTATTTCACGTGGTGGCATACTAGTTAATTATTCCAGTAGTTGGTGGGAACACCTATTTAGGCCTTGTGGAACACCTATTCAGGCCTTGTGGAACACCTATTCAGGCCTTGCGGAACATTAGGTTTCTGCAGAAAACAGTTTGGGAAACACAGCTCTAGATAGTTACTCAATCTAGACTTAATCAAAATCTAAAAATACTTTAAAACGTCGACAATTGTTTAAGTAGACCAAACCCTACATATTTAGCCATATCTGTAAATACTGATGGATTAAGTTCCCTACTTTCGGAAAACTGGTCCGCGGAACACTGTTTGGGAAACACTGCGTTACAGTTTCAGCAAGACTAAAACCTAACCTCCAAAAGTTTCCAGCTCGCCTATGTGTAACCCTTTCACTCCAAAAACGTCGACACCTATGACAGGAAATGGTTCGTAAAAAACATGGATCAGACGATCCGTAACATCGGCTTTGCGAGGAAATGTCTCTGACGTCTCGTTGGCGTGACGAAGAGTAAATCCGTCAGCGTCTGAAACAAAAAGGATATTGAAAAGGAATATAAGTTTAAAGTTGTTCATATTGTTTAAACACTATGGAAGGACAAAAGAATAGCCCTCGACACCAAAATCAGACTGATGTGCTCCCTTGTCATGGCCACATTTGTATATGCTTGTGGGTCTTAGACGCTGACTGTAAATGGAGAGGGGGATCCTAGCAATGGAATTGAGATGCTACAGAAAGATCCTGGGTATCACAAGGAACGCATCACAAAGGAAGAGATTAGTGACAGGGTTATTACAGCGATAGGACCCCACGATGACCTGCTAACTACTGTAAAAAACGCAAAATAAAACTACTGGCCATATGACCCTATTGGCGGCGCAAAAGGGTTAACTATAGGCTCAGTTGACACACACGAGAATCACTCAGGTCAGCGGGGGCCATGGACAAGGGACAGTACTACGATTACATGATTACACGCAAATATGACCAATGTTATGGTCATGTGATCGAAAGCCTGCGTGTACGAGTGACACAGTGTGTAGAAAAGCGTAGTACAAGTCGAGAAACAGAGACAGTAGAGTTTAAGTTGTTGATGTACAGAGTGACATTTTAGTTGTTGATGTGTTTGACGCCAATTGTCTAGTATTGGCTGTTATCTACTTATTCACTCATTATTAAAGTACCAGATTATTTGGAGCCTTGTTGTCAAGTTCTTGATGTGTTGATGTATGGTGTTGTGTTTAGCAGTGTTTAGAGAGAAGGCCAGAAAAGGAAGAGAATCGTAACACTGGTGTCAGAAGTGGGATATTTCTGGCTAGAATGTGTTCCATCAAACTTCTTATTGAACTTGACATGAAAGAACTTAGACAAGAGCTTCGAGAAAGAGGTCTACAGCTTAACGGAAATAAGGAAACGCTAACAGCACGTCTCAGACAAGCCCTGTTGGAGGAAGATGAGAATCCGGACACTTGCCAATTTGAAATCAAACCTAATATGACGGAGCTCCTGAGAACTTTGCAATACAAAATGAACTCGGTGAACGAGAGCATTAAGGAGATAGAATCAGAAATCAACACCAGACTTTCTTCATTTCACCAGTTGATCAAAGCCATGAATGAGAATGAACAAATAGCTACCACGCCCAACAAGACAGAAGAACAAACAAATACGATAAAAGATCAAACTAGAATCATGATTAACGAGCTGCTGAACACCCAACATTATCAGATTGAGTCGACAGATAAAAGAGCTACACCATTGATGAACAGCGAACAATTGTCCAACCAAGAATGTGGCGATACAGAAAATTACGATAAAGATGCTGGTGATGGTTGTGCTGTCTGTGACTGTGATAGCAAACCAAACGAATGTGGCCCACAAGAAATGAAAAGAGACGGTAGCTGTTTCTATTTCAACGAAAAGCAGAATGAGAGCGCTGAAGAAACAGGAGAAGAGACCTATAGTTTGACCAAAGCTTTAGCTACAGATATACCTGATATGAGTACCTCAACCAGCCAGACAGATCAAGACAACGTTGGGTCTGCGTCCAAGCCTGTTGCTGTGGGCCTTAAAGACTTCTGTCTATCTGCCAGTGTCTACGAGAGGAACTCGAAACTTAATTATTGCAACCATGCGTTTGAAAAGAACTGTACGTACGTAGCTTTGCAAGAAGACCGTGAATGCCAAGAAACACACCAAGAAGCTCTAGACTTGACAGAAACTTGTCCAGCTGTCAAGGTCAGCGCGAGAAGCCCTGGTGAAAGTCAAGGAAACACAATAGAATCTAATGCTGAAGTTGATGGACCTTTGCACGTTGAATGTTATCAACCTGCCTCACAGGCGAGTCCTCCAGACTCGGATGAAGGTGATGACGTGTTTGACACCTTGCCTTCAAGTGGACTTGCAGCTCATTCGCAAAGCATCCATCGAAGAATAATGCCTAAGCAACTTGTTAGATCAACAGTCTTGATGACTACAGCTATGAAATGCCATGCCTTCCTATGTGCTAAGTGGCTGCCATCAGCATTGATCGACAAGAAAGCAAGCCAACGTCAACGGCATCAACGCAACCAAAGAAATATCAAATTTAGGAGGCGGAGAAAGCGACACATGCAGAGTGCAACGTGGATGGCTCCAACAAGATCAAGATACAAACCCACCCCTTCTCCCACTGATAGGCCCCCACCTGCACTAACGAAACTCCATAGCCCATGTTGTTAGAAAGATTCTGTCCGGAACCATCAGACCAAAGAAAAAAGCCTTACGAATCAGTTTAAAGTGTAAAGCCAGCGCAGCGTTGTACATGTTCTCATGTAAAGTCGTTAAAGAATAATCTAAGAACATTCATGAGAATAGGTTTGATGAAGTATAACAGAGGTCTTAGAAGAACGATAATCAAGTCAGAAGCAAGAAGGACAGAACTAGTGTAAGATGCCAGAACTGAGAAATGAGTAACTCTGCGATAGAACTGTACGAATAAAACTGTACGAGAACATCAACCCAACAGGCATCGTACAAACCCAAAGTCAGTTGCTGTTGTTTAAAAGAATTGCTGTACTGTGATGAACCTGTGTATCTCTGAAGAAGCTCTGTAAAAAGATGCTTGGAAATGTAAAACTCAGCCAGTTAAGCACAAACTCGTTAGAATGCTGATGAATTTTCTCGACAACAGTGCCCAATGTCGTCATCTGAAGGTCGATGTTTCCATACCAAGATTGATGAAAACATTTGTGAGGACCTGCTGAAAAATGAGGATTTGGCTCCCATTCTTCTATGAATAGAAGATGGACAACGGCCAGATTGAAAGAACATCTTTGAGAAGGGGGCAACCACCAAAGCTTCCTTCTTGAAATCGTCGATCGATTTCATCAGTATCGTGGTGAAGTAGAATCTGTTCGGGACGAACAGATCTAAGAAGGGGGCAGTGTTATGACCCTATTGGCGGCGCAAAAGGGTTAACTATAGGCTCAGTTGACACACACGAGAATCACTCAGGTCAGCGGGGGCCATGGACAAGGGACAGTACTACGATTACATGATTACACGCAAATATGACCAATGTTATGGTCATGTGATCGAAAGCCTGCGTGTACGAGTGACACAGTGTGTAGAAAAGCGTAGTACAAGTCGAGAAACAGAGACAGTAGAGTTTAAGTTGTTGATGTACAGAGTGACATTTTAGTTGTTGATGTGTTTGACGCCAATTGTCTAGTATTGGCTGTTATCTACTTATTCACTCATTATTAAAGTACCAGATTATTTGGAGCCTTGTTGTCAAGTTCTTGATGTGTTGATGTATGGTGTTGTGTTTAGCAGTGTTTAGAGAGAAGGCCAGAAAAGGAAGAGAATCGTAACAGTATTATGTGCTTGCAAAGACCTTCCTTCAGGG
>JAZGLO010003324.1:0-19638 GCA_036873155.1 Biomphalaria sudanica | reverse complement strand
ACGGCAAATGCAGTAAATTACGAAGTTTCAGTGAATAAAATATTAGGGCCTACATATTTTTATGTAGTTCCTAAACAAAGTGGATGTAGACTTAGGCTATTAGTTATCATATAGCCTAGTCTATAGGGTAAATATCATATAGCCTAGTCTATAGGGTTAATAACAAAATAGTCGCTAAATTAAAGGTATGACAGCTACGACAATGTAATTAATGTGTCGAAATCAGATATATTAATTAATTGGTAGTCATTTTACAGATCGGTGGCTGGTCGTGTGGAATGTCATTCGGACTGTGGTCTCAATAGTCCGAGGTTCGAACGCTGCCCGCGCCATCTTACACTGTCCTGGGGAAGTTTGGGCAGGGGCGGACTGGCTCTATGGTAAAATGCCCGGACGGCACCCTGTGGGCCGACGTTGAAAGAGACTCTTCAAATTATAGAAAGACCCGTAATAGACTAAAACATTTAATAATATTCTCTTATAAAAGGGGCTTGCTGTCGCGACTGGTCCCATGATTCACCTGTCCCTTAGTCTGTTAATTGGACCGATGGGGCATCACACATGTTCAACCGTCTCTCTCCATTCCAGTCTTTTACTAGGATTAGTCTCTTCCATAGATAGGCCCTTCCATTCCTCCCATCGGATCTGACTTCCTCTGCTTCTTTTACCCTGGAACGCACCACGCAGGAACGTCGCCATGACCAAGGAGCGCACACGTGTCTGACTTTTTAATGTTGATGACTAGATCAATATACCTGCACATTTTCTTTCCGAATTGTCTTTAAAGCTTCGCATGCACTGCTGGTGACTGAATTAATAATAACAAGGACAATCATTATTATCTGTAAAAAAATATGTTTTACAATAGTAAAAGTAAAGTTCCCCTTCAGACCTAGTGAATGTAGAAGATGATGTAAAGGTCATCTGATTCAGTGGCCTATGGTCAATGAGGGTGTCATGTGTCCAGCACAACGACCAGCCGCCTTTACTTTTCCCCAACTAATGTCAGGTTCCCGTTAGAACTGGGTGGACTCAGAGGCGCCCAAGGATCCCGAAATTTAAAAAATCCTAGTCTTCACCAGGATCCTGTTCAGAAGCCAAGCGCTTTACCCACTCAGCCACCGCATTAGAAGCAACTCATGTCAGGGACTCGTCCTAAAAATCCCGAAACTAAAACATCCGAGTTTTCACCGAGATTCGAACCCGATACCCCTCGTTTCGGGAGCCAATCGATTGAACACTCAGCCACTACGCCTCCATGTAAGCACAAGAACTGTTAAAAAAGATACAAACTCCACAAACATTATCATACCGATTAGCCGAAACATTAGACTTTAAAAATTTTTTTTGTTTTGTTACATATTTCCCATACTTTTAAATGAACAACTTCGAATCTCTCTCTCTCTCTCTCTCTCTTTCTCTCTCTCTCTCTCCCTCTCTGCAAGACTTTGCTAGAATCAATTCTGCTGATGTTCGTTGCTAAGATTCAGTGGTAGGTCGCCACAGCTAAATAATTCATTTCTTCTTCTAGTCTCCAGTCAAACGCTTAACTTTTAACAAATAATTCCATAGCCCCATTGACATTTTCTTTCTGACTGGTCACGTACCTGACCTGCACTTGGAGTCACGTCCATTACATAAGTACGCAGACGATCGAGGCAGATAGGGTGCAATTTTTTTTCCCGCCAAATCCTCGCACGCGGTGGCCTGTTTCAACCTGATGTTTGTGCAGAGACATCTGTGGCGCCCTCTTGCGTCTGAACTTTTGGATTCCGGAAGCTGTTAAAATAGAAAGAAAAGTCGAAATCCTTTCTTAACACGCTTTGCGTTATTCGAAATCCTCCAATGTGCTTGAAAGATTATTTTTTTACAATAATTCTATTCAAGTCACACTGTATCTTATCTTATCTTATAAAATACAGAAGTTATTCATCTTATCTTATCTTATAAAATACAGAAGTTACTTCAAAAAAAAAAAAAGAAGACGATTACGTCATACACTGCAATTTCATGCAATTTCAGAGTGGAACCTTTTGTGTGGGCAAAGGTTGGTTGGACGCGATTCTCGTAAAATGGTTTTAACGATTTTCCTAGAAATTTGACTAGTTCGTCAGTCACACTGTGAAACTATGGTTTGACCGTTATAATTGTTCAAAGTATAAAAAGAAAATAATATTTGGCTAGAGAACTTGAAAATCTTTATCTTGAACAGACTCTACACGTTTTCGTGTATTTCCTGATGTCGGCCATTTTCATTGGAGAGATTTCTTAATTGTGTAGAAATTATTAGCTGGGCTGTTAGCAGAAGAACCTGATGGTGCAATGCTCACTGGAAAGACTTCTGTCAATGGTGAATCAATTCCAGAAATGAATAGAATGAGAAGTTATAGCAGGCCATCAGTTTCCTAAAGGAAGAATTGATTTAAAAACAACAACAAATGTTTTTTAAAGGTGTTTGTTTTTCTCTCTTTTTGTCTTTCAAAGAGTTCTGTCTAATGCATAGAATTGATCATCGACAAAGACAATACTGTTAAATAAATTGAAGAAGAGACGACTTTGTGTGTTGTCAGGTTCTAGTCCCTTCCAAACGTCTGTGTTCACTAGAAACAATGTCGCGGTATTATAAATAACTAACATAAATATAGCGTTGCCGAGAGTACAAGGTACTCATTTAAAAAAAATTTTTTTTTACTAGATATTGACACACAGGCGCAGCATTTTTCGAGCATTGGTTCCGATCATTTGTTTCATGGCGAGAGAGGGAGAGGGGGGGAAATAAAGGGAGAGAGAGAGAGGAAAGATAGAGAGAGAGGAGAGACAGAGAGATGGAGGCAGAGAGACAGATAGAGGAGAGACAGGGGGAAAGGGAGAGACATAGAGATGGAGGCAGCGAGAGAGATAGAGGAGAGACAGGGGGAAAGGGAGAGACAGAGAGATGGAGGCAGCGAGAGAGATAGAGGAGAGACAGGGGGAAAGGGAGAGACAGAGAGATGGAGGCAGAGAGAGATAGAGGAGAGACAGAGGGAAAGGGAGAGAGATAGAGGAGAGACAGGGGGAAAGGGAGAGAGATAGAGGAGAGACAGGGGGAAAGGGAGAGGCAGAGAGATGGAGGGAGAGAGAGAGATAGATGAGAGACAGGGGGAAAGGGAGAGGCAGAGAGATGGAGGGAGAGAGAGATAGAGGAGAGACAGGGGGAAAGGGAGAGGCAGAGAGATGGAGGGAGAGAGAGAAATAGAGGAGAGACAGGGGGAAAGGGAGAGGCAGAGAGATGGAGGGAGAGAGAGAGATAGAGGAGAGACAGGGGGAAAGGGAGAGAGAGAGATGGAGGCAGCGAGAGAGATAGAGGAGAGACAGGGGGAAAGGGAGAGAGAGAGATGGAGGCAGAGAGAGAGATAGAGGAGAGACAGGGGGAAAGGGGGAGAGAGAGATGGAGGCAGAGAGAGAGATAGAGGAGAGACAGGGGGAAAGGGAGAGAGATAGAGATGGAGGCAGAGAGAGAGATAGAGGAGAGACAGGGGGAAAGGGAGAGAGATAGAGATGGAGGCAGAGAGAGAGATAGAGGAGAGACAGGGGGAAAGGGAGAGGCAGAGAGATGGAGGCAGAGAGAGATAGAGGAGAGACAGGGGGAAAGGGAGAGGCAGAGAGATGGAGGGAGAGAGAGAGATAGAGGAGAGACAGGGGGAAAGGGAGAGAGAGAGATGGAGGCAGAGAGAGAGATAGAGGAGAGACAGGGGGAAAGGGAGAGAGAGAGATGGAGGCAGAGAGAGAGATAGAGGAGAGACAGGGGGAAAGGAAGAGAGAGAGATGGAGGCAGCGAGAGAGATAGAGGAGAGACAGGGGGAAAGGGAGAGGCAGAGAGATGGAGGCAGCGAGAGAGATAGAGGAGAGACAGGGGGAAAGGGAGAGGCAGAGAGATGGAGGCAGCGAGAGAGATAGAGGAGAGACAGGGGGAAAGGGAGAGGCAGAGAGATGGAGAGAGAGAGAGATAGAGGAGAGACAGGGGGAAAGGGAGAGAGATAGAGATGGAGGCAGAGAGAGAGATAGAGGAGAGACAGGGGGAAAGGGAGAGAGAGAGAGATATGGAGGCAGAGAGAGAGATAGAGGAGAGACAGGGGGGAAGGGAGAGACAGAGAGATGGAGGCAGAGAGAGGAGAGAGATGGAGGCAGAGAGAGATATATAGATTGAGAGAGAGAGGCAGAGTGGAAAGGGGAGGGGGAGACGTAGGGAGGGGATTGGGCTGGTTGTAGACACCTCCCATCTGACCGTGGATGTTACAAAATTGATGTACCATTCAGTTCATGTTTTCAACCTTTTTTTTTTTTAAGCACGTTGCCAGCTAAGCCTGAGAAGTCATTTTTGATTGTCTGCTATTTTGATTTGTCTGTATGCTCTTCATCTGTTCATCATTTTTTTTTTTTAAATCTACTTTTAACTTTAGTTTGTTTTAAAAGTTTTCAGAATTATTTTTTTTTCGGAAACTATTATTAAATCTATGTGACGTATGTACTTATCCTTAACCTCGTACAGATCTCACTAGTGCCCAGATTTTTTTTTACAAAGCTTACACCAACTTACTTTGTCGGTCAGTCTGCCCTTCTTCTTCTCTGATGAAGTTGATACTTCGCACAATTAATCCATTGCCTCAATAAGTACACCGCCAAATTAAACCTTTTTTTTTTTCATCCAGGGGAACTAACGTCATGTTATACTTGCAGACGTTAGAGTTATCCTTATTCCCCAGATGCGTCCACCCACTTCAGCATCTGTTCTTTATTACATTAATTAATAAGTACATCTCGAACAGTTTTCTTACATTATGCAGGTCAGTGCCCATGAGGTTACAGTTTACTGTCTTAACACACTATGTAATTCCCCCTAGATCTAGGTGGTATCGATTATTTACTTCTGCAAGGGTGACTGTTACATTGAATTTTTTACCCAACATCTCTCACCGGAAGTCTTTTTTTTATAATCAATCGTTGCACCTTGCGCCTTCTCCTGCTTGTGTACTCCTAGATCTATATATCAAAGAATTGTAATAAATAGTTTGGTTAACAATTTTCAATGAAAATAAGGCCGTTGTCATATGAGACGTGAAATACTTTAACTTGGCTTGTCTTCGAGACTTTAAAGGACATTAAAAAAAAAACAACAACTAAGGGAGGTAAAAAAGTAACAAATATTGTTGTAACTGTTGCTATCAAATACTTTTTTTAAACCGGATGTGGACGAACTTCTGAGATTTATGTACGAAACAAATATCTATTATTTTCCCCAGTGGATGCATCATTGTACCTGGCAAATGCCATGCTTCCAAAAACTTTAATTCTCACGCACACAGACGCACGCACACACACTATTTAAGCCATTTTCTACTCCCCCCACCCCGCTTTCTTCATCCTGTCGTCCATCGGCTAATCAATAGCCCTTTCTCCTATGCTAGGTATCGACTCGATGTTATGAAGATTTGATTGCTTTCAATCAATTATTCCCCAGTCGTGAGGGGCGTGACAAAGTTCCCAAGAAATTCTGTTGAGTTCTCTAACCGTCCGAAAATTAATTTGACCTGACATTGTTTCAATGTTTTAATTGTATGTTACTCGCATTAGGTCTGTCAGAAACAAATTAACTTATTATTGTTATAATAATTGACGCCCATGAGTGTTTCAATGAAAATAACATTAAGTGTTTATTTATATAAGATAGAAAAAAAATGATAATCACTTCTAAAGTTAATCACAAATAGGTAACACTATTGAAAAAAAAAAACTCGAATACTTAGCTACATTTGAACATGACTTCACGCTTTCCTCAAAGGAATCCAACTTTTTAATTTGTTCCGTTTATAGCACGAAATAATTTTATGATGTTTCAATACAGATGAAATACCACAGACCTATATATATTATATCTAGACTGGAAAACGGAAACAAATTCTTAGCCGCGATTGATCAACTCACAGACCTATATATATATAGATTGTTATGTATTAAGCACATAACTATATATTCACGCAAATTCATGAAATAAAGCCATTTCCTGTTAGTTTCTATAAAGATAATGTACCGAAATCCTAGATCGAAATAATTCACGTCTATTGATTTTAGTCGTCTTATGTACATTTAGATGTTTAGTTTATTGTGAAAACTTTTAATTGCAAAAGACTAATTTTCCATGCATACAAATATTATTGTTCTGTCTGTGGCATACATCCGATGGTGTGTCACGTGACGTAAAAGAATAGGCATCCTCCGTTTCGGACCCTCAACTCAAGAAAACATAGACAAACTGGAACAGACACAAAATAGAGCAGTGAGATTCATAACAAACGAATATTCACATTTGACTAGAGTAACTCCTTTAGTAAAATCACTAAATTTAGAAAGCCTTCAGGATAGAAGACTCAAAAGTAAAGTAGCAATTATACATAAAATACTTAACCATAATCTTCAAATACAAAAACAAAATCTAATAAAAATACTCAGAAAGACACAAAGATAAAGGCAGAGTCGTTCCATATGCTAGGACAAATGGGTTGCCTGAGCCAGCCAGGAAAACCAGTGACTTGGCAGAATTTAAGTCATTGGTTAACATGCATGACTAGATGCATGACACTTAGGACGTAATCATCTTCTTTTTTGAAGTAACGTCTGTATGATATAAGATAAAAACGCATCCCCCCAGTGTTTTCACTTACTTTCAATAAATAACAAGCACCCAACTAATTTTGTTTTTAGAGAGCGTCCCCAGATGCTTCAGCGCTGCCAAGTCTTTGAAGCGACGAGAACTAGAGAGTTGGCTAAACAAAACGATTTATAACAAGATCGCTACGCCTCTTTGAAAATGAGTTCTTACTAAGTCGGCTAATAAACATATTGCAATTAAGTACAGTTAGCCTATGTTATTTGATCATTGACTCTGATTGCACAAGCATTGGAAATTGGCATCTAAGGTGCATAACTCTTAATATCTTTTTTGGTGTACATAGGAGTAAGACGACTTGACAAGTTTTATAGGCCTATTTCAAAAGGTATTTATAAATTTTTAGCTCTGTAAAATTAAATGTCTTACGTGTATATCTACTAGTAATTTTTCGTTCTTTGGTTGACAAAGTGATTTTTCAATAAAAGCGTCAATGGCATTGTTTAATAAGTTTATTTCCAAATCTTGTTTTTTCTTTAAATTACCATGTTTCACCCCCACAACACATTTCACCCAATTGCCTGTTCTTCTTTATATATGTTGCTTAAATAACGTAAAGCTAAAAAAACAAAACAAACGTAAAGCTGGCCCTAACAACCGAGAACAAAACAAAGAGGAGATTACCGTGTTTACACAATACCATATACACACAAAGCTGTCTAGCCATTGCTAGATCTAGGTGTGACTTGTCTTTCCTGTTCGCTGGCATGCATCAACAAAGAGGACATCCTAAACAATAACAAGAGAAGATAACTATCTCGTCTACTTGGGCACCCGCAGGATTTTTTAGAAGGGGGGGGGGTAGGACAAATCTCAACCTATGTCTGATAGTCTCAACGTTCTTGTTACTTATTGTTACGAAAAATATTACAGAAAATTCATCTGAAGAAAGCAATCTGGCGTCAGAGTCGTCTGCAGGTGCGGACTGGCTATATTGGCATTCGGGGAAATGCCCGGTGGACCGGTAACCAAATGGGCCATCGAAAGACATCCTTTAGGGCCAACTCACTTAGCGATCAAAAAGCAACATAAGGCCTATATTTCTTTTAAAGCTATAAAGTTCATTGTAAGCATGTGTACAACTATCGATACATTATCAAATTTAACATAATGATTATGAGGACAGGTATGGTTGGATGTCCATCATATGATAGACAATTTGTGGGCCTCACTGTATAGAAATGCCCGGGCCGATTTTGACACCCAGTCCACCCCTGGTCGTCTGTTAGGCAACTTTACTAGCACACCGTCTATGGTACTCTTGATCAGAAGACCGTCTTAAAGCTTGTGCACCGAACTTAACAGCTTCTCGCTCGAAACGTTTGATTGTCAAAAGAGTTGAGCCGAAAGCTCTTCGAGCTCTAGGCATGTAAGCCTGCTTGAACAACCGTTCTGTCTGGAAGAGATCCAAGTCAATGCCTATGTAAGACATTGCTATTTCCGGCGTATCCGGCACTCCGGGCGCATGGACTTGAATACTTAGCCAAAGGCCGAGCACACCGGGAACCCCCGCCATTTTCCTATGTTGTACCAAGCTAACCGTGCAGGACTCGCCATTAATATAACGGTCCCTTGATGAACGGCGCACGGATTATCGACAGGGACGTGGAAGCTCTCTTTCAACTCCGCACCGTGCAGTGGGAAAGCTCTCGCATTTCCTTGGACACTCCCACAGGAGTTTTGTTTTGCTATTCATTTAGCCTAATTATTTTCTCAAAACAATCGTTTCCACCCGGGTGCCACGTTGAGGCAGAATAGCGTACCCGGGTCTCGCTCGAACCTGATTGGTATCTGGGATTTCAAATAGTGTGTGTGTGTGTGTGTGTGAACAGTCTATTTCTATACCGAATCTATACTACCAGAGCTATGTACAATACATTTTAACAGAATCTGTTGATCTGTTTTCATTGCACTATATCACGTACACTATTAAGAATGCCTACTGTCATGCGCTTCCGTGCTGTGTCTTATGCAGGTAAGTCAAACGGAGGTAACACTCAAATAACGAAATCAAATAACACAGGCGAAAGGCAAACAATATAAGTTAGCCGACGCTGATAGCTAATGTCGATAAAGAAGTTAAATAATAGCGGAGCGAACTGTCGAATGTCGTTAAGCTAAATCTCTACGTACAAAAAAAAAAAAACAGGCTCTCTCTTAAGCCGTCAAAAGTTGTCTGTTTACATTTCGCTAACCTTCCTAAAATCCTAGTTTTGTTTTTTAATTCATCGCGTCATTGTCTCCAAGTCAAAACTGTCCCTTTTTTTAAATGAAACAAATAACTTTTCCCGCCAAACTCATAATCGTGCAATAACACTACCCACAAACAGTTGCGAAATATCTGACCTACTTTTTTAAAGTGGGAGTTACACGGCGTTCATTTTAGACATGAACGAAATTATAACGGAAATGAACACTAAATAGTGATGGGTATGATGGGAAACTAATGTGATCATATCTGTGCCACATCTGTTTATATGGATTTCATTATTATGTTAATATGCAGGGGCGGACTGGATGTCAAAATCGGCCCAGGCATTTCTATACATTTCGTAAATTGTATATCATATGATGGGCCTCCAATTATGTGCCTATTTGCTCTTAAAATCATTATGTTTTTTTATGACGTATCGATAACTGTAAGCATGCTCTATATCTTTAAAAGAAATATAGGACTTATGTTGCTTTTGAATCGCTATGTTTGTTGGCCCTTAGGGGTTGAAGGCTGAAGCCTATCACTGTCTACTGATGTAGGCTATTACATTATTTTTGAAAATGTATTAGATTAAATTAGTATTACACTGTAGTCGGTTAAAAGGTCTATTTAACTTGACGCTCATATAGTCCATTATATAAGGGAATAATATAAAACCTTTAGCAATTTTATGCGTGCCATAGTGGCATTCATGAGACCCTTTAGGCCAATTTGAGTACCGGCCCACCGGGCTTTTGCCCAAATGCCATACAGCCAGTCCGCCCCTGTTAATATGTGTTTATGTAGAGTACAAAAGGAGTAGGTGAATTTGTAAGAATAGGCTGATCCGGTGTATTTATAAACATTTAATCCGTGGCAACTTCTTGTCTAAGCTGAGTACCCCTCGCCCCCCCCCCACTTTAATTTATTAACAGAACATATTAAGTAAAAAAGTAAATTTCCCCTTTCAGACCTTGTGGCCAGCACCACGACAAACCGCCTTTATTTTCCCAGGTACCCATTAGAGTTGGCTGGAATCAGGGGCGCCCTAAAAATCCTAGTCTTCACCGAGATTCGAGCCCAGAGCCACAGAACATAATAAATGTGTCTTTAAAAAAATATATGCATACTTAATGAGTTGCAATGCATACCCCCTCCAAAGTCTTCCCGTACCCCTGAGGGTACGCGTACCCCACTTTGAGAAACACTGATCTAAGTGATTGTAAAGGACGTCGCGGATGTGGCGAAATCTCGCAGACTGCGTATAGAACAACTCTGTCCAGTTTTTTTCTAAAGTCTGAGAGAGTTACATTCCCTTGCCGAGTTACGGTATTTCAGTATCCAACAATATTGAATCACTTAGACAAAGTCAACAATGCAGGCCAACAAGTATTCTCTTGATTTGAGGTTAAGTACAGTGTAGTGATGGAAATGATTACAGTCGTTACAACATAGCACATTCAACTCTTGCAAAGACGTATTGTCTAGCCCCCCCCCCCTCCCACTTTTTCTTTTTTAAAGTTGTAGGATCGATGTGAGATATGACCGATAAATGCGTGTCAAAGAATTGTAATATCTCACTTCGGGGCGACGCACAAAGACTTGACATTCAATATAAACACAGACTGGACATTCAATATAAACATAGACCTGACATTCAATACAAATACGTGCACGCAAATAGTTGTCATTTCTCAAGGGCATGTACGATAACAAAATGTCTACTTCTCCATCCCCGCCCCACACCCTGGTTTAGGCCCCCATTGATAGGACATACCAAGTCTAGTGTGACCTAGGCTTCACATTCATTACACTAGTTTTACAGTTACTGAAGATCTGCAGCAATGGTTATTCATTGGAACTAGTCTATGTGTGACACGTGCTGTTGTTTTTTTTTGTTGTTGTTGTTTTGTGAACTATGTTTAGTAATTTTATTTTTTTTACTGAGCTTATAAATTTTTAATTTGATTCTACGCTTTGAAAAAAAGTCCATAAAAAAAAAAAAACAGTTTTGGAGTCTGTACATCGTATCCACCAAAAAGCTGTCTATTTATGGGTTATTCTCCATTTGATGATGTGGCGCGGTGGCTGAGTGGATAAGCGCTTGGCTTCCGAACTTGGGGCTCTGGGCTCGAATCTCGGTGAAGACTAGGATTTTTAGGGCGCCACTGATTCCAGCCAACTCTAATGGGTACCTGACTTTAGTTGGGGGAAATAAAGGCGGTTTGTCGTTGTGCTGGCCACATGACACCCTGATCGTTTACCGTTGGCCGTAGAAACAGATGACCTTAACAACACTAGCCCCATAGATCGCAAATTCTGAAATGGGAACCATTTGCTATGTAAAAAAGTATGTATGTATGAAAAAACAACCTACAGTTCCAAATGTACATGTGTAATTTTTTAATGGCTTTCATATTTATAGCATGCTCAATGCGCTATGGCCCAATCTCTGTAGACTAGCTGGTTGGGTGGTAAGCCTATCTGGGAGGTTTCTGTTTTGCCCCTAGGCGCTCGGCAAACTCTACTTGGCTGTAGTCAGGATTCGAACTCGACCCCCTAGATATGTAGCCTAGCTGTTTTGTCTATTCAGCCACCTATTTAGAGCACACTTCAAACGATGATGAGATTGTATTTTCAATGACATTTTATTTTTAGGATTATAACACGACAGACAGAAAGCCGAACCGACAGAAAAAAAAAGCTGCTTTTTATTACAGGAAAGCATGTACAAATACATCAAAGAAAATAATATAGGTATTCGCAACTTGTACAGATCTACATATAGTGTGCTAAGCTTTGCTATTTGCTAACGACTGTGCCCTAAATGCCTGCTCTGAAAATTGATCTGCAGAGCATCGTCAATGACTTCTCAAGAGCATGCTCAGACTTTGGCCTTATCATTAACACAAGAAAAACTGAAGTCTTATATTTACCTGCCCCTAGGAAAGCCTACTCGGATCCAATCATCCAAATAAATCGTCCCGCGTATCGCCAGATTCCAGTGCATCCTATGGCAGACTGTCTAAAAACGTCTGGAACAGACGAGGTATCACCACAAATACAAAGCTAGGGAGGGATCTATCAAGCTGTCATCCTCCCTACATTGCTCTATGCCTCAGATACGTGGACAGTGTACAGAAAACATGCAAAGAAACTGAACCACTTCTACATGACATGTCTGAAAAAAATACTGAATGTCAAACGGCAAGACAAAATACCAGATACTGGAGTCCTTCGAAGAGCGGGTCTGCAAAGCATCCACGCAATCCTGATGCAGTCCCAGCTGCGATGGGCTGGACACGTCTGCAGAATGGAAGACCGCCGCATCCCTAAACGACTCTTGTATGACCAACTTAGGCCAAGGAAAGCGCTCGCAAGGTGGTCAAAGAAAACGCTTCAGGGACACCCTCAAAGCTTCTCTTCTCCTTCTAGAATCTCGTGAGTTTATTTTTTGCATGCTTCAGAGAGGCCTAGAGCTAAGGTTGGTGTTTTTATAAAGGTAGATGAAAGTAGAAAATTCAGAGTGTAGCCGTGTTGCTTATTGCCGACGTGGAAACATTCTCTTGTTGGTTGGGTGTTCTAGAAACGTTTTCGTTGGTCGGCTGAGTGGGTGTGTCATTTCTATGTTAGATGAGCTCTTGTATTAGAAGCTTATAACCTACTTCTCTTTTAATCATTATTATTTATTGCCGTACCTTATGCACAGACTTTTCTTTTAAAAAAAAAAATAGCGTTCTTTGGCCTGCACAAATCTTAACAAGATCGATCAATGCTTCGATCATTGAGCTGGATCAATAGAACATATGCACATGTCCAAGTGTATTGCAGCAAAGTAAACTCTTCAGAAAACTAGATCCATACGTTAGTCAATACCTATCTCTCGTCCATTCTTTTATTTGTTTGTATATGCTTCAGATGTTGCTTCAAACTTCAAAGACTGGGATGGCAGCGGGCTGGGTTCGAACATGGGTAGCTGGGGACGACAGTTCAGAGTTCATACCGCATGACCAGGCATATCTTTAATATTTCCATTAACCTTTATTGATGATAAGCTTGGCCGACTCTATCACGTGACCGATAACGATTTACAGAAACGAACAATGAACAAGCAATATATAACATTAAACTTCTTAACAAACATCGTATGTAATGGGAAGAATTGTACAACCGATTATCTTAATACTGTAAGATTTATTTCCATTTTCAATATCAATCACTTAATTAATCACAAATTAATTTTTTGGGGTTAATGTTTCACTAATTCATGTTTTGTTAGGGACAAGGAATAATTGGGATAAGTTTCAACTTGATACGAGAGTGGAACGTGGGGGAAAATATCGAGCACTAAATGTGTACCATGCAGACAGAGTTGATCTAAGCTTTGCACTATCTTATCTTATCTTATATAATACAGACGTTACTTCAAAAAAGAAGATGATTACGTCCTACGCGTCATGCATTTAGTCATGCATATTAACCAATGTGCCTTTATGATCTACAATAAACTCTGATATCTTGCTTATTTTTACAAGAGACCTTTTCTAGAAACTACAATGATTGTTGACCCTTTCTGTGAATATTCTTAGTATTTTTTTTCTCGCTGGCCAGTGTATTTGTTTACACAACAACTGGTCAAGGCTTCGACCCGGGCTTCGCTAGACATGCAGAACCTAATAACTTCAGGAGTTTACAGCCATGTATGCGCTGTCGAGAATAGGAATAACAGATCGACTTCATATTGTCGCGTGCGCGAGTTTTCTTGTCTAGTACTCATGCTTTTAGGTATGGGAATCATTTTGCATTGGGGCGTGTTCTGTAGTCAAATAGTCATGCTTTGAGGTATGGGAATCATTTTGCATTGGGGCGTGTTCTGTAGTCAAATAGTCATGTTTTAGGCATGGGAATCATTTTGCATTGGGGCGTGTTCTGTAGTCAAATAGTCGTGCTTTTAGGTATGGGAATCATTTTGCATTGAGGCGTGTTCTGTAGTCAAATAGTCATGTTTTAGGTATGGAAATCATTTTGAATTGGGGCGTGTTCTGTAGTCAAATAGTCATGTTTTAGGTATGGGAATCATTTTGCATTGGGGCGTGTTCTGTAGTCAAATAGTCATGTTTTAGGTATGGGAATCATTTTGCATTGGGGCGTGTTCTGTAGTCAAATAGTCATGCTTTTAGGTATGGGAATCATTTTGCATTGGGGCGTGTTTTGTTGTCAAGAATAGTGTGTGTGTGTTTTTACGTCGCGCTTCGTTTCCTGTAGTATTCTTTTAGGATCCTAGGCATCACTTTCAAAAACCGCATCACAAATTAAGAGATTAGAGACAGGGTTAGTGCAGCGATCGGACCCCATGATAACCTGCTAACTATTGTAAAGAAACGCAAGCTTAAAATATATGGCCATATTACAAGATCCACGGGGCTCGCAAAGATCTTCCTCAGGGAACAGTACCAGGAAAAAGGAGAGGCAGACTGAGAAAGCGATGGGTGGACAACATAAAAGAATGGACGGGCCTTCCATTGAAAGAGGTTCTAACTAAGACAAAAGACAGGGAGGAATGGAGAAAGACGGTCGACATATTTAGCTTGGTGCCCCAAAGGTCTAACAGACTAAGAGATATGTAAATGTAGAATTCTTTTAGTGGAGAGGGTGTTATGGCTGGAGATTCTGCGCTACAGTTTTGACTGTTTCCTCATTTTAACGCTTGGGGCTACGATGGAGTGTGTGGTTTTTGAGCTCGTCCTTGGAGCAGTGACTGACCCTTGATTAGTTTGAGCCTTGCATCGCGTGTTGTATTATTTGACGCTGCCGGGCAGTGTGGCCGGAACTGAGTGTACACGCTGTGTGCTTTTGTACAATTAGCAATGCATTACTTTATTATCCCATGAATTGTACACATTCTGAGTATAAATTGTTTGTATTAAGTATTAAATATTGTATATTTAGTATTACATATTGTTTTCGTTCTGCGACCAAATGAACTACGTCTACCAAGCGTTGCGATGACATGAAGGCCAATACGAGGAAAGCGCAAACAGGGACGTCCTCGTATTACTTGGGGCCACACTTTCATGGAGGACCTCAGAACAGTGGACACCAGGTGGGAGCAGGCTTCAGACATTGCCAACGACAGATCTTTATGGAGACAGCTTGCTGCCCCAATGCGCAGAACGGCGCCGGAGGACCTAAGTCTAAGTAAGTCAACGATCGTTGACCACATATTTTTAGTTCGGTTCTCATGCAACTTGGTGATGCTGTTGTTGTTTGATCTACACATGAGCCTGCAGAGGTAGGGATCCCGGTTCATTATAGCATCCCCTAGTTCAGTGTTTCCCAAACTTTTGACTTTTGCGTACTCCTTCTAGAATTTCGGGAGTTTATTTTTTTTTTTTTTGCAAGCTTCAGAGACACATCAAATACATTCTAAAAAAAAAGGAAACTTAGTTGTCACATCCCTTCCCTAGCCATGTCCTGATCTTTGTAGAAATTCGTCTTGCAATGTAAAATAGCACCGTGTTTGAGTTTATGAAAACTTAAATGAAAAAGGGATTAAAAACTTATATTTTATTCAAATTTATAAACTAAATGGGTATTTAAAAAAAAATTTAGCATATGTGGAACGCGTACCCCCCCTTCAAACTCTTCCCGTACCCCTGGGGGTACTCATACCCCACTTTGAGAAACACTGCCCTAGTTAAACCCGTAAAAGCCACCTTGACACGTATCACATTTGTCTTTATAACATACCTCGTTATATCACCCACTAGGTTTCAAAACCGTTAAAAATAGTAAATTCTCAGGTCTCTTAACATGTAAAGATTCTGACACCCTTAAAGGGGTATATTCTTTTTAGGGCGTAAGACCTATGCACTTTGAGAACCTCTGGCCCTTCATTTGCTTTGCGTTAATAAGTCAACATAAGTAAAGATTTAGTATGACAAGTTTGGTTCTCCGTAGAATTTAATCAAACTGTCAAACTAGCATGAACGATATTGTTAACACTTGAGGCTTGGATCACTTTATCAGTAACCAATTGTTTAACTTTTCTTGAGAGACTTAAAGAAAGCAGAGGTTCTCAAATTGCAAGATATAACCTATTCATGATTTTTACATTATTTTCTGTAGTTTTGTGCCCAGTGTCACAGACACTGACCTCGCAAGAATGTTCACCTTCGCGTTCACCTATTCCATAAGGGTGCCGTTGGGGCCCTACACATGATCTCTCGACCGTCTTTCTCCATTCCTCTCTGTCTTTCGCCTGAACCAGAATCTCATTCAGTGATAGACCTGACCATTCTTTGATGTTGTCTTCCCATGGCTTTCTCTGTCTTCCCATGGCTTTCTCTGTCTTCCCATGGCTTTCTCTGTCTTCCCATGGCTTTCTCTGTCTTCCCATGGCTTTCTCTGTCTTCCCATGGCTTTCTCTGTCTTCCCATGGCTTTCTCTGTCTTCCCATGGCTTTCTCTGTCTTCCCATGGCTTTCTCTGTCTTCCCATGGCTTTCTCTGTCTTCCCATGGCTTTCTCTGTCTCTTCTTCTCTTCTTTGCTACTGTCTCTTGTGATTTGGCCAAAACATGGTCATGTTCAGTCGAGTCCATCTAAAGCAGTGTTTTCCAAACTGTGCTCTGCGGAACCCTAGTGTTCCGCGAAGCCTGAGTAGCTCCACCAACTATTAAAACAATTAACTAGTAGGCCGCCACGTGAATTAAAAAAAAAAAAAAAAAAAAAAAAACGCAAAGTGTCCCGCTAAATACTCAGAATGTGCGAAGTGTTACGTGAAAGAAAAAGATTTGGGAACCACTGATCTAAAGTATTCCTTTGGAATTGGTCACATACTTTCTTGGGAAGACAGAGAAAGCCATGGGAAGACAGAGAAAGCCATGGGAAGACAGAGAAAGCCATGGGAAGACAGAGAAAGCCATGGGAATCAGTAACAAGTGCTTTCGAACAGCGATGCCCAACCTTTTTCTGCCGGAAGGACAAGTGCAATTCCTACTCCGTCTTGCGGGCCGATGGAATTTTGTTTTTCCTCTTTTCTCTTTTTGGTTGGCGCGGTGGCTGAGTGGTAAAGCGCTTGGCTTCCGAACTGGGGGTCCCGGGTTCGAATCTTGGTGACTGGAATTTATTATATTTCGAGATCTTTGGGCGCCTCTTAAGTACACCCAGCTCTAATAGGTACCTGACATTAGCTGGGGCGGTAAAGGTCACATGGCACCCTAGTTAACGGTGGGCCACAGAAATCCGGTGCGTGACGTTTTGGCTCAGCCGTTTTGGCGCAAGCCTTTTTTGGCGCAGGGGACGTTTTGGCGCGAGATATAATCTAATGATAATTTAATAAGCACACAGCTTTCATAACAATGTTTATTTCACTCTACTATCATATTGTATCTATCGTGTGGATTCTAACACCGTTCAGCGAATTGTTTTTTTTATAAAGGTTTTGCATATTTCATGATTCCTGAACGGTAATGACATGCTATCCCCTCCTCTTTAATTACGTATGAGTTCTGCTAAGTGCACGTGATGACATTCTTCCATTTCTTTCCAAAAAGACATTAAAATAAATGGGCAACAGTTGACTGTCCGAACAAGCTACCGAGATACTTTGAAAAGATTTATTTTGAGAAATTGGGTAAGGGGTGATTTGGGTGACACATCTCCCCGTGACGCAAAGGCAAAGTCAAGCACAGGAAGACAAAGACCAGCAACCGAGCACTGGTCGTTGGCGTCCTGCGTCTGGCGATCATCTCCTTCTTAGTGGTCATTACCTGTGACACCTATCTCCCCCCCCCCCTCTATTCTGGGCATACTTCACTCCTTGTTGATACTCTTTCCTCCACCCTTTCCCTCTCTGGCCGGGGGGGGGGGGGTAAAGACGATAATCTGTTTCTAGCACTCCTGTTGACATCACTTGGTGCGAATTTATAATCTTTAATCTTTCATTCCGAGTGCGGTCTAAGGTTTACCCCTCGCTATCAAAATCTTCGCCCCTACGTCTTAGGCAGCCTGGTCTAGTGCAATATTAGTGATTTAACAATGCTTAAAAAAGCAAACTTAAATACCAAAGAGAACGGACAAACCTATATATATATATTGTTCTGTACATGAACACTACGTTCGACACAAACACACACATAGATTATACAATGAACGTAAACAATGTGACCAAAACATTTCGCGCCAAAACGGCTGCGCCAAAACGACCTTCGCACCAAAACGGCTGCGCCAAAACGGCCGCGCCAAAACGTCCTACTTCTATAGAAATACAGTAGAACGTCGTTTATCCGACTCAATTGGGACCGGACACCGTTCGGATACGCGATTGTTCGGATAACCGAAAACCGAAGCGATCCATGCAGTATATGCAACCGGACACTATACGAATATTGAAAATCATCACATGCGGGACACGTGCGTGAAGAACGAGCAAAATAGGTGACAAATGTCGCAATTTTACCTTTATTGTGGAAAATAATCACTTATTTTTCGTATTCATACAGTATATGTGCATCACAGTACATGTGGTTGATAAAAAAAAAAAAAAAAACTGGTCCGGATATTTGACGCTCCGGATAATAAACGTTCGGATAAACGACGTTCTACTGTAGATGACCTTTACATTTTCTGACCTATAGATCACAAGGTCCGGAAGGGGAACTCTGCTTCTAAATAGTAATAAAAAAAAATATTAAGGCCGGCATCTTTTGATTGTTCGCCTGACATTCTCGTCTTGTTTTTTTTTTTTCACATTCCGAGGACCGGATAGCAGATTAGCACAGCGTTTTATGGCTGGAGATGGCCCACCGACCGTAGGTTGGCATCGCTGCATTATTATATCTTTTAGGCATATTATTTCATTTGATTTATTAATAAAAATAACTTTTTGAAGGAAGGAATTACTTCATTATGTTTCATTTATGTTTTTTTTTTCTTTTTTTTTAATCTGACGTCTGTTTTGTTTGAATCATCACTGGAATTTCCCGCTTCATCATTTTTTTAGTCTTTGTTGCAGGCCATTGATTTTCTAAGCATCAATAATTTGAAGGAAATTTCCACCACTCATTTGTCTGCTCCCGCGCACAGATACACACGCACTCTACCTCTATGTCTCACCAACACACACACACACGCACTCTATCTCTCTGTCTCACAGACACACACACGCACGTTTAGCAACTCACGTATTCACACAGTGACATGAAGAGATGTCTGGAAGTCCTGTTACAAGATGCATGTACTGACCACACAATGCATATCAGGTAGTCTAATGCGATTGTACCGAGTGGTCAAGTGCTTGGCTTCCCAACTGAACGGCCTCCAGTTCAAATCCTGTTGAAAGTTTAACTTGGGGGTTTTAATGGACGCCCACGAGTCCAGCCAATCCTAATGAGTATCTGGTGTCCTGTCAACTTTAATATGTACCTGGGGAATTTCCAACTCTAATGGAGACCTGGAGTCTATCCAACTCTATCGGAGACCTGGAGTCTATCCAACTCTAATGGGTACATGGAGTCCTGTCAACTCTAATGGATACCTCGAGTTTATCCAACTCTAATGGGTACATGGAGTCCTGTCAACTCTAATGGGTATCTGGAGTCCTGTCAACTCTAATGGATACCTCGAGTCTATCCAACTCTAATGGGTACCTCGAGTCCATCCAACTCTAATGGGTACCTGGAGTCTACCCAACTCTAATGGGTACCTGGAGTCTACCCAACTCTAATGGGTACCTGGAGTC
>JAZGLO010003323.1:0-18773 GCA_036873155.1 Biomphalaria sudanica | reverse complement strand
ATTGAAAGTTGGCCTCTTTCAGTCGTAGAACGACTATGGTTCATCTTAGGGCACACTTCCTCATGTGGCGGTGGAGCCCCATTTTGGAGAGACTCTCCCGTCCACAGATAGCGCAGATTAAGGTGGCTTTTGCTTCGGTGGTAGAGGAGCTGGCCGTTTTTCGGATTGTACATTTTTCTTCCTGAGCTGAGACCCATGTTCTTTCACTGTCCATAGCTTTCTTGGTCACCGTCTCTCTCCATCTGGTGCGGTCTAGAGCTACGTCTTCCCAATGGTCAGTATTGATGTTCACTAATTTGAGGTCTCGTTTTATTAATCTATGTAACGGAGTTGGGGGCTACCAGTTTTTTTTTTAGCCAGTCGCGAGCTGTCCGTAGAGGATGACTTTTGGGATGAGATTGTCCTCCATCCGGCAAACATGTCCAAGCCAGCGCAAACGGCGTTGTCTGAGGGCTGTAAAGATTCTGGGAATACCTGATCGCGCAAAGATCTCAGTATTGCACACTTGTTCTTTCGTTGTGATTTTCGCAAATGGAATAAGTTTAGTTTTCTCTCTTGCTTTACGTAGGTGGTCCATGATTCACTGCCATACAGTAGTGTACTCATAACGCATGCCTTGTAGACTTCCATTTTGGTCACTGTATTGAGCTTCCGGTTTTTCCCAAACTCTTGGCCTGAGTCTCGCAAAGGTCGAGTCAGCATTCCCTATGCGTTTTTTATCTCCTCTTCTAGATACAGGTCAGCTCACCTTTTCCTTAGTCTGCTGAACAGTTTTGGTCACCACACATGATCTTTCGGCCATTCTTCTCTGTCTTTCGATTGACTAGAATCTTTTTCAATGATAGGTTAGTCCATTCTGTGATGTAATCTTCCCGTCGCTTGAACGCTTGAACTTTGCCTGGCTTGGCTACCTATGAAGGGGGCTCGAGATTCGACACCAAACTCGTGTTTTTGTGTTTACTGAGCGCCTAAAGGCAGCGCGGAAAACCTTCTTCCGGATTCCCCCTCCCCCACTGTTCCTCAAATGAGATAGGACCATAGCGCTCTGAGCATGCTATAAAAGCATGAAGGTAGCGCTATATGAAAGCTATATTTTTTCTCTGTCTGCCTCCTCTTCTTTCCCTGGTACTGTTACCTGCAGGAAGGTCTTTGCAAGCCCTGACGTGATGTAGCTCAAGACTTTTTTCCTGCATTTTGAACTTTAGAATCATTTCTCGTATGGTCATTCTTTAAATGTATCCAATCCCAAATGGGAGGGTGAGGCAGAGAGAAATGTCACACAGATATATTTTTTCATGATCATTTGTTTAGTTTCCTGCTTCATTATATCGCGTTCATCTGTCTCTCTCTCTCTCTCTCCAATCTTCTTTTCTACAATTGTCGCCTAATCTTTTGACTACCTCTCATTATGCGTTGTCTCTCCCTCCCTCTCTCCCTCTCTGTGCCTCTCCTTATCTCTCTCTGATGCTACACCCTAAGCCCTAATCGCCTTAAGACCACTCACGTCCCTTCCACGTTCCCCAGTGCATGACCCAAGTGTCTGATCAATATCCTACGTCTGGAAAACCTCTCTACCTTCCTCCCTCCTTGACTGAAGTAATGATAACCACCATACACCTCTTCTCATACTCTCTAGGAGTATTTTATTCTATGATTTCTTTGCCCTTATGGTGAATCTGTTATGTAAAATGCACACTTGTCCTCAAACATATTATTAAGTTTCATGTTTTCTGTATAGATATGCACCTTCGTAGAGTGGCGCGAGGTGCTGACATGGGGATCCGAAGGCGGTCTTATTTTGTTAATGGACGAAAAATATCGATTGCTTTAGTATCGTAGTTATAAATCCGTATCTGAGTATCAATGAAGAAATAAATGCATTTGACCAATATTTAAAAAATTAAAATGTTTAATTAACTTACGTCATACAATGATCTACATAGGGCCATGGAGAATGTTTTCGTGAGAGGCGTTTATAACAAAGATCCAATTCAAAATGTGCTTTGCCAATTCTTATCTTATCTTATCCAATACAGACGTTGCTTCAAAAAAGAAGATGATTCTAGAGTCTACTTGTATCTCTTCAGAATGGCAGACTTTTTCCGAAATACGTAGCATCGCTGTGTTGGTGTCTTTTGCGTGAACGAAACATGTCCGCTACAAGAGGTCTAGCTGAACACAAAGCAGAATTTACGACATTTAATCCTTTGACAAATGTACATGCTATCGCATGCATTGAATGTCTCTCACACTTCAGTATCAGCCCGTCCCATCTCTTCTTAATTTCACTGTATTGCGCTTTTCTTATAAGGAACAAAATAATGCATTGTAGACGCCAGGAGAATGAATTCCTCAAGCTCAGAAACGATGGCGGAGAGGGTTAACTCAAGTTTTAGGGTTTAGGTAAGCCTCAATGTTAATAAATTGAGAACTATTGATCATAGGAAACAGCAAGTCAAACTGTATACTATTCACAGTCTTTAATTAGAAGAAATGCCTCTTACTATTTTGGACATGAGAACCGCTTTTAAATCATGCCGGGTCACTAATGATCACTGATAATTAATAGTGCATCTGATACGCCAGACTAGTAGGCTTACATTGATATGAATTCAAAGTTATCCTAATTTAAAAAAACAACAACAACGGAAAACAATGTGCTGACAAACAATGGACTTTAAAACGTATCACAAGATTAGAAACTAACCTCTGTGATATAGAGTTGAAGCTAGGTGCTGAAACAAATGATACATACATATATTAAACATAAATGGATAGCAGCACCAGGGACCAAGTTTTTAAGAGAGAAAGTAGTGAATTAAAATGCTACGAAAATAAGGGCATGCGCCGACCGAGGCTCGAACCTGTGACTCTGGATTCGAAACCACCGCCTAACGATAACGCACCAAGCGAAACTTGCCTCTAGACCATCGGAATGTCCAAAATAACATTCTTCTGATCCAGAGTCATTTCGCCCGTATGCAAATTACCACCCCAGTGGTCAAAGGTCACAAGCCCCAGCCGGCCCCTCCCCCACCCTCGCAGCATCCGTTCACTAACAACTTCGATAGAGCCGACACAGACAGCCGTAAGGCATGTATTAGACAAACGATGGCACTATCTAATTGTATATCTCTCACAAAGACAAGTGGACAACATAAACACATTACATATAGAAGCTTCAGTAGGTAACACAAACTTTAGTCTGACAGAAGCGAGAACTTAAGTCACATTACTCTACTTTTAAATTATACTTCTTTTACCATAGGCATTACGTAATCAAATCAATTTATTCTTATTCAGAAATTATTAAAGCTATCACTGTCGTACTTCTGAGTTGTAGCTCTTTATTATTGTTAAACTGTTTGTAATAAAAAAAAGGTTTCCATGTTTCGGTTGTTCCTTCAGAGTTGAAGATAATTTACTTCTTAGTCCAAACCTCACACAGGACGACGGGTGATGGGAGCGGACAGGGTTTGAAACAGGGACCATCGATAAGTCCGAACGACAGTCCAGCACGCCTATCACACGACCAGAAAGCCATCCTGTTTTAGGCCTATTAATCACCATTTGTTACTGGTATTATTATTAATATTGCATCCTGTTCACATAAAACCAAATTCAAACAGTATTTAGGCCTGTTTATTTTTTTTAACTCTTTAATTTATGTTTTTTTTTAATTTATTTATTTTATTAGAATGGGTCGTAAAACCAGAAAATACTTCACTACCTCTGGGACAAGATGTTGTGTTCTCTTGCCTGGCCAAGTCTGCTGATGCGAGCGAGACATCTGCCAGCTTGGCTTACCGATGGTCTTTCGATGGCGGCAAAGTACAAGACAGGGTGTCCAGATTTTCCAACTACTCTCTGTTTGTACCAGGTTTAACAGAAGCTGACCTTGGAGTATACACTTGTGAAGTATCAAGGGTCACAGTAAATGGAAATGTCTTAGAGTCTGTGTCTGCCAGCGCGCTACTCATAAAATCTTGTAATTTATTTTTTTTGCTTTTCATTTTGTGTTTTGTTTATGTTGCCAGTTTGATCGTTCAATAAAATCTAGATGATAAGATCTATCTAGTCTACATTTACATGTTTCCTGTTTGTGTGTGTGGTTATCTCCAAGTGTTAAGGGAGGGTAGGGTAGAGAAGATGTAGGACCTGATACAAATAAAGTGATTAGGCCATAGCGCAAATAAGCATGAAAGTTGTGTTTAACAAAACAATAAAATAAAATAAAAAACTAACCCAATTGCACAAATGTATTATTGTTAGTCTAGGGCAGCGGTTCTCAACCTTTTAAGCTCGGCGACCCCTTTTTACAATCCCCCACTCTGCCGCGACCCCCCCCAAACACACACATACAGCAATAGAAGAGTAGACAATAACAGTCCATATTTTCGATGGTCTTAGGCAACCCCAGGCAAATGGTCAATCGACCCCCAAGGGGGCACGACCCACAGGTTAAGAACCCCTGTTCTAGAGTCTAGACTCTAGAAAACTGTAGATCTACCAAAAAGTAATTACATGATGGATTCAAAATAATGTATACAGTATACAACTTCACTCAATGAGTTCTTTTTGCTTTATTGATATTGCATTTAGCCACATCAAAACTCTTATGATTTTGTGTGTGTGTGTGACTTTCTATCACATGTGTCAATTTACCCCTGTGTAAGCTAACATGTCACATTCTCAACCCAACCATTTTTTTTAGCTGTTTAACTCAGGAAAACAAAGATATAAAGTCTATTTCAGTTGTTTTACTTATTATTGCTCTAATGTATTTGTTACAATGTTTGAAGTCTCTTAAGAAACTTTCAAATCTGTTTAGATCTAAATGTCATCTATCAAAACTACAAAATTGTGACTTTCAGCCTTCCTTCCCAGATTTATGTTTTAAAAACAAAGATTCTTAACATTTAGATTTATAAAATGTGTCCATTACACCTAGATCTAGATCTAGTATTTTAAAAACAATAGAGATCTAGCTTTTTTAATGAGCTCTTAATTGAATTTCTGAAGAGTTCCAAAAGTCTACCATTAAAATCAGCAACAACAACCGAAAAACCCATTGTAATTAATACATGACACTCCCATCTCCTAGAGAAGTACAGATTTCCAGCCATTCTGATAATAAAGTTAAGCCCTGTGATATGTATGCTGGTCTAGGTTCAGGCCTTTACAATTATGGAATTAGAGTTGCAGCCTATAGTTAATGAACACAAACAAGATGTAGCCTATTATAACTTTACAGCAGGGTTAAGTAATTTGTAATTAGTTTTTTTTTTGTTTGTTTTGTTTTCTCTGATCAATATTTTTATTTTTCAGATCTTGAACCTTTCATTATCCAACCAAGTTCAGTGTTTGCCAGCCTTGGTGACACTGTCGTCCTGACATGTGTCACTGGCAAAAGCTCGCCAAGAATCAAGGTAAATGCATTGAAGCCTAGAGTTCAGTGGGGGGCAGGGCTGACTGACTGGTTAAGCGCTTGGCTTTCGAACCGGGGGTCCTGGGTTCAAATTTCTGTGAAGACTGGGATTTTGAATCTCATGATTTATAGGGCGCATCTTAGTCCACCCAACTTTAATGGGTACCTGACTTTAGTTGGGGAAAGTAAAGGTGGTTGGTCATTGTGCTGGCCACATGACACCCTGCTTGTTAACAGATGACCTAAACATTATCTGCCCTACAGATTGCATGGTCTGTGAGGGGAATGTTACCTTTTTTTTTTCTCTCTTTCTTTTTTTTTCTTTCTTTTTTTTTTTCTTTCTTTTTTTTTTCTTTCTTCTTTTTTTCTTTTTTTTTTTTTTCTTTCTTTTTTTTTTTTCTTTCTTTTTTTTTTTTCTTTTTTTTTTTTTTTTTTAAAAACTTTAGTGTACTCCTACATTTTTTTTATTATGCAACTTTATAATTATTTATAATAATATTAATAATATTAATCTTTATTATCCATAAGGAAATTTGTCTTACAATTTGTGCATTACACCAAACAAAATTATAATTATAGAAACCAAAAATACATTCACACCAGACTCACTCATAATTTACATGTGAAAAGTTTATATCAGATAGTCTCCATTTTGGTAATTTGATTGCCAGGAGAACAAAAGAGTTTTTTTTGTCTGTTTGTCTTTGTTATCGGTGTCTTGTATCTCTTTTGTGATGGTAAAATGACAAAGTCCTCACCCCAAGGGTGATTTTTTATTTCTAGAATCTTTTAAGTTTTTTTATGAATGTTTGTCTCAAACAGCTGCCCAAATGGGATTTGTTTTTTGCCAATGATTTTACCAGCAGCATTTAGAATTCTATGAAATTTAATTTTTTTTTTAATGTTTAGATTGCCATACCAGGCAGTGATATTAAAACTTCAAACTCATTTTGAATTTGAAAGATTGTGTTATATTGTTGTTTAGTTTACTTTTATATAGTGCATCTTCCATGCTTCAATCGCAGGTTTAGGGCACTCAGGTCCAATCTTTTTCATAGGAGATAAAGGTTCCTGGGAGAGGATTATTGTACACACTGCTAAGTTTAAGTCAAATCTTGAATTGAAAATTCCTTGTCCACATTGGAATTTAATCTCAAGCCCTCTCAGTTAGGTTGGCCAAGCCGTTTATGTCACAAATCTTATTAAAATGAAATCATTAATGTTTTTGTGTGTTTTTGTTTTTTTTTAGTTTCAATAATTACCAGCTTCTCAAAACGTCTTACAAAGCATGTTATTGCATGTTATTTATGCAACATAGTACACATTTTATTAGCTTTCTCCCAATGCACTGGATTAGTTGAATTATTAATTTTTATTTTTAGAGGCCCTTTTACTCAATGAAGTACCTTTTTAAACTTTGAATTCCAGTCAAAGTTTTTATTTCCCAACAGGTAAAGTGGTTACGAAATGGTGGCGAGTTTCAGAAAGGCTTCCAGCAGATAGCCTCATTTGGTGACTATGATCCTACTGGTCTGACTGTGCAGTGGTCAATGAAGTTGACATTAGACATCTCTGAAGATGTCTTTGGTGCCTACAGTTGCCAAGCAACCAATGAGATGTTGTCTGTCTCTGTCTTCAGTAAAGAAGCCAATGTAACCTATATTGGTAAGGTTATGAGGGTATTTCTTGTATCTAATGTACCAATGTGTGTAATATTATATTGTTACAAATGAACAGTGATAGGCGAGATGACGCAGCAGCATGTGTTCTCTGGAATCTACATGTACAAACAAAGACAGGATGTGACGTGTTGTTCCAGGGAACGAACAGATCTAAGTAGGGGGACAGTTACTAATAAACAGTGACAGATAGAGGTCACTACATGTGACCCTGACTTGATGACACTGAAGGGAGTGTTCTCTGGAATCTACATGTATATATAAAGACAGGATGTGACGTTTCCTCACGTGTTATTCCAGAAGATACAAGCAGTGTTTGTGCAACTTTGGAGAAGCGATTAGGGACTCTATATAAGCCAGAAAGTTAATGTGAAAGTCAGTCGTGAGTGAGCCGTTACAGTCGATACAGATGATGTAAGATGTGTGCGGCCATAGTGGAAGACTCGATGCAAGTTAACTAGGGTAGAGTTAACTGGATTGGACTACTGTTGTTAAAGTCTATACAGCGAACTACAGTGAACTTGAGCCGTTACAGTCGATACAGTCTGATTCGGTAGACTTGAGTACGACTTGGTTCAGCTTTGGGAGACCTGGAGCGACACTGGGAAGTGTGTCGTTGGTCTGTTTTGTGGAATACGGCTCGATGCAAGTTGAGAAGAGATGAATTGCAACGAAGTGAAGAGATGAATTGCAACGAAGTATAGCTAACTGTAAACTGACAGATATTGTACAGTCTTCTACGCTACATGTTACAGTGACAATTGTTAGAGTTAATAGTCAATAAAGTTATATGAAGCTGAAAGTTTAGTAGTCAAGTTCTTTACAGTGTTTTTATTTGTGTGCCTACTAGTACATTTAGCCAGAAGATTCAGAAATACGTAACAATATTATAGATGCAGTTTTAGCTTGTTTAATATGTGTGATCTTATGGGTACCTGACATTAGTTAGGGAAAAATAAAGGCGGTTGATTGTTGTGCTGTACACAGGACACACTCATTAGCATAGGCCACAGAAACAAATGACATTTACATTTTTTGAAGTAACGTCTGTATTTTATAAGATAAGATAAGATCAGAAGGTTTGAAAGGGGTACTTTACTTATTGGTGTAATGTGGTTGGTACATTTAAATAAATATTATTTTTATCTGTAATCCTTATAATGTAAAAAAAAAAAGATATTTTACTCAAATCTCAGAAATTTCTGAATTCGTTCGAAATTAAAAAAAAAAAATTTTATTCAAATAATTAAAATAAAAACATTTTGAGACATTTACTTCAATTTAAAGAAAGTATGCTTGCAAAATTTGACAAAATGTAGATCTAATGGCCATTATCACTAATATTTATCACATCAGTCAGCACGTTTCCTTAGTAATACAAAAGTACTAAGTTATTTGACTAGCAGATTTAGAAAAAAAAAACTTTTTAAAATGTACTTTAAATATAAGATGATGTATTCAAATAAGAATATTATCAGTTTTGTTGTTGCTGTTGTTTTTAAATTTTCAACAATATCTGTCAATGTTGGCTGTAAGTTTATTTCACAACTGTATACTGCTCTATGAGTTTGTTGGCATTTAAAAGTTTACATTTTTTATCTGACTCTGAGCAAATTATTTTTTCTGATGGCTTCAGCACTGTAACAAAATATTATATTAAAGCAATGTGAAAGTTGAAAGTTTTATACAAGCAATAGAAAAATTATGTATCATCTGTGAACTACTATTGTTTAGAAATGATTAGTTTTATTTTTTTTTGGTTCATTCAAATCTGTGACTACAAAGTGCAAAATTTTAATATTAATCTGCAAAACCAGTAATTGTTTTGTAATTATTTGTCTTTAAATATGTGCTGGTTTTTAATTTCTCAAAAATACACAAAACATGTAAATATGGAGATATTATATGATTCTAAAAACAGTTTTGTTTATCTCATTTAATGCCAAAAAAAAGAAACCTATTAATAGGATTAACTCACTTTGGAATTTAGCATTTAGCCCACAGCACAAGTCTTCATAAAGATTTGTATGTCACTTAAAAGACATTTTTTTTTAAAATACTTGTATTATTATATTAATTTCTAAACTTAAAACAAAACAAACTTGCCACATTATTGAACAATACTGCTACAGTTGATTATTATTATAATTAATCAATTTTAAAGATTTTTTTTTTGTTCTTAACCTTTAGATATTCCAAGTGTTGGAAATACATCAGTGCTTGACTGGAGCCTCCCATCTTCATTGATAATAAAAGAAGATTCTAGCTTCATAATGCCTTGCAGGACAAAGCCTAGCAAAGAAATACCCATCATTACATGGTATCATGAAAATTCCATCTTGAAGGCCACAAGTCGAGTGTATGTTCTGACCAATCGAAGCCTTGCTTTTTTTCCTTACCTAGCCAGTGACAATGGGAATTACTCTTGTGCTGTTTCAAACTCTGCTGGGGTTTTTGTCTCTCCAAGTATCTCACTGACAGCAGCATGTAAGTTCATCTTCATCTTAGAAATATTTTGTGAAACAATTTAACTCTATAAGGTAACGGAATGGGTTGCCAGCATTGAATGGGTTGTCTGAGTCAGCCGGAAAAAACAACGATTTGGCAGAGTTTAAGTCATTGATTAACATGCATGAGTTGGTTGACCTAGGACAGACATATGACATACATCTTCTTTTTAGCTTTTATAAGCTTAGATAAGATAAAGTTATTTTTAACCATACAATTTATAATTGTATATATATATCTGGAAAATACAATATTATTAATTTTTTCTTGAAGACATTCAGTGATCTATGAAATCTTGAAATAGTTCCAAAATTAAGCATTTAAGTAAAATTATACTTATTTCTGTCATAAGCTAAGTCATAAATTAATGCATATTTTGCAAATTATTTCAGTTTCTTAATAGATATCAAATGAATTACAGTTTTAAGTAATTTTATAAGTTAATAGATTAAGTAAATTTTTATTTTTGCTATATATTTCATTCAAAAGTTGCATTTAAATTTGACCCATTTTTTTGTTTCAATGAAATAACATTATAACATCAAGCGCATCTAAAAATAATAAATATCTTCATTGTTTTGTTTGTTAAGTTTCATGTATGTATTTATTTTTACATGCAGACTTGTCACTTGCTTTCCGAAAGCAGCCATCAGATACAAATTCTTTTTTGGGAGATAATGTAACATTATCTTGTGATCCACCTGACAGTGTTCCTGCAGCAGAAGTCATTTGGTACAAAGATTATTCTCCCTTGAATTTAACTTCCAACAGAATCAGACTTCTAGGGCATGACCTTTACTTGTACTCAGCAAAACTTATAGACAGGGGCATTTATTACTGTGTAGCAATAAATAACTGGAGTTCTCCTTCCATCAGGACTTCAGCCACAGCTCAACTTACTGTCAAAGGTAAGGAGAGAAAAAAAAATCAGTTAATTCAAATTTCTATTTAACCATTAACATTGTGGGTTAGCATCTAAACTGGGGAATCTTAGCAAATGTCCTTGTGAAGACAAGATTTGCTACTAAGAGGGATGTCTGCATTCCTTTTCCACTCAAAATGTCTGCATTGCTATGTCCACTCAGAATGTTTGCATTCCTATGTCCACTCAGAATGTCTGCATTCATTTGTCCACTCAGAATGTCTGCACTCCTATGTCCAATCAGAATATCTGCATTCCTATGTTCACTCAGCCAGAGTGAAAGTGTGATGTCATTTTTTGGCAACAATCTTTCCATGTTAATCAGACTTGATAGGTCATAGGGCAGATCAGCCCATCTGATGATTTGTCATATTATTATTATAGCTTTTATATAGGGCTACTTTCATGCTTATAGCATGCTTAGATCGCTTTTAGTCCAATCTCATTTGTGGACCAGTGGGGGGGAGGGGTATCTAGGAGTTGGTTTTCCGTGCTGTCTTTAGACACTCAGTAAACACAACTCTGCCCAAGTCAGGTGTCCAACCTCGCGCCCCCTTCTAGGTAGCCAAGCCAAGTTCAAGCGCACTTGGCCTCTCAACCACGCTTCCCAATCTTCAATATTTTTCTGATTAGCTAAACGGATAGCTACTTTAACTTGCACCATCAGTCCTATCTGTCAGTGATGTTTGAATCTGTCAGTGATGTTTGAATCTGTCAGTGATGTTTGAATCTGTCAGTGATGTTTGAATCTGCCAGTGATGTTTGAATCTGTCAGTGATGTTTGAATCTGTCAGTAATGTTTGAATCTGTCAGTGATGTTTGAATCTGTCAGTGACGTTTGATTCTGTCAGTGATGTTTGAATCTGTCAGTGATGTTTGAATCTGTAGTGATGTTTGAATCTGTCAGTGATGTTTGAATCTGTCAGTGATGTTTGAATCTGTCAGTGATGTTTGAAGCTATGTTGAGGTACTAAATTGTCAACATTTGTAAAAGAAAAAAAGTCTCATATTTTTGTTTTATGATGATTAAATATTTTATTAGTATTTTATCTTCAGTAACTCAACAGTAACTGAACATTTTACCATCATTATTATTTTGTTAAATTCTATTGATTCAGAGTTTTCATAGAAAATAATCTTTCAACATTTATTTCTACAGGTCCACCAATTATAATGGACCCACCTCTGAGCATTAAAATAGTCCGAGGTAAACCACTACAGCTTACCTGTAGAGTTGATGGTGAACCTTTCCCTACAACCACATGGTTATTTCAGGGCAGAAATCTCACACAGACTGGAAAAGTCACATTAGTGTAGGTCTATATTTTTCTTCCATTAAAAAGAAAGTTTGGATTTTTATTTTTAAATCTCAAGTTAGTCATTTATCATGTTTGCTATATTTTAATGATTCATTGGAACTCTTAAATTACTGAAATTTAAAAAAATCATAATAGAGATATTTGTAATCCTTTAAATACTGTTGAAAGATGATTTATTTACCAGACTTCTATATTAATAACAACCTGTAACTTATTTTCCACACTGTAACTATTATTTTATCACACATTTGAATTTTCTAGTAAGTGAGTTAAACAATGATTTTTGTTTCTAGTCCTTTTCATTGTTTACAAGTTTCCAACCTTTGATGTTACATTTTAGTTGATAATTCCATTAAATATTACTGCTTGTGTGAATCTTGTCAACCCTTTTTCATATGCAACAATTTTAGATATATCAATATGTTTAGTATCGATTTCTTGAATAAATCATAGGACTTTGATATATCCCCAGAGAACAAGGTCAGGTGCTATGGATCAATGATATGGGGAAAGAATGGGAAGGCCAGTTTACTTGTGTGACCAGCAATCAGTTTGGAACAATTACAGCAGAGGCTCTAGTCACTGTCATTGGTAGAGTCATGCAATTCAAATTTGGTTTCTTGTTTAATATTTACCTCATGTTTGAATCATATCAATGTTAGATTTCAAATGTCTGAATATTTTTATTTCATTAATTTTAAACAAAATTTCCAATAAGTTATTGTTGATATAAGACATGGTACATGTGGGGACCTTTTGCTTTGGTAGAAAATTTTTAACATTATTTACTTAATACATGCATAAATTTTGTACATAAAACTACATTTCGCTGTTATTGAAGGTGAATGGAAGTGAACGCATATGTGTAGTGTACTCCTCTTGAAATCTAAATTAATAAAGAGTATTTTTTAACCAAAAAAATATTTTAAAGTATAAGACGATCTATTTAGTTTACATATTCAAGAACAGTTCCAATTTAAAATGTTCTCCCAATAAACTGAAATATTGTTACAGAAACAGGAGGAATCAACAGCTTGCCACCTTGTGCACCAAACGGTGCAGGAGGATCTAAGTCTTAATTCTCTCTAGCTTTGTGTATTAAACATTCTGTCCTCAATTTAATATTTGTCTCCTTACCTAATATTTCTGTTTCTATTTGTATGGCTGCCCAGTCATGTGGTATGTGCTCTTGACTGCCTTTAAGATGGTCCTGGGTTCAAACCCTGCCTGCCACCATCCCCTGTCACCCTGTGTAATGTTTGGGCTGAAAGAACATTTTTATCTTTTGCTCATTCCTTTTCCCAGCACTCCTTGTGAATATCTGCACCCATTGAGCCACAGTTACAATAATAGATCTGGATGAAGTGGTTGTCCATTAAGGCTAGAACAGAAAAATTTTGAAACTCCTTTATTCCACTTTTAGTCAGGATGTTGTAAGGTCATTTGTTGTCTCTGAATACTACATAGAAGTCTAATTCATAAAGCGCTGGTTGTGGGTGAGTGTGTGTGAATACTGCTTGTTTCAGCATCTATATAGTTGTTGTTATTGTAGTAATGCTGAGGCGGACAATTGTAGTCAAACGGAATTTCCATTTGTTTGAACCAATAAAATAATTATATCTTATCTTAACATTATGTTAACATTTAGTGAGAAAACAACTTCATATCTATAGTCATTTATTTATTTTGTATTTCTTCAGTTGCCCCTGTGTCACTGAGTTCTATTGGGGACATAGTGTCTAAAGTTGGAGACTCACTGAGGATACCCTGTTATGTGGTCAGTGACCCACAGCCAACAGTAGTCTGGTTTTTAAGTAAGTAAAGAAATTACATTACACTTTCTGGGGGTCAGTTTTAAATAAAATGAGAATAAAGTAAAATTTTCTTCTTCATTTTCATTGGGCAGGCAAATGAAGTTATTATTTTCATATAAAGTATGAGTTTCTAATGAGGCCAGTACAATGACATGTCACAGTTCTCCAATTTAAGCTAAATGCACATTTGGAGCTTGATAAACTTAAGGCCATACAGTCCACATTTGATATTTTGTGTAAAATTCTAGTGACTTTACCCAGAGATTCTTAAATTGTCCAAAGAATCACTTCATACTGTGTGTATTTAATCCAAAAGTTTGCTGCATTGAGATAAAGAATCTAGAACACTTGGTTGATTTCTTTTTCTGTCCACTGAGCATGGCAACATGCTGAACTAAAGATGTATGCTATAATGGCCCACAAAACATAAACTGGTTTATAGATAGATCAAGAAAATGTTAACAAGGGTCCTGCATATTTCTTTATTGATGGCCATTGTTTTGCATGTTAACCTTTGGTATTCATCTTATATAAAATATAATCTCAAATATTGGACATAACATTTGTTATAGCAAATTATAGAAACTTTAAAGTTTTTCTTTCCTATGGACCACAAAACAACTTTATGTAATTTAGCTGAATAACTGCTGACATAAGATCTATAATTTAGTCCTCAGGTCTTCATTTTCAAAATTTAATTTCTAGTGAGCACAATTTTTTTTTAATCACCAAGCTTATTGTTAATTTCTAGATGGCTCTAGTGTATCTCAGCCCAGTACCACATCAGATACTTCATTACATATAGACTATGTAACCACCAAGCATGCTGGGATGTACACCTGCCTGGGATACAATGAGGCTGGTAATGCTACATCATCTGGCAGTTTGACAGTCAATGGTAGGTTTCAGAGAGTATTCTGCTGACATGAATTTGAGTACAGAGTCTATATGTGGCTAATACATGACTCAATGTTTTGCTAACACTTAATAAGCTGCATTATGCAAAATAAATAAGAAGTTATATAATGATGTTATGTTAGCTAGGACAAATTTGTACAAATACTCCTTCTTCCCTAGCGCTATTAGAGCATGGAATGGGTTGCCTGAGCCAGCCAGGAAAACCAGTGACTTGGCAGAATTTAAGTCATTGGTTAAAATGCATGACTAAATGCATGACGCGTAAGATGTAATCATCTTTTTTAAAGTAACGTCTGTATTATATAAGATAAGATAAGGATCTCAAGTTTAAAAAAAAAAAAAGAAGTGTTTAGATTACTAATTGTATATTGAGAGAAGCAGAGGATTTATGTAAAATAGGCCTACTAATGTATTGTATGTTGGGATTATTGTGGTATTCTTTTGGAATACAGAATTGCCTATATGGTGCTATGGGGGGAAAAAATTATATATATAAGTTGCAGTATTTAAGATAAAGAATGTTGTATGTAATTTTTTTCTTTTTTTTTTTTTTTTTTGAAGAAGCATCTGTAATTTATAAGACAAGATTTATAAGCTATGTTGACAAGTTATCTATTCTACTTTGTATCTTTCTTTCATTTTATGCCCTTTTTAAAGTGCCACAATTTGAAAAGTGTGAGGGTTTTTTTTGTTGTTGTTTTTTTGCACATAGCAAAAGCCAAATGACATTTACCTGGTGGAAGTTTTATAGGCCAGTTGACTGTTTAGACAAATTTAGCTTTTTGGTTGGAGTAGTTAAGAAATCCACATAAATTCCCATGAATGGGCATGCAGTATTCATGCTGGACTGTAGCTTAAACATCTTGATGATCTTGGGGCCATTACCGTGCCTGCTGCCATCCCCCGTCTTCCCGTGGGACGTTTGGACTAGAAAGTAAATCATCTTGAACACTGTAGGAACATCCAAAACATGTAAGACATTCAAGCAAATAAAAGAAACCTGAGAATAATTCATGCCTTTTTTTTTGTAAGTAGTAATTGATGTCAAAAAATATACATAAACTATATTGCTAAACAACAAATGCTTTTCTATTTTCATATAAAAAAACAACATTAAGTCAAACAAAAAGTCTAAAAGCCACAGAATCATGACTTTTCACCTTTATAGTGTGAAATGGGTTGAAAAAGAAAATACAACACCCCTGTTTATTATATATAGTGTAGTCTGTGTTGGATCCCAATTAAATTCACTTTTCATATGGACTTGGTTGGGCTGTAGAGACATACAAAAGTACATAAATATGTACAAATTCTTTGACCAAGTACACTACTGAAAATTGTGTACTCTTCTAAACCTTTAAAGCTTTTGACATACTTTCAGCATTATATTTTTCAAAACAAAATTCATGTAGTACTTAAGTTGCTAAATTCTTTTTACTTGTTTTGGATTTACCCTAAGACTTGAACATTATTACATCCTAGCACAAACCTCCTTCAGGATGGCAATCGACTGTGGCAGGCAGGATTCATATCAGGGGGGATTGAGATGAAAGTCCAATAATTGCCTTATGATATAATATGCATATCACTTTGATTTACTTAGTCTCTTTGTGTCTTATTATGTATCTCTCCAACTGGAAAAGTCAAATGAAGCTTATCACTGTGGTGAAAATGATATTGGAACAGTTAGTTAGGGTTAAAGTGCTATAAAAGTATTGTTTAGACCAGTCTAAAACATTGAGGTGTTTTCACTTACTAAATAGTTAAAATGGTGGTTGGGTTAAAACAAAAGTACACCCTTTTTTTTTCAAGTGATTCCATCTGTGTCAGTGCCCCTGAAAAATGTTAGTGTTGTGATTGGTCAGTACATAACATTCACCTGTGAATTTGATGGACAGCCTTCACCTTTCATCTTCTGGTTGTTCAATGTAAGTAACTTATGTAACCTTTTTTCCAGTATTTCTTGTTCAAATACACTCTGCCTTAAACAGTTATTGCAATCAGAAAGAAATAATTTTTGACCATCTTTTGTTCAAGTCTAGTTTACCTGTACCAAGTAACGCCAGGCTGGGACAGAAGAACAGTTCACTGACCATTGGTCCAGTCAGTTGGGACAACCAGGGAGTCTACACCTGTGTGGGTGAGAACATAGTTGGCAGAGCGCTCTCAAATTCCTACCTCAATGTCCAAGGTATTACACATTTTCAGCATTCTCCTGTATCAACATACTGTTAAGTTTTTTTTCTTTTTAAAGTGCTTTTATATAGTGAATTTTTCATGTTGTAGCATGCTCAGTGCGCATATGGTCCAATCTTTTTTGTAAACTTGTGTGTGAGTGGGTATCTGGGAGAAGGTTTCTGTGCTGCCTTTCAGCACTCAGCAAACTCAACTGGAGCCCAGATTCGAACGTTAACCCCTTTGATATGTAGCCAAGTGGTTTATGCCACTCAATTACCACTCTGCCATACATCCCACATTGCATATGGTCCTATCTTATTTGTAAAAATTTGGGGGGGGGGGGGGGTATCTGGGAGAAGGTTTCCATGCTGGCTTTAAGTGCTCAGCAAACACAATTCATGTCAAGTTTAAATTTCAACTTGAGCCATCTTGAAGTGGTTTATGTCACTCGGCCTGTATCTTTTAAGCTGACCTATATTATAAAGCTTTCTTCTATACTTATTGAGCATTCATTTTATCATACATAAAATTGTTATTTTATTTATTCTTAAGGTTGTTTATTTTGTAAGAAGTCTTCACCATAACACTTTTAATAATTTATTTATTATTTTTATGTTGGCCGCTTGGCCTAGATAGCTCCTACATTATTGTTATAGCAATACTAAACTCAGATTTCAGGATTACTAATCAATTGCTGTCTCGTGTTAAAAAAAAACTGGGAACTTAACTTAAAAAGAAGATAATTGATTTTTGAAAAAATGAAGATTTTTTTTTATTCATTAATATCAAATTAAACCAATCTGAAACATTACATTTGAAATTTTTTTAAAAAATGTTTTCAGTACCTCCACAAGTCACTACCATCACATTCCCTCAAGGTCTAGTCAGACAGCACTCCAGGTTTGTTTTATCCTGCACAGCATCAGGCATTCCCACCCCTACAATACAATGGATATTCCAGAAACAGCCAATCAAATCATCTGCCAATGGGAGAGTCCAAGCAACGGAGATGGGGGTAGTGATTTTGGAGTTTGCATTAAAAAATGACACTGGTGCCTATGAATGTTGGGCCAGTTCAAGTGCTGGAGAAGATCACAAGATAGCAACTGTAACTGTTTATGGTGAGAGTTGAATTTTTAAATTTTTTTTTAAAGTAATGCATTGTATTGGGATCGGTGGTTGAGTGGTTAAGCACTTGGCTTCCAAACCTTGGATCCTGGTTTTTAAATCTTTGAGAAGACTGAGATTTTGAATTTCAGAATTTTTAGGGCACCCAACTTTATTGGGACCTGACTTGGGGAAAGTAATGCCAGTTGTTTTTTGTGCTGGCCACGACACCCTACTCATTAACCACTTGCCAAAGAAACAGGTTACCTTAACATCATCTGCCCTATACAAGGCCTGAATGGGGAACTTTACTTTGAATGTATTGTATTGTTATAACCCTACCATGCACACCGCCATTTAAGATAGTGCAGAAGGATGCGCACTGTTAAAGACTGGACTGAGACGGATGTTGACGTCAGAAGGACAAGAGCCATGTCCGCCCAAGTCTAGAGCCGACATGAAGAGACTGTGCTAAAAGGGCAGATGTTGTTTTATGTACTTGTGATGATGTCCGGTGAATAAACATCGTTGCCTCGTTGAGTTGCCTCCCTTAAGTTATTACAGTATTAAATATTTGTGAGTCCACTCAGCTAGAACCTGTTATTTGTTGGTTAAATAAATAAAACCTGGTAGGAATTAGGCAGTGCCGAACATTTATTGCCTATGACATGACAGTAATCAGCATTGGATCTAAATTTCTTTAAAGAAAAAAAATATTTTCATATGAATAAAAAAGTTTCTAATACTTATAATCAGAGACACAGTGTTACTGGGTAACTCTTTTTACATAGAATAAATTAACATAAATATTAAGGTCTAAAGCAGCATTAATTTTTTGTCTTCATTTTTCAAAAGATACCAACTTCTTAGTATCCAAGGACATCTCTTCATATTGGGTCA
>JAZGLO010003322.1:0-17779 GCA_036873155.1 Biomphalaria sudanica | reverse complement strand
TGAAAGTTGATTACATTAGTATTACTTCTGAAATCTGATTACATTAGTATAGCATCTGAAGGTAGATTTCATTAATAGTAGCCTACATCTGTAATGTATTATTATGTATTAGTCTTACTTGTGTAAGCTGATTACTCTAGTATAAATGTTTTAAGGTTGTATTACTTTCTTCATCTGGATTACTCACTTTTCTCTCTTTCTAGCCTTCTCTTTTAAGAGACACCGCAGTGGGAAAAGCCGCTATTATTTCTGTAAAATCTGTCCGTCCGTGTAACCGTCAGAGACGTTTAGAAGAGCAATTTTGTGGCTTTCTAAGCTTATGTTCAATGGCTACTGTTGGCCTTCTGAAAAAAGAACCGTTTACATTTTAAAATGATTATGCAAACCTTTTTTTTTTTTTTTGTTGCTGCTGGTGTAAGTGGTGGCAATATATATGTGTGTGGGGCTTTGTTAATTGTCAAAAATAATGTTATTAGAATATACATGTGTAACTTTTTTGTCTTTACTGGGAAATTTATTAGTAATTGAAAAAAAAAAAGAAAGTTAAGATTACGTTAATATTAATTAAGATTAAGATTTTATGTACAAATCTTAAGATATTTTTTTTTTAAATTAGATTTAATATGCAATGTTTTGTTTTTCCAGTAGTAGAACACTACATTGAGATAGTCATGCCAAGGGCCCTTGACACCATAGACCAGCGGTTCTCAACCTTTTTTTTGATTCCGCGACTCGTTTCTACAGTTTCTCACTATGTGGCAACCCCCCCCCCCAACCGCTAATGTTATAGAGATCAATTCTCATGGGTTGTTTCATTATAAAAATATAATCTACAATAACATGATGGTGGCTGAGTGGTGAAGCGCTCGGTTTCCGAACCTGGGGTGCTGGGTTCGAATCTCGGTGAAGGCTGGGATTTTGAATTTCGGGATTTTAAGAGCGCCACTGAGTCCACCCAACTCTAATGGGTACCTGACTTTAGTTGGGGAAAGTAAAGGCGGTTGGTCGTTGTGCTGGCCACATAACACCCTGTTTGATAACCGTTGGCCATAGAAACTGATGACCTTAACTATCATCTGCCCCATAGATCGCAAGATCTGAAAGGGAAACTTTACTTACTTTTATATTACTGGGTAATAAACGGGTGTGCTTTTGAATAATTTAATAACGTGGGTAAATCTTCACCATAAAAAAATACCTATGATTCTGCAATGGCGCAACGTTGCATTTCGCCGCGCCATTTGATGGACAGTAATTGAAACTGTTACAAATGTTAATGCTGCGACGATTACAATGCTAGAAAGGATTCTGTTTCATTTTTTTTTATCATTAACCCGAAAATGCTAAAGATAGTAAACAAAATCTTAACTACCAATGGAATTATTATTTTACAGAGTCAAGTTTCTGTTCAGACAAATAAAATATTTTGTTCCTTCGTTTCCTGGAAAATGGTCATTCGACCCCCAAATGGGTCGCAAACCACAGGATGAGAACCCCCTGCCTTAGACATAATGGAAGTATTTTTTTCTCAAAGGCCTGGAATGAAAGAAAGTCTCCTTGCTAAACTTCCTTTTTGAAGTGTCCTCATCAACTCAATGACCATAAATAAATGACGTCACGCTCTAGGGGGGAGGGGGGTCTGAGAATTTGTGATGCTTTGTGACGGGGGGGGGTCAAAAAAGGTCATTTTTTGAGTGACGTCATTTACGAACAACCCCTAATCGGATTCGTAAGTAGTGGACACTCACCGGGACTTCAATGTTGTCATAATTTTTTGTTTGTCTACTCTACATGAAGAAAATCAAATTATGCAATGTTCACACTCAAAGCGATACTTGGGTATGATAGCGGGCTATCATGCTTTAGAGTAGCATTTTGTGTTGAGCAAGGTGGCAAAATATGTAGGTCACAGCTGGAGCTGCGTAGCCACGGAAAATACCGCATTCCTCATTAATCTTCGGACTTGAAGACAAGCGAGGTAAATATTTGGTTATTGGTATTATCACACAAACTCTCTTTGTAATATATAAAAATCGGTTTTGATTTATTTGTGTGTGTGGCTACATGGCTCGTAACCTACCTACAGAATTATTAACATCTCTTTATAATTATATATCTCTTTATTTGTCATTATTTTCTATCGGAATTTTTCTCTATTTCCATCTTTCTTTTCTACATTTCTTTCTCTTTCTCTCTCTCTTTCTCTCTCTTTCTTTCTCTCTCTCTCTCTCTCCTATTCTCTCGCTTGACGAAGATTTCAATGAGCTATAACCATGGGAGGAAGAATAATGACTAACTTGTGTTTTACTTAGATGGTCTAGCAACAACAGAGGAGGCTTGGGCCCAAGAGCTCGAGCTCAAGTCTTACAATTTAAAAAGAGATCATTGGAACATCAGAGACAGAGCAGGCTGACTTGGTGACGCACATAGACAAGACTTCCGCAGCATTTGATAGCTGAGAAAACTTAAAACTGGAATTTTTGTATTTGGTTAAAGCAACTCGGGAGGTATGGTGGCTGAACGGTAAAGCGTGGTGTCTTCCGAACCGAGGGTACCGGGTTCGAATCCTGACGAAGACTGGGATTTTTAATTTCGGGATCTTTGGGCGCCTCCGAGTCTACCCAACTATAATGAGTACATGACATTAGTTTGGGAAAGTAAAGGCGGGAGGTCGTTGTGCTGGCCACATGACACACTCGTCAACCGTGAGCCACAGAAGCCTATGACCTTTACATCATCTGCCCTATAGCTCGCAGGGTCTGAAAGGGGAACTTTACTTTTCTTTAAAGCAACTCGACCAGACAAAAATTATTTTGTTCCTATGGGTCTTAGGTGACCCCTGAAACATCGTTATTCGACCCCCAAATAGGTCGCCAACCACAGGCTGATAACCCCCTGCCCTAGACATATCGGAAGTTTTTTTTTTCCAAAGGTCAGAAATGAAAAAAAGTCTCCTTGCTAAACTTCCTTTCTGAAGTGTCCCCATCAACTACATAAACCTAAACTCTACACTAATATATCTAAACTATTCTAAACCAAGAACTTGACATGCAATACTGTAATTGCAAGATTCTAATGATCTGGGACCAAGGCCTACATAGGCGATAACGCTTCTGCACAATATGGATCTATAACAACTAGCTAAGTCGCAGTTATTTTCCAACTAAAAGCGAGCAACTTCGTATCCAGAATCTAAGATTTGGCATTATCATGTGCGATAGCATTACACTTTTTTTTATATAGAATTTTTAACATTTGTATTTTGTCAAAAATAAATGCGCGTAACGTTCCTACGTACAAACTTAAAACAAAAACACAATAGAACTATAACGTCTAGTTTTGAAATGCTTGACTTGAATAAAGCTGGTTTCTCTTTTAATGATTCATTTATGCTATCTTAGTTAACCTCATAGCACAATGCATATAACTTAGTACAGGGGTTCTCAACCTGTGGGTCGCGACCCCTTTGGGGGTCGATTGACAATTTGCCAGGGGTCGCCTAAGACCATCGAAAATATGGATTGTTATTGTCTACCCTACAATTATGTATTTGTTTATGGGTGGGGGGGGGGGGTCGCGGCAGAGTGGGGGATTGTAAAAAGGGGTCGCCGAGCTTAAAAGGTTGAGGACTGCTGATTTAGTAGTATATATTTTCCAAGCGTTGCCTCCACGTAAAGAGACTCCAGATAAATAGAGATAAACTGCCCCGATACATACAAAATAGATGGGATGGTTGAACACATCAAATGATCGATCCTCTTTTCAGGTTTGTAAGGATGCATTGGATATATAAATAAAACAATATACTCTTGTCTTAAAGCCTTATTGCTCAACTGCATATCTTTTCAAAACGAAAGGGACACGTTTGTTTGTTTTTTAACTAAAGTGATCGATTACTTTCTACGCCAGCTAAACGCTAGTCAAAAGCAATGGATAAATATAGATGACAAAGCGCTTGATGAAGTGGGCAGTCTGAATGTTTTAGTGTCTGCAAAGATGTTGTCTGATGTCTTATATTCAATGTTTTTTTTTTCTTTTATATTCGACCACAAAACATCCAAGTCATTGTCCGTGGATACAAATTTAAATGGAAAACAATGTGGCCTATCTATTCAAGACTACTTGATACGTTTATAGGGGCTAAGTTTCGAGAACTTGACTAACGGATACAGAACTTCAGAAGGTGTGTGGGGGGTGTGGGGGAGGGGGGAGATATCGCCGCTATCACTCCCTCCCCTTGATTCTCCTTCGGTTTGCGGGTGGGGGGCAGAGAAAGGTAAGGATGGATTTTATCCCAATGACTTGGTTTTCCGAATAAAACATACAAGTACGAGATAGGCCATGCACGACACGCAGGAGGATTTTAACAAAAGGTTAAGGACTCAATGCACTTTCAATCTCTCGGCACTCTTGTTGCTGAATAGTGGCAATCTTTGTCTTAGATCTCTTGCAGTGTATCCACTAGAATATTCAAGATTCTGGAGTTGAAATACTCAAAATGGGATTTTTAATTTTAAAAAAATATTATTTTTTTTAAAGAACGATTTACGGTGAATTTTCTTTCTTGTCTCAGATATGTTCTTTGGCGAACGCCAAGGACCAATCGCTTGAGAGGGCTTTCATCTTGTCTCAGAGGCGTGCTTTGGTGGGGGTGAACAGGGGCTGAGAGGTCTCCGTTAAAAGGAGATTTTTTTCTTATCATCAGCTTGTACTACAAATGTCCAGGACCTCTGGCTCGCAATCTAATGTACCGTAACAATATTTTCCTAGGCACAATCTGCAACAGAGCTTGAAGCTCAGCAGGAAAAAAAGCTGGTTAGAAGAAGAAAAGCAGCACCAATACGCTAGACCCAAAAGTAAAATAGCAACTATGCATAAAACACTGAACCATAACAAATACAAAAACAAAATCTAATAAAATACTCAGAAAGACAAAAATATAAAGGTGCTCCTCATGCTGCACATGTTAAGACAAATGTGTACAAATACTTCTTCTTCCCTAGTGCTATTAGAGCATGGAATGGGCTGTCTGAGCTAGCCAGGAAAACCAGTGACTTGGCAGAATTTAGGTTATTATTTAGGTTATGTTATGGGAAGCGTGGTCGAGAGGCTAAGTGCGCTTGAACTTGGCTTAGCTTGACTAACTAGAAGGGGGCTCGAGGTTCGACACCCGACTCGGGCAGAGTTGTGTTTACTGAGCGCCTAAAGGCAGCACGGAAGACCAACTCCTAGATACCCCCTCCCCCCACTGGTCCACAAATGAGATTGGACCAAAGCGCTCTGAGCATGCTATAAGCATGAAAGTAGCGCTATATAAAAGCTATAAATATATATATTGAGTAACATGCATGACGCGTAGGACGTAATCATCTTTTTTGAAGTAACGTCTGTATTATATAAGATACGATTTTAACCCTAACCCTAACCCCTACCTTATAAATGTTTTCTCCAGAAGTTATCCGAACATAATTATAAATGTCATATGTGGAAATAACCTCCGAAATTAATGGTCAACATATTTTCGTAGATGCAAAATCTACTTATAGTTTTTCTAAGCGTGCCATTATGTTGTTAACACACTTTTGCAGATAGTATGCAAATATACTAATGAAGTTCCTTTAGACCTTTCAGCCTGTAAGCAGGCGCAGGACACACGACTTAAAACAAGACGTGTTGATGACTGAGTGATGTCCAGGAACATTGTTTGCGTTGATCAGCTCAGTTTTAAGCAGACATTGTTGGGGGCGCATTTCTCTCAGGTCACGCGTGAAGGCAAGGTGCTGATTTATTAGTCTTCCACTTTCGGTTCTGGTGACCTAGATACGTACGTTGTAAGAACGCCGGACACCCTGCTAGTATATATTCGATTGTATCTCGGACGTTTTCGGTCTTACGGCATTTGTCAATGTCTCACTTTTCAGGTTATACTTTTCATAATTTTAGTTCTGATTACTTAATCCTGAACTGCGGTAACAAAGCCTTGTAGTACATGGTTTATTATAATATAAATGAATTATTATAATTATTACTATCAAAAGAATTATGTCTTCTGTACCATAATTAGGAGTATTATCTTTGAAAAAAGTTAAAATATTAAACACATTTTCCAAGACCATTGTTTCTCAAACTGTTTTCCGAGGAATCCTAGTGTTTCGCGAGGCCTAAAAAAAGGTGTTCTAAGACCTACTGGAACAAATCACTAGTAGGCTACTAAGTAAATTAACCTCTCAAAAAGAAAAAAAAAGTTTTGGAAAATACTGTCCTAGACGCAGAGATTACTTTATAATTTTCTGAAGAGTGTGTTCTTCTTGTGGCACACTTCTAAATAGATTTTATGCATATACATTTACACTTCTTTAAAAACAATATTGAATACCTAGTAAATGTTAAGTAGCACGGTTTTGATTATTCATATCGGGCAGTCTGCATAGTTATGGCAGACCTACTAAAACTTGAATACTTCGCGGTTCGACGCTGTGGATGACAAGCAGTGTCCATAAAGATCTGGCAATGTTTGAAGCCCCTTCCCACCTGGTGTCCACTTCTCTGAGGCAAAAATATATATACGAAGACGTTCCATGCCATCGCAACTCTTGGTATGCGTGTTTCATTCTGTTGGAGGACACGTCCCGCAAACCTCATGCGACGCTCTGTCACAACCTCATTAAGTGGTCAACTCCCAGTTGGCATAGGATTTCATTGTTTGAGACCCGATCTAAAGTTATGATAGAAATAGAACTAACTTTAATTTTTTTATGTTTTGTGTGTGTGTGACTCGTGATTCTCGGAAGTCCTTTTAAATTAGTATTCAGGCGGTCATGGTCGTGCCGAGGGCGAGCTGCTGTCTTGTGTATTACGGTGTAGTCTTTTCTAGAAAACATATTCTGACACACATACGAAGTAAAAAAAAGGAAAGGTAAAAAAAATAAAAAAACTGAATCACTAAAAGCACAGAATAGATGGAAGTAAAGTATATTACCCGCGGTAGTTACAAAATAAATAAATAAATAATAAACTTTCTCTTTTTTTTCTGTGACCCGATTATTTGTTTATTAACATTTCTCTTTAAAGACTTCCTGATTCTTCGATTGACCAGAGACATACACAGCTTGACCAAGACCAACGTCATAGCAGGGCTAAACACTGACCTGTTTACTATTGGTCTTCACTGCCACAGGTTGCGACGTTGCAGGTCAGTGTTGAGGCCTAGCCCAAGATTAAGTAATAGTGCAGAAGAAGATTAAGGATGAGTACAGAAGAAGATTAAGGAAGAGTGCAGAAGAAGATTAAGGAAGAGTGCAGAAGAAGATTAAGAAAGATTAAGGATGAGTGTAGCCGAAGATTATGTAATAGTGCAGAAGAAGACTAAGGATGAGTCTAGCCCAAGATTAAGGAGGAGTGCAGAAGAAGATTAAGGAAGAGTGCAGAAGAAGATTAAGGAAGAGTGCAGAAGAAGATTAAGAAAGATTAAGGATGAGGATAGCCGAAGATTATGTAATAGTGCAGAAGAAGATTAAGTATGAGTGTAGCCCAAGATTAAGGAAGAGTGCAGAAGAAGATTACGGAAGAGTGCAGGAGAAGATTGAAAAGGAGTGCAGAAGAAGATAAAGGAGTGAAGCAGAGGTTTACGGAAGAGTGAAGACGAAGATGTAGGAGGAGTGTGGTCAAAGATTAAGGAGTAATTAAAACAAGAACGCACTCAAAAGTAAAAAAATTAAAACAACAACAAAAAATTGGCTGAGTTTAGTATGAATGTAAGTAAAATTAAGTATGAATGTAAGTAAAATTTAGTATGAATGTAAGTAAAATTAAGTATGAATGTAAGTAAAATTATGTATGAATGTAAGTAAAATTTAGTATGAATGTAAGTAAAATTTAGTATGAATGTAAGTAAAATTTAGTATGAATGTAAGTAAAATTAAGTATGAATGTAAGTAAAATTAAGTATGAATGTAAGTAAAATTAAGTATGAATGTAAGTAAAATTTAGTATGAATGTAAGTAAAATTTAGTATGAATGTAAGTAAAATTTAGTATGAATGTAAGTAAAATTTAGTATGAATGTAAGTAAAATTTAGTATGAATGTAAGTAAAATTTAGTATGAATGTAAGTAAAATTTAGTATGAATGTAAGTAAAATTTAGTATGAATGTAAGTAAAATTTAGTATGAATGTAAGTAAAATTTAGTATGAATGTAAGTAAAATTTAGTATGAATGTAAGTAAAATTGGCCCCAACGCTTTTTTTTAAATTTCTTCTTAGTGCGTCTACATGGTTTTAATGTAAGCGTTGTTTCTAATTATTATTTGTTTACAACCAAAAAAAAAAGCGAAACAATTATTTAATAATCAAATACTTTCCTCATGATGTTGCTGAACTTGAAAAAAAAAGGTGAAGACTATTGAATACAAATAAATGTTTATTTCGAATTCAAATTATCATTTTGCCCAAAATTAGCAAAATTAAATATACAAGTACAAAAAATCTATTGTTCAGCTTTTTTGATATTATAAAAGTGTGTTTGTATGGCAAAGTGTGTGTGTTTGGGGTGGCGGTCCACTTAACTTCATAACCTGTTGAATGGATGGTGTGGAGGGTGAGGGGTTGGCGGTCCACATAACTACATAACCTGTTGAATGGATGGTGTGGAGGTTGAGGGGTTGGCGGTCCACAAAACTACATAACCTGTTGAATGGATGGTGTGGAAGGTGAGGGGTTGGCGGTCTTGTTCATTTCAGGTTAATAGCCCATTTCTAAAGATTTAACTATTCATTACAGTTTTTGTTTCTCGAGATTGTTTTCGCCGAAAGTGGTAATGGTTTTAAGCTTATCAGAATGTTTCCAATGGCACGCGTCTTTAAAAACTCTGATAACTAGTCCGATTCCTGACCTTCACGTGTGGCACAGATACTAAGAACTGTTTTCACCAACAGGGTTAGGGTTAGGGGCAAAGGCGAGCAACTGGCGCCTAAACCAGTAAGCTTCGGGCAGAAGGAGCTCGTAAGCCTTGTTTGCCTACCCACTTAAGAGAAGGAAAACCCCGAATCCAAACCTCTACTGCTTTGCAGATGAATCTAAACATGGGCAAGGCTTCGCGAGTCAAACCTTGGACAGCTTGCTGCGCTCAGGGATTCAACCTTTGCGGAACCTGCGATGCTACAGATCTTAAGCTGTACCGGATATTTGCCGCTCCTTTGGACCTAGACCAGTAGTTACAGAAGGCATGTACACTGATTTGCAACGTCACAACCTGTGGGCAAGTTAGACCAATAATTCGTTGTCACCTCACAGGTCTGTCCGACGTTGCAACGAGTTTAGACACATCGGCTGAAGAGTGAGAGAGGGGGAGGGGGCTGCTGTGTGGGCGACATCGTTCCGGCCATGACTAATGTCCAGGCTTTCACATAGTTTTCTACGAGATGAACCATAGTCGTCATACTACGACTGAAGGAGGTCAACAATAGTTTTGATACAATGCACATGTAGGGCCTACTTATGTGAAGCTGTACAAATGATGTGCTATTAAATAAGAGAACAAGTATTTACATATAGTCGTGAAAAAAAAGTCAAGTATTTAGAGTGTATACTGAAAATAGTGTACAACAGTCCAGGTTTAGAAAAAACAACAACTGATGTCACAGACTGAAAAACAAGAAAATATTTTTTTAAATACTTTTATATAAAACAAAGCTTGTGTTAAGCATAGTTGTATCAATTAGTTGGACCAGTCATGTTATTAAATTTGTTATACATCTAGATTCTAGACTAACAATATTTTTAAAAAAAAGGGAGAACGACCTGAATTCGAACTCGTGCCTCAAGCCTTCTCAAGCCAACACGTTAACCACTATGCTAGTGGAGAGTTTATGCACATGGAAGATTGTAGAGTTCTCTATTGTTTCTATAGTGTCGCCTTTCTTTTTTTTTGTCTGACGACGAGCTATAAAGTGGGCTAATTCAGTTTATACCAACATTTCAGTCAAGTACCATTTTTTTCCCCTTGTTTGAATTACCAAACAAAATTATTAATTACCAATAGTAAAGTAACTAACGGGTAAATTTTTTGTTATTGATTCTCGTATTGTCAGGTAAAAGAAAGTTCAGCTTCATCCGAGATTGGGGGGTGGGAGAAATTACGTTACAATTTTTTTCTACCAGACAGATAGAGTGAGTTGATAGAAGCTTTGTAATAAAAATATATATATATATATACACTTAAAGGTAAAGCTGTGGCAATTTACTTGAGTATTACCGCAGCATTACCGCATTTACTTAATATTGCTGCTTTTACTTGGTATTGCCACATTCTTGGTGACGTTGAATCTCCTTTTTAACACATTCCGTGACATTCAATTTTGTTGAATGATTTGTAGAAGGTCTAGCTGTGTACGAATAAGCTACAGCCTATGATCAATGCATTTAGTGTGTAAGCCAGTAATGTGTGTGAGTTCAGTTAAAGGGGATGTTATCCTCGTTGTTAGGTCACAGCTGTGGTGTAAACAAAGCCTCATCTCGCCTCGTTTACTTTCATGCTGTTCGCTTGGATGCTCAGACACAAACTTTTTGTTTACTACATTGTCAGATGCACCGCTGATGCGTTGGACATGTGCCATTAAAAGGAAACACTCAATCTTTGTTTCAATGTCGTAAACGGCACCGGATTCTAGCAAGTGAAAGTTTCTAACCCCCTTTTAATAACAAAAGGAACTTATTTAATGCAAAGGCAATGAGAATTTCGAGTACAGGATCATTTCATCTCATTTTCCTTCATAGTTATCATACCGTATTTAGTATGCATATTTTCAAAAGTTTTTTTGAATTTCAATTAGTGGAGGTCTACCGTTGAGGATGAGGCACTGTTCTGTTGCACGGAATAAACTATTGTAAATCTGTCACGAATCGCAAAAGACTCTGATCTATCTCTCCAGTGTTTCTTTTTTTTTTTTTTTCAGTTGAACCTTAAATCCTTAATAGTGGTTGGCCAACTCAGCGTGCCGCCTGAGGTCGACCTTCCTCTGAAAAGCCTTGCCGCACTTGTTGCATGAGAAGGGTTTATACCCGGTGTGTTTTCTACTGTGCGTGATGAGATTCGAGGACTGGCTGAAGGCTTTGCCACATATACTGCACTTGTGAGGCTTCTCTCCTGTCACGTGGTAAAGGGGGGGGGAGAAGAAAGAGAAATGAATAATTAAGATCAACTTGTCTTGACAAACTTAGCATTAATTTCTTCTCCCTAATCCTATGTACAAATGTTTGTATGCGTATGAAGTGAACAGAACTCTGAAATGATGCATTAAAGCAATACTGGGTTGGCGTGCATTTGAGATCAAGAGGACACCAGGTGGCGCTTGAAGGATTGAATAATATCAATGGCCCTTTTGTATTTATGTTACAACTATCTCTCTGTAATTGTTTTCATTCTCTCTACTTCTTCTTCTTCTCTCTCTCTCTCTCTCTGTCTCTCTATATATATATATCTTTCTTTGTTTCTCTCTCTGTCTCTCTTTCTCTCTCTGTCTGTCTCTCTATCTTTCTCTGTCTCTCTTTCTCTCTCTCTCTATCTGTCTCTCTCTATCTTTCTCTGTCTCTATCTCTCTCTGTCTCTCTCTGTCCGTCTTTCTCTCTATCTCTCTCTCTCTCCCTCTCTAATTCCCGCTTTAAATATCTTTCTCTCCCCTATTTCTCTCTCTTCTCGCTTTCCATCTCTCTTTCTCTGTCTCTTTATCATTTAAATCTCTCTTATTTCCTCTCTATTTCTTGTTCTTTTTAACTTTCTCTCTTTCCTTTCCACTTTCTCTACTTCTATACTTTTTACTTTTTCTCTGTCTCTCCCATTCTGTCTCTTTTCGTTTAGACATTTTAACAAAAATCCATAACTCTTCCCATAATAAAACACTTACGATATATCACCACCATTAACTAGAACAGTCTTATTACAGTGTCCTGTCAAGTCTCTTACACAGGACCAATCATTTATTTATCAAGCAAGTCCTTAATAGGCCCAGGTTTTGAACGCTTCGCTGGACACATGATTGCTAATTGTACCGGATCAACTTGCCGATTCTGGTAAATCTTTACTATCTGGGGAGTCAATGACCAAGTCCCTAGAAGGTTGTAAATAAATGACTATGTGACCAGGTCTGCAACTAAACAATACACCATTTGGTAGACCTTACTCTTAATTGTCAGAATTGTAACAGAGAAACTGAGCTTCGGGTAGGCTACTTATTATGTTTTACAGGTAATGAGATTGTCGTCACAGAGCGCTGGGTTCGATTCTAAGATGTATACCAAGCTACGTTAAGAGAAAAAAAAAGGTTTAAACAATGATTGTTGTGATGGTACATGGTCACGTTCAAGGCGAAATGTGTGTGTCCAAGTGTGCAAACTGATTTATTGAATGATGCGAAGACAAGACAATAGAGCTACTCACTTACAGATTTACTAATTCACTAATTCACTAATCTCTTTAATCAGTAGGGAAACTTACGAAGGACTTTAGTTAATTAGTCTGTAAGTTTATAGTACGAATCGATGCAGAGCCGCCACAGAAATAGATAGATAGATAGATAGATAGATAAATAGAAAGGTAGATAAATAGATAGATAGATAGATAGATAGATAGATAGATAGATAGATAGATAGATAGGTAGGTAGGTAGGTATTTAGATACATACATACATACATACATACATATATACATACATACATACATACATACATACATATATACATACATACATACATACATACATACATACATACATACATACATACATATATACATACATACATACATACATACATACATACATACATACATACATACATGCATACATACATACATACATACATACATACATACATACATACATACATGCATACATGCATGCATACATACTTACATACATACATACATACATACATACATACATACATACATACATACATAGGTTGCTTGCTTGATTGATTGATTGGGGGATTGACTTATATATATTCTCTAGAAAAAAGACACGTTTTAACTATTGACTGCCCCTCCCCCTCAGTAAGGTGACTACTCATAGACCTGCATAAACATTTTATAAAATACTTCTGCTTTCTGACCTCAATAAGAGGATTATGGGATAGAGCAGACGTTTGTATTTGGTGAGACGTATCTGGTCCCGCCCTGTTCCCTCTCCCCACCTCTTGAAGCCTAGTGAAGGTGTGGAGCTGCGACTGTGCAGGATCTCTTGAGCCTTTGAGGCTATAACACCGTGAGTCAGCGTACCCGACGCACCCAGTGTCGCGTGACGGATTTTAGGAAGCCCCTGATGCGTGACCAGTGTACGCGCGTGCTCAAGAGGCGGGGGGCGGCACGGAGAAGTGGCTAGGTGTTGATGGGTCAGCAAGGCGGCAGTGAAAACCTGATTTCAGCGGGCATACATAATGGCGGAGATTCCTCACTTCCGGTGCTGCTAATTAAGAGCCTCTCGAGGCGCCCGGTGCTACATCTACCCCATGCTACCCTCTGCGTAGACTGCTACTATCTCCTTGTCTTTACAACCCTGGTGACCTAACACTGATTAAAAGAAGGTTCTCAAAGTATTAATTTCTTTACATTCTATTATATATATATATATATATATATATATATATATATATATATATATATATATATATATATATATATATATATATATAAAGATATATATAACATCATACATCCCTTACGAATCGGCTTTTTATTTATTTTATTTTTTTTACAATACTTCTATTTAGGTGTCATTGTCATGATACCTGTATTCTGCATGGACGCTGATCTCATTAGAAGATCTGAGTTTGAGTTTGAGTTTTGAGTTTTTGCATAAGAAGATCTAACGATTTTCCTAGAAATGTTACTGTTGTTGTATGCTGAGAAAAGAATGACTAGCCACACGGGGAAACTCTAGTTTGACAGTTATAATTTATTTATTTTTTTCAGTGTAATATAGATAGATAGATAGATATGTAGACAGACAGACAGACAGACAGACGGACAGACAGACAGACAGACAGACAGGCAGGCAGATAGATAGATAGATAGATAGATAGATAGATAGATAGATAGATAGATAGATAGATAGATAGATAGATGTTGAAGGTAAAAACAGGAAGCCTAATTAATGTTTCTATTAATAGAGTTGAGTAGTTCATTACTTAATGACGAACTGTTTCGTTCTACTTTGACTTAAAACGCCTGGTAGCTATGGTTTAGAACATGAAAACAATCCTTCAAGTAGTCGCAGGTCCTCAATAACCTAAGGTCCCAGTACAGCATGTAAATAAATGATGATGCCTTATTTTGGGGTACAGAAAGTTCTAGAAATAGATATGTATTCAACTGTTTGGGTCAACTCAGTTCTTAACTAGTTCATAAATTTGTAACTTAATTAGCTAAAAAAAAACCATGTCGATCAGAGATCATTTCGGGATCATAATTGGGATTTTATTTAGAAAAAAAAAAGAAATTATTTATTTACGCTAAACCTAAGTCGTGTACGTTTGTTAGAGACTTACACTCAAACACAGATTTGTTTTACTGCCATGCATGTACCATATAGTCTGCGCCATTCGAGATTTTCACGATTAACCAAACAATGTCAATGACACTAAACTGAATTTCAAAGTTGTCAACTAAATAAAAGTTACAAATAAACAAATAAACAAATCTAGTCTAAGTCCATATTTTGAATTTAATAAACCATTTGATTTGATTTAATTGTCATTGTAAATTAGCTTTCACGTTAGACTTAGACTTAACTTAGGCATTGTAAACCTTAAACTAGATTTAGAATAGACCTTTAAAAACTAAAATCAACAACAGTCATCATGAAATTGCTCTGGCTATTTATCCTAATAATTACTAAATACACACTAGCTGAACATAGAACTAGATCTACCTTAGTCAACACTAAACTTAAAAAGGAAACAACAGTCGTAATCAATCATCACACTCTAGATCAATGCAACTTCAAAAATAACCTAACATACACATCCATAACATTAAAGAAGATCACCCATCACAAATGGAAGTTCTCAATCAGACACAGCAGAAATAAATACCTATCACTGTTAATATTAATAGCAGGAGATGTAGAGTCAAATCCAGGGCCTAGATCTAAAGATAGATGCAACATCTGCAAAAAAATATGCACCATGAAACAGAAAGCCATTCAATGTGACACCTGCTATGAATGGTACCATGCATCATGTCTCCATATGAATACACCTGTGTATTATGCCTTAGGCAACAAAGACGCATCAAGGCACTGTGTACCGTGTGGGTTACCTCAGTTTACATCAGGACTGTTTGATTCCTTTGATGCAGACACTTCTAACCCATACAATATCCTAAACACCATCCCAAACCAAACTCACCAACCACTAGCCAGATCCACTCCTGTTAAACCTAAATCTACTAAAATTAACACAACAGCCTTACTAAACAAACCTACTAAAGAAGTAATACCAAAATACCTTAAAACCTTAGTAATAAATTTTCAAAGCATTAGGAACAAAACAGCAGACTTAGAAATTTTATTAGAAAGTGAGAAACCAGACATAATTGCAGGAACAGAAACTTGGCTACATCCTGAAATTTATAATGCAGAAATTATCAATAGTAATTATGAAATTTTTAGAAAAGATAGGGCTGATAATCATGGAGGAGTTCTTTTAGCAATAAAAAAAACACTCTTATAGCAGAAGAAATTACCTTACCTAACTCAAAAAACATAGAATCAACATTTTGTAAAATTAATACCACCTCAACATCCCTAATAATAGGCAGCATTTACAGACCACCAAATTCTAGTTTAGAATACATGCAGGAATTATGTAATCAGATTACTACACTTAAAGACACAAATAAAAATGCAGTTTTTTGGATTATGGGTGATTTCAACCTACCTGATATAAATTGGAAAACACTAACCATAGATAAACACCAAAACCTTAAGGACATAAATGAGCTTTTCATAGAAACTTTACACAACCTAAGTTTAGATCAAATCATTAAAAAGCCAACTAGATTAAACAACACATTAGATCTCTTCTTAACCAACAGACCTGGATAAGTAGTTGATTATGATATTATCCCTGGTCTATCAGACCATGAGATCATAAAAATACACAGTCAGATAAAAGCAGTAGCCAATTCAAAACCCAAAAGAAAAATCTTACTCTGGAATAAATGTAACCTAACACAACTACACCAAGCTGCATTAAACTTTCAACAAACATTCTTATTAGAAAAAGACATTAACCAACCAGTCGATGACCTCTGGAATTACATTAAAAACCATCTTAAAAGCATTAAAGAAAATCATATACCAACTAAATATACATCGAGCAAAATAAATAAATGCTGGTTTAATACTAGACTAAAGAAGCTTTGTAAACAGAAGGAAAACCTATATAGAAAATTTAAAGAAACTAAGGCAGAAAGAGTTTACAAAAAGTATATAAAAATTAAACACTTAACCCAAAAAGTAAGCAGACAGCTGCAGAGTGAATACATAAACAATGTAATATCTAAAGATAACAACAAAAACCTATGGTCATACATTAAGTCTAAGAAAATGGAAACAACAGGCATAGCGCCATTAAAAGATGAACATAACATAATACATAATGATAATGAAACTAAAGCAAACATCCTAAACAAATACTTTGCATCAGCATTCTCAGCCCCAGGAGACAAAGACATATTACTGAATTTGAGCCAAGTAGACAACATAGAAGATATAGTAGTACAAGAAAATGGAATTAAAAAACTATTAGCCAACACCAAACCAAATAAAGCGTCTGGACCTGATGGTATCCCAGCTAGATTACTCAAAGAACTAAGCAATGAGCTAGCCCCAGTGTTCAAAATACTCTTTCAGGCTTCACTTAACCAGGGCAGAGTACCAAAGGACTGGAAAGAAGCTAATGTCACCCCCCTATTTAAAAAAGGAGAAAAATCTGACCCAGGAAACTACAGACCAGTATCACTTACCAGTATCACATGTAAAATCCTAGAACACATAATATGTAGCAATATCATAAACCACTTAGACAAACACAATGTCCTCACACCATACCAACATGGCTTTAGGAAATATAGATCATGTGAAACACAACTAATAGGACTAATTGATGATTTTTCTAAAGGTTTAGATTTTTCTAAGGCTTTTGACAAAGTTCACCACCATAGTTTGCTTAAAAAATTAAAATATTTTGGCATTAATGGTCCATTGCATCAGTGGATTAAAGATTTTCTGATAGGGAGAGAACAAACTGTAATAATAAATGGCTCTAAATCAACACCGATAACAGTAAACTCAGGTGTACCTCAAGGAACAGTCTTGGGTCCACTACTATTTTTAATTTACATAAATGATTTACCAAATTGCATTACTTCAGGAACAAAAGTCAGATTATTTGCAGACGATTGCATAATATATAGAACAATAAAAACAACACAAGACACAGATATTTTACAAAGAGAATTAGATGAATTACAGAAATGGGAATCAAATTGGAGCATGTATTTCCACCCAGAAAAATGTCAGTTGTTAAGAGTAACTAAAACAAATTAATTCCACTTATCTTATTCATGGCAAACCAGTAAGACAGACTAAAAACGCAAAATACCTAGGTGTTATAATAAATGAAAAACTGTCATGGAATCCACATATTGATGAAACTATAAAAAAAATCAAACAAAGCATTAGGGTTTATTAAAAGAAATTTCTATAAATCAAATAAGAACATAA
>JAZGLO010003321.1:0-20154 GCA_036873155.1 Biomphalaria sudanica | reverse complement strand
TGAAATCTGATTACATTAGCATAGCATCTGTAAGTTCATAACTTTTAGTATTACATCTATAAGTTGATTACATTAGTATTACTTGTGAAAGTTGATTACATTAGTATAGCATCTGAAGGTAGATTTCATTAATAGTAGCCTACATCTGTAATGTATTATTATGTATTAGTCTTACTTGTGTAAGCTGATTACTCTAGTATAAATGTTTTAAGGTTGTATTACTTTCTTCATCTGGATTACTCACTTTTCTCTCTTTCTAGCCTTCTCTTTTAAGAGACACCGCAGTGGGAAAAGCCGCTATTATTTCTGTAAAATCTGTCCGTCCGTGTAACCGTCAGAGACGTTTAGAAGAGCAATTTTGTGGCTTTCTAAGCTTATGTTCAATGGCTACTGTTTGCCTTCTGAAAAAAGAACCGTTTACATTTTAAAATGATTATGCAAACCTTTTTTTTTTTTTTTTGTTGCTGCTGGTGTAAGTGGTGGCAATATATCTGTGTGGGGCTTTGTTAATTGTCAAAAATAATGTTATTAGAATATACATGTGTAACTTCTTTGTCTTTACTGGGAAATTTATTAGTAATTGAAAAAAAAAAAGAAAGTTAAGATTACGTTAATATTAATTAAGATTAAGATTTTATGTACAAATCTTAAGATATTTTTTTTTAAATTAGATTTAATATGCAATGTTTTGTTTTTCCAGTAGTAGAACACTACATTGAGATAGTCATGCCAAGGGCCCTTGACACCATAGACCAGCGGTTCTCAACCTTTTTTTTGATTCCGCGACTCGTTTCTACAGTTTCTCACTATGTGGCAACCCCCCCCCCCCGACCCCCCAGCCGCTAATGTTATAGAGATCAATTCTCATGGGTTGTTTCATTATAAAAATATAATCTACAATAACATGATGGTGGCTGAGTGGTTAAGCGCTCGGTTTCCGAACCTGGGGTGCTGGGTTCGAATCTCGGTGAAGGCTGGGATTTTGAATTTCGGGATTTTAAGAGCGCCACTGAGTCCACCCAACTATAATGGGTATCTGACTTTAGTTGGGGAAAGTAAAGGCGGTTGGTCGTTGTGCTGGCCACATGACACCCTGTTTGATAACCGTTGGCCATAGAAACTGATGACCTTAACCATCATTTGCCCCATAAATCACAAGATCTGAAAGGGAAACTTTACTTACTTTTATATTACTGGGTAATAAACGGGTGTGCTTTTGAATAATTTAATAACGTGGGTAAATCTTCACCATAAAACAATACCTATGATTCTGCAATGGCGCAACGTTGCATTTCGCCGCGCCATTTGATGGACAGTAATTGAAACTGTTACAAATGTTAATGCTGCGACGTTTTCAATGCTAGAAAGGATTCTGTTTCATTTTTTTTTTATCATTAAACCGTAAATGCTAAAGATAGTAAACAAAATCTTAACTACCAATGGAATTATTTTTTTACAGAGTCAAGTTTCTGTTCAGACAAATAAAATATTTTGTTCCTTCGTTTCCTGGAAAATGGTCATTCGACCCCCAAATGGGTCGCAAACCACAGGATGAGAACCCCCTGCCTTAGACATAATGGAAGGATTTTTTTCTCAAAGGCCTGGAATTAAAGAAAGTCTCCTGGCTAAACTTCCTTTTTGAAGTGTCCTCATCAACTCAATGACCATTTAAGGGGTCGTTCATAAATGACGTCACGCTCTAGGGGGGAGGGGGTCTGAGAATTTGTGATGCTTTGTGACAGAGGGGGGGGTCAAAAAAGGTCATTTTTTGAGTGACGTCATTTACGAACAACCCCTAATCGGATTCGTAAGTAGTGGACACTCACCGGGACTTCAATGTTGTCATAATTTTTTGTTTGTCTACTCTACATGAAGAAAATCAAATTATGCAATGTTCACACTCAAAGCGATACTTGGGTATGATAGCGGGCTATCATGCTTTATAGTAGCATTTTGTGTTGAGCGAGGTGGCAAAATATGTAGGTCACAGCTGGAGCTGCGTAGCCACGGAAAATACCGCATTCCTCATTCGGACTTGAAGACAAGCGAGGTAAATATTTGGTTATTGGTATTTTTATTTCATAGCTTCTTATATTCGTGCTGAAGATGTTGAAATCTGTCTGCCTGCATTTCGGACTTGTGGGCGGACCCGTCAGAGACGCCTGAGTTTGCATTATCACACAAACTCTCTTTGCAATATAAAAAATCGGTTTTGATTTATTTGTGTGTGTGGCTACATGGCTCGTAACCTACCTACAGAATTATTAACATCTCTTTATAATTATATATCTCTTTATTTGTCATTATTTTCTCTCGGAATTTTTCTCTATTTCCATCTTTCTTTTTCTACATTGCTTTCTCTTTCTCTCTCTCTCTTTCTCTCTCTTTCTTTCTCTCCCTCTCTCTCCTATTCTCTCGCTTGACGAAGATTTCAATGAGCTATAACCATGGGAGGAAGAATAATGACTAACTTGTGTTTTACTTAGATGGTCTAGCAACAACAGAGGAGGCTTGGGCCCAAGAGCTCGAGCTCAAGTCTTACAATTTAAAAAGAGATCATTGGAACATCAGAGACAGAGCAGGCTGACTTGGTGACGCACATAGACAAGACTTCCGCAGCATTTGATACCTGAGAAAACTTAAAACTGGAATTTTTGTATTTGGTTAAAGCAACTCGGGAGGTATGGTGGCTGAACGGTAAAGCGTGGTGTCTTCCGAACCGAGGGTACCGGGTTCGAATCCTGACGAAGACTGGGATATTTAATTTCGGGATCTTTGGGCGCCTCCGAGTCCACCCAACTATAATGAGTACATGACATTAGTTTGGGAAAGTAAAGGCGGGAGGTCGTTGTGCTGGCCACATGACACACTCGTAAACCGTGAGCCACAGGAGCATATGACCTTTACATCATCTGCCCTATAATAAACTCTGCACTCTATCCAGAAGAATTGAAGGAATTAATAGTAAATAAAATAAATGAGAAATGGACGAGCTCTCATCCAAATCACAAGAAAGATGACGCTTACTATAAGCTATCCCGACAAGACCAACGTCTAATCTTTCGACTCAGGACCGGACACAACAGAATGCGACAACACATGTACCGGAAACTCAAAATTGGAACCAGTGAAATCTGCCCATGTGGAGAATCACCAGAGAATACAGACCACGTCCTCCAAAACTGCTCTCTATACCAAGAGGCTCGTATAAGACACTGGCCCCAAATCACCCCAATAGAAAAGAAACTATATGGAGAGCTCCCTGATCTGGAAACCACTGCGCATTTCATCTCATGTATTGGTCTACTCATCTGAACACTCCAACATAATCAATGAGAACGAAGAAGAAGAAGAAGAAGAATCTGCCCTATAGCTCGCAGGGTCTGAAAGGGGAACTTTACTTTTCTTTAAAGCAACTCGACCAGACAAAAATTATTTTGTTCCTATGGGTCTTAGGTGACCCCTGAAACATCGTTATTCGACCCCCAAATAGGTCGCCAACCACAGGCTGATAACCCCCTGCCCTAGACATAACGGAAGTTGTTTTTTTTCCAAAGGTCAGGAATGAAAAAAAGTCTCCTTGCTAAACTTCCTTTCTGAAGTGTCCCCATCAACTACATAAACCTAAACTCTACACTAATATATCTAAACTATTCTAAACCAAGAACTTGACATGCAATACTGTAATTGCAAGATTCTAATGATCTGGGACCAAGGCCTACATAGGCGATAACGCTTCTGCACAATATGGATCTATAACAACTAGCTAAGTCGCAGTTATTTTCCAACTAAAAGCGAGCAACTTCGTATCCAGAATCTAAGATTTGGCATTATCATGTGCGATAGCATTACACTTTTTTTTATATAGAATTTTTAACATTTGTATTTTGTCAAAAATAAATGCGCGTAACGTTCCTACGTACAAACTTAAAACAAAAACACAATAGAACTATAACGGTACAATGAAAATACTAAACTAACACAGAATGCGTTCCAAAGAAAAATGTTTCGTCTAGTTTTGAAATGCTTGACTTGAATAAAGCTGTTTTCTTTTTTAATGATTCATTTATGCTATCTTAGTTAACCTCATAGCACAATGCATATAACTTAGTACAGGGGTTCTCAACCTGTGGGTCGCGACCCCTTTGGGGGTCGATTGACAATTTGCCAGGGGTCGCCTAAGACCATCGAAAATATGGATTGTTATTGTCTACCCTACAATTATGTATTTGTTTATGGGTGGGGGGGGGGGGTCGCGGCAGAGTGGGGGATTGTAAAAAGGGGTCGCCGAGCTTAAAAGGTTGAGGACTGCTGATTTAGTAGTATATATTTTCCAAGCGTTGCCTCCACGTAAAGAGACTCCAGATAAATAGAGATAAACTGCCCCGATACATACAAAATAGATGGGATGGTTGAACACATCAAATGATCGATCCTCTTTTCAGGTTTGTAAGGATGCATTGGATATATAAATAAAACAATATACTCTTGTCTTAAAGCCTTATTGCTCAACTGCATATCTTTTCAAAACGAAAGGGACACGTTTGTTTGTTTTTTAACTAAAGTGATCGATTACTTTCTACGCCAGCTAAACGCTAGTCAAAAGCAATGGATAAATATAGATGACAAAGCGCTTGATGAAGTGGGCAGTCTGAATGTTTTAGTGTCTGCAAAGATGTTGTCTGATGTCTTATATTCAATGTTTTTTTTTTCTTTTATATTCGACCACAAAACATCCAAGTCATTGTCCGTGGATACAAATTTAAATGGAAAACAATGTGGCCTATCTATTCAAGACTACTTGATACGTTTATAGGGGCTAAGTTTCGAGAACTTGACTAACGGATACAGAACTTCAGAAGGTGTGTGGGGGGTGTGGGGGAGGGGGGAGATATCGCCGCTATCACTCCCTCCCCTTGATTCTCCTTCGGTTTGCGGGTGGGGGGCAGAGAAAGGTAAGGATGGATTTTATCCCAATGACTTGGTTTTCCGAATAAAACAATGCAAGTACGAGATAGGCCATGCACGACACGCAGGAGGATTCTAACAAAAGGTTAAGGACTCAATGCACTTTCAATCTCTCGGCACTCTTGTTGCTGAATAGTGGCAATCTTTGTCTTAGATCTCTTGCAGTGTATCCACTAGAATATTCAAGATTCTGGAGTTGAAATACTCAAAATGGGATTTTTAATTTTAAAAAAATATTATTTTTTTTAAAGAACGATTTACGGTGAATTTTCTTTCTTGTCTCAGATATGTTCTTTGGCGAACGCCAAGGACCAAGCGCTTGAGAGGGCTTTCATCTTGTCTCAGAGGCGTGCTTTGGTGGGGGTGAACAGGGGCTGAGAGGTCTCCGTTAAAAGGAGATTTTTTTCTTATCATCAGCTTGTACTACAAATGTCCAGGACCTCTGGCTCGCAATCTAATGTACCGTAACAATATTTTCCTAGGCACAATCTGCAACAGAGCTTGAAGCTCAGCAGGAAAAAAAGCTGGTTAGAAGAAGAAAAGCAGCACCAATACGCTAGACCCAAAAGTAAAATAGCAACTATGCATAAAACACTGAACCATAACAAATACAAAAACAAAATCTAATAAAATACTCAGAAAGACAAAAATATAAAGGTGCTCCTCATGCTGCACATGTTAAGACAAATGTGTACAAATACTTCTTCTTCCCTAGTGCTATTAGAGCATGGAATGGGCTGTCTGAGCTAGCCAGGAAAACCAGTGACTTGGCAGAATTTAGGTTATTATTTAGGTTATGTTATGGGAAGCGTGGTCGAGAGGCTAAGTGCGCTTGAACTTGGCTTAGCTTGACTAACTAGAAGGGGTTCGAGGTTCGACACCCGACTCGGGCAGAGTTGTGTTTACTGAGCGCCTAAAGGCAGCACGGAAGACCAACTCCTAGATACCCCCTCCCCCCACTGGTCCACAAATGAGATTGGACCAAAGCGCTCTGAGCATGCTATAAGCATGAAAGTAGCGCTATATAAAAGCTATAAATATATATATTGAGTAACATGCATGACGCGTAGGACGTAATCATCTTTTTTGAAGTAACGTCTGTATTATATAAGATAAGATACGATTTTAACCCTAACCCTAACCCCTACCTTATAAATGTTTTCTCCAGAAGTTATCCGAACATAATTATAAATGTCATATGTGGAAATAACCTCCGAAATTAATGGTCAACATATTTTCGTAGATGCAAAATCTACTTATAGTTTTTCTAAGCGTGCCATTATGTTGTTAACACACTTTTGCAGATAGTATGCAAATATACTAATGAAGTTCCTTTAGACCTTTCAGCCTGTAAGTAGGCGCAGGCCACACGACTTAAAACAAGACGTGTTGATGACTGATGAATGTCCAGGAACATTCTTTGCGTTGATTAGCTCAGTTTTAAGCAGACATTGTTGGGGGCGCATTTCTCTCAGGTCACGCGTGAAGGCAAGGTGCTGATTTATTAGTCTTCCACTTTCGGTTCTGGTGACCTAGATACGTACGTTCTAAGAACGCCGGACACCCTGCTAGTATTAGTATATATTCGATTGTATCTCGGACGTTTTCGGTCTTACGGCATTTGTCAATGTCTCACTTTTCAGGTTATACTTTTCATAATTTTAGTTCTGATTACTTAATCCTGAACTGCGGTAACAAAGCCTTGTAGTACATGGTTTATTATAATATAAATGAATTATTATTATTACTATCAAAAGAATTATGTCTTCTGTACCATAATTAGGAGTATTATCTTTGAAAAAAGTTAAAATATTAAACACATTTTCCTAGACCATTGTTTCTCAAACTGTTTTCCGAGGAATCCTAGTGTTTCGCGAGGCCTAAAAAAAAGGTGTTCTACGACCTACTGGACCTACTGGAACAAATCACTAGTAGGCTACTAAGTAAATTAACCTCTCAAAAAGAAAAAAAAAAAGTTTTGGATAATACTGTCCTAGACGCAGAGATTACTTTATAATTTTCTGAAGAGTGTGTTCTTCTTGTGGCACACTTCTAAATAGATTTTATGCATATACATTTACACTTCTTTAAAAACAATATTGAATACCTAGTAAATGTTAAGTAGCACGGTTTTGATTACCCATAATTGTTGGAAACATATGTTAGTCTAGATTATGGCAGGCCTACTAAAACTTGAATACTTCGCGGTTCCACGCTGTGGATGACAAGCAGTGTCCATAAAGATCTGGCAATGTTTGAAGCCCCTTCCCACCTGGTGTCCACTTCCCTGAGGCCAAAATATATATACGAGGACGTTCCTGTTTGCGCTTTCCTCGTATTGGCCCATGCCATCGCAACTCTTGGTATGCGTGTTTCATTCTGTCGGAGGACACGTCCCGCAAACCTCATGCGACGCTCTGTCACAACCTCATTAAGTGGTCAACTCCCAGTTGGCATAGGATTTCATTGTTTGAGACCCGATCTAAAGTTATGATAGAAATAGAACTAACTTTAATTTGTTTATGTTTTGTGTGTGTGTGTGTGACTCGTGATTCTCGGAAGTCCTTTTAAATTAGTATTCAGGCGGTCATGGTCGTGCCGAGGGCGAGCTGCTGTCTTGTGTATTCCGGTGTAGTCTTTTCTATAAAACATATTCTGACACACATACGAAGTAAAAAAAAGGAAAGCTAAAAAAAAACACAAAAAAACAAAACTGAATCACTAAAAGCACAGAATAGATGGAAGTATAGTATATTACCCGCGGTAGTTACAAAATAAATAAATAAATAATAAACTTTCTCTTTTTTTTTCTGTGACCCGATTATTTGTTTATTAACATTTCTCTTTAAAGACTTCCTGATTCTTCGATTGACCAGAGACATACACAGCTTGACCAAGACCAACGTCATAGCAGGGCTAAACACTGACCTGTTTACTATTGGTCTGCACTGACACAGGTTGCGACGTTGCAGGTCAGTGTTGAGGCCTAGCCCAAGATTAAGTAATAGTGCAGAAGAAGATTAAGGATGAGTACAGAAGAAGATTAAGGAGGAGTGCAGAAGAAGATTAAGGAAGAGTGCAGAAGAAGATTAAGAAAGATTAAGGATGAGTGTAGCCGAAGATTATGTAATAGTGCAGAAGAAGATTAAGGATGAGTCTAGCCCAAGATTAAGGAAGAGTGCAGAAGAAGATTAAGAAAGATTAAGGAGGAGTGCAGAAGAAGATTAAGGAAGAGTGCAGAAGAAGATTAAGGAAGAGTGCAGAAGAAGATTAAGAAAGATTAAGGATGAGGATAGCCGAAAATTATGTAATAGTGCAGAAGAAGATTAAGTATGAGTGTAGCCCAAGATTAAGGAAGAGTGCAGAAGAAGATTACGGAAGAGTGCAGGAGAAGATTGAAAAGGAGTGCAGAAGAAGATAAAGGAGTGAAGCAGAGGTTTACGGAAGAGTGAAGACGAAGATGTAGGAGGAGTGTGGTCAAAGATTAAGGAGTAATTAAAACAAGAACGCACTCAAAAGTAAAAAAATTAAAACAACAACAAAAAATTGGCTGAGTTTAGTATGAATGTAAGTAAAATTAAGTATGAATGTAAGTAAAATTTAGTATGAATGTAAGTAAAATTAAGTATGAATGTAAGTAAAATTAAGTATGAATGTAAGTAAAATTTAGTATGAATGTAAGTAAAATTTAGTATGAATGTAAGTAAAATTTAGTATGAATGTAAGTAAAATTTAGTATGAATGTAAGTAAAATTTAGTATGAATGTAAGTAAAATTTAGTATGAATGTAAATAAAATTTAGTATGAATGTAAGTAAAATTTAGTATGAATGTAAGTAAAATTTAGTATGAATGTAAGTAAAATTTAGTATGAATGTAAGTAAAATTTAGTATGAATGTAAGTAAAATTTAGTATGAATGTAAGTAAGATTTAGTATGAATGTAAGTAAAATTTAGTATGAATGTAAGTAAAATTTAGTATGAATGTAAGTAAAATTTAGTATGAATGTAAGTAAAATTTAGTATGAATGTAAGTAAAATTTAGTATGAATGTAAGTAAAATTTAGTATGAATGTAAGTAAAATTTAGTATGAATGTAAGTAAAATTGGCCCCAACGCTTTTTTTAAATTTCTTCTTTTTAGTGCGTCTACATGGTTTTAATGTAAGCGTTTTTTTCTAATTATTATTTGTTTACAACCAAAAAAAAAAAGCGAAACAATTATTTAATAATCAAATACTTTCCGCATGATGTTGCTGAACTTGAAAAAAAAAGTGAAGACTTTTGAATACAAATAAATGTTTATTTCGAATTCAAATTATCATTTTGCCCAAAATTAGCAAAATTAAATATACAAGTACAAAAAATCTATTGTTCAGCTTTTTTGATATTATAAAAGTGTGTTTGTATGGCAAAGTGTGTGTGTTTGGGGTGGCGGTCCACTTAACTACATAACCTGTTGAATGGATTGTGTGGAGGGTGAGGGGTGGCGGTCCACATAACTACATAACCTGTTGAATGGATGGTGTGGAGGGTGAGGGGTGGCGGTCCACATAACTACATAACCTGTTGAATGGATGGTGTGGAGGGTGAGGGGTGGCGGTCCACATAACTACATAACCTGTTGAATGGGTGGTGTGGAGGGTGAGGGGTGGCGGTCCACATAACTACATAACCTGTTGAATGGATGGTGTGGAGGGTGAGGGGTGGCGGTCCACATAACTACATAACCTGTTGAATGGTAGTGGGGAGGGTGAGGGGTGGCAGTCCACATAACTACATAACCTGTTGAATGGATGGTGTGGAGGGTGAGGGGTGGCGGTCCACATAACTACATAACCTGTTGAATGGTAGTGGGGAGGGTGAGGAGTGGCAGTCCACATAACTACATAACCTGTTGAATGGTAGTGGGGAGGGTGAGGGGTGGCGGTCCACATAACTACATAACCTGTTGAATGGATGGTGTGGAGGGTGAGGGGGGAGTTGATCCTTCGCCTAAAATGTTTGTTTGCAAAATGCTTGTAAAATGTTTTAAAATGTTCCTCCAAGGTTGATGATAATTTATTTCCTAGTCCAAAATCTCCCGCAGGACGACGGGGAATGGCAGCGGGCAGGGTATGAACCGGGACCGTCGAGACGACCGAACGACAGTCCAGCGCGCATACCGCACGACAAGGCAGCCATTCAAGGAACCTGGAGACAATGCGTTCAACGGATCTCAAACAAAGCAGCAATGCAGTGTTTGTCTGGAGACATAAAAGTAGATCATGTGTGAGAGCATTGGTTAAATTTAAAGGATGTTTATTACTCATACACGGGTTAGTTGGACTGGAGTGACAACTCAGCCACGACTAATAGCACTGGGGATCTAAGATTCTAGCTGTTTGAAGAAAGTGAAGGATTGAATTGAACTATTTTGTACATGCCCAATGATATAGAGCAAGTTACATTAAATGTATCCTGAGATTATACTGCTAACAATCGTGCGACAATATTATGGGCTATATTTACTTCTTGTTCATTTCAGGTTAATAGCCCATTTCTAAAGTTGTAACTATTCATTACAGTTTTTGTTTCTCGAGATTGTTTTCGCCGAAAGTGGTAATGGTTTTAAGCTTATCAGAATGTTTCCAATGGCACGCGTCTCAAAAAACCTCTGATAACTAGTCCGATTCCTGACCTTCACGTGTGGCACAGATACTAAGAACTGTTTTCACCAACAGAGTTAGGGTTAGGGGCAAAGGCGAGCAACTGGCGCCTAAACCAGTAAGCTTCGGGCAGAAGGAGCTCGTTAGCCTTGTTTGCCTACCCACTTAAGAGAAGGAAAACCCCGAATCCAAACCTCCACTGCTTTGCAGATGAATCTAAACATGGGCAAGGCTTCGCGAGTCAAACCTTGGACAGCTTGCTGCGCTCAGGGATTCAACCTTTGCGGAACCTGCGATGCTACAGATCTTAAGCTGTACCGGATATTTGCCGCTCCTTTGGACCTAGACCAGTAGTTACAGAAGGCATGTACACTGATTTGCAACGTCACAACCTGTGGGCAAGTTAGACCAATAATTCGTTGTCACCTCACAGGTCTGTCCGACGTTGCAACGAGTTTAGACACATCGGCTGAAGAGTGAGAGAGGGGGAGGGGGCTGCTGTGTGGGCGACATCGTTCCGGCCATGACTAATGTCCAGGCTTTCACCTAGTTTTCTACGAGATGAACCATAGTCGTCATACTACGACTGAAGGAGGTCAACAATAGTTTTGATACAATGCACATGTAGGGCCTACTTATGTGAAGCTGTACAAATGATGTGCTATTAAATAAGAGAACAAGTATTTACATATAGTCGTGAACAAAAAGTCAAGTATTTACTATTAGAGTGTATACTGAAAATAGTGTACAACAGTCCAGGTTTAGAAAAAACAACAACTGATGTCACAGACTGAAAAACAAGAAAATATTTTTAAAAATACTTTTATATAAAACAAAGCTTGTGTTAAGCATAGTTGTATCAATTAGTTGGACCAGTCATGGTATTAAATTTGTTATACATCTAGATTCTAGACCAACATTATAAAACAAAGCTTATGTTAAGCATAGTTGTATCAATTAGTTGGACCAGTCATGTTATTAAATTTGTTATACATCTAGATTCTAGACCAACATTATAAAACAAAGCTTATGTTAAGCATAGTTGTATCAATTAGTTGGACCAGTCATGTTATTAAATTTGTTATACATCTAGATTCTAGACCAACATTATAAAACAAAGCTTATGTTAAGCATAGTTGTATCAATTAGTTGGACCAGTCATGTTATTAAATTTGTTATACATCGATTCTAGACTAACAATATTTTTAAAAAAAAGGGAGAACGACCTGAATTCGAACTCGTGCCTTAAGCCTTCTCAAGCCAACACGTTAACCACTCTGCTAGTGGAGAGTTTATGAACATGAAAGATTGTAGAGTTCTCTATTGTTTCTATAGTGTCGCCTTTCTTTTTTTTCTGACGACGAGCTATAAAGTGGGCTAATTCAGTTTATACCAACATTTCAGTCAAGTACCATTTTTTTTCCCTTGTTTGAATTACCAAACAAATTTATTAATTACCAATAGTAAAGTAACTAACGGGTTAATTTTTTGTTATTGATTCTCGTATTACGTTACAATTTTTTCTACCAGACAGATAGAGTGAGTTGATAGAAGCCTTGGAATATCGAAATGTACCAGACAGATAGAGTGAGTTGATAGAAGCTTTGTAATAAAAAAAAATATATATATATACACTTAAAGGTAAAGCTGTGGCAATTTACTTGAGTATTACCGCAGCATTACCGCATTTACTTAATATTGCTGCTTTTACTTAGTATTGCCACATTCTTGGTGACGTTAAATCTCCTTTTTAACACATTCCGTGACATTCAATTTTGTTGAATGATTTGTAGAAGGTCTAGCTGTGTATGAATAAGCTACAGCTTATGATCAATGCATTTAGTGTGTAAGCCAGTATTGTGTGTGAGTTCAATTAAAGGGGATGTTATCCTCGTTGTTAGGTCACAGCTGTGGTGTAAACAAAGCCTCATCTCGCCTCGTTTACTTTCATGCTGTTCGCTTGGATGCTCAGACACAAACTTTTTGTTTACTACATTGTCAGATGCACCGCTGGTGCGTTGGACATGTGCCATTAAAAGGAAACACTCAATCTTTGTTTCAATGTCGTAAACGGCACCGGATTCTAGCAAGTGAAAGTTTCTAACCCCCTTTTAATAACAAAAGGAACTTATTTAATGCAAAGGCAATGAGAATTTCGAGTACAGGATCATTTCATCTCATTTTCCTTCATAGTTATCATACCGTATTTAGTATGCATATTTTCAAAAGTTTTTTTGAATTTCAATTAGTGGAGGTCTACCGTTGAGGATGAGGCACTGTTCTGTTGCACGGAATAAACTATTGTAAATCTGTCACGAATCGCAAAAGACTCTGATCTGTCTCTCCAGTGTTTCTTTTTTTTTTTTTTTTTCAGTTGAACCTTAAATCCTTAATAGTGGTTGGCCAACTCAGCGTGCCGCCTGAGGTCGACCTTCCTCTGAAAAGCCTTGCCGCACTTGTTGCATGCGAAGGGTTTATACCCGGTGTGTTTTCTACTGTGCGTGATGAGATTCGAGGACTGGCTGAAGGCTTTGCCACATATACTGCACTTGTGAGGCTTCTCTCCTGTCACGTGGTAAAGGGGGGGGAGAAGAAAGAGAAATGAATAATTAAGATCAACTTGTCTTGACAAACTTAGCATTAATTTCTTCTCACTAATCCTATGTACAAATGTTTGTATGCGTATGAAGTGAACAGAACTCTGAAATGATGCATTAAAGCAATACTGGGTTGGCGTGCATTTGAGATCAAGAGGACACCAGGTGGCGCTTGAAGGATTGAATAATATCAATGGCCCTTTTGTATTTATGTCACAACTATCTCTCTGTAATTGTTTTCATTCTCTCTACTTCTTCTTCTTCTCTCTCTCTCTCTCTCTCTGTCTCTCTCTATATATATATCTTTCTTTGTTTCTCTCTCTGTCTCTCTTTCTCTCTCTGTCTGTCTCTCTATCTTTCTCTGTCTCTCTTTCTCTCTCTCTCTCTGTCTGTCTCTCTCTGTCTCTCTCTCTCTATCTTTCTCTGTCTCTATCTCTCTCTCTCTCTGTCCGTCTCTCTCTCTCTCTCTCTCCCTCTCTAATTCCCGCTTTAAATATCTTTCTCTCCCCTATTTCTCTCTCTTCTCGCTTTACATCTCTCTTTCTCTGTCTCTTTCTCTATCATTTCAATCTCTCTTATTTCCTCTCTATTTCTTGTTCTTTTTAACTTTCTCTCTTTCTCTCTTTCCTTTCCACTTTCTCTACTTCTCTACTTTTTACTTTTTCTCTGTCTCTCCCATTCTGTCTCTTTTCGTTTAGACATTTTAACAAAAATCCATAACTTTTCCCATAATAAAACACTTACGATATATCACCACCATTAACTAGAACAGTCTTATTACAGTGTCCTGTCAAGTCTCTTACACAGGACCAATCATTTATTTATCAAGCAAGTCCTTAATAGGCCCAGGTTTTGAACGCTTCGCTGGACACATGATTGCTAATTGTACCGGATCAACTTGCCGATTCTGGTAAATCTTTACTATCTGGGGAGTCAATGACCAAGTCCCTAGAAGGTTGTAAATAAATGACTATGTGACCAGGTCTGCAACTAAACAATACACCATTTGGTAGACCGTACTCTTAATTGTCAGAATTGTAACAGAGAAACTGAGCTTCGGGTAGGCTACTAATTATGTTTTACAGGTAATGAGATTTTCGTCACAGAGCGCTGGGTTCGATTCTAAGATGTATACCAAGCTACGTTAAGAGAAAAAAAAAGGTTTAAACAATGATTGTTGTGATCGTACATGGTCACGTTCAAGGCGAAATGTGTGTGTCCAAGTGTGCAAACTGATTTATTGAATGATTCGAAGACAAGACAATAGAGCTACTCACTTACAGATTTACTATTTCACTAATTCACTAATCTCTTTAATCAGTAGGGAAACTTACGAAGGACATTAGTTAATTAGTCTGTAAGTTTATAGTACGAATCGATGCAGAGCCGCCACAGAAATAGATAGATAGATAGATAGATAGATAGATAGATAAATAGAAAGGTAGATAAATAGATAGATAGATAGATAGATAGATAGATAGATAGATAGATAGATAGATAGATAGATAGATATGTAGGTAGGTAGGTAGGTATTTAGATACATACATACATACATACATACATACATACATACATACATACATACATACATACATACATACATACATACATACATACATACATACATACATACATACATGCATGCATACATGCATACATACATACATACATACATACATACATACATAGATTGCTTGCTTGATTGATTGATTGGGGGATTGACTTATATATATTCTCTAGAAAAAAGACACGTTTTAACTATTGACTGCCCCTCCCCCTCAGTAAGATGACTACTCAAGTACTCATAGACCTGCATAAACATTTAAAAAAATACTTCTGCTTTCTGACCTCAATAAGAGGATTATGGGATAGAGCAGACGTTTGTATTTGGTGAGACGTATCTGGTCCCGCCCTGTTCCCTCTCCCCACCTCTTGAAGCCTAGTGAATGTGTGGAGCTGCGACTGTGCAGGATCTCTTGAGCCTTTGAGGCTATAACACCGTGAGTCAGCGTACCCGACGCACCCAGTGTCGCGTGACGGATTTTAGGAAGCCCTTGATGCGTGACCAGTGTACGCGCGTGCTCAAGAGGCGGGGGGGCGGCACGGAGAAGTGGCTAGGTGTTGATGGGTCAGCTAGGCGGCAGTGAAAACCTGATTTCAGCGGGCATACATAATGGCGGAGATTCCTCACTTCCGGCGCTGCTAATTAAAAGCCTCTCGAGGCGCCCGGTGCTACATCTACCCCATGCTACCCTCTGCGTAGACTGCTACCATCTCCTTGTCTTTACAACCCTGGTGACCTAACACTGATTAAAAGAAGGTTCTCAAAGTATTAATTTCTTTTAATTCTATTATATATATATATATATATATATAACATCATACATCCCTTACGAATCGGCTTTTTATTTATTTTTATTTTTTTTACAATACTTTTATTTAGGTGTCATTGTCATGATACCTGTATTCTGCAACCGCGCTTATCTCATTAGAAGATCTGAGTTTGAGTTTGAGTTTTGAGTTTTTGCATAAGAAGATTTAACGATTTCCCTACAAATGTTACTGTTGTTGTATCGCTGAGAAAAGAATTGACTAGCCACACGGGGAAAACTATAGTTTGACAGTTATAATTTATTAATTTTTTTCAGTGTAATATAGATAGATAGATATGTAGACAGACAGACAGACAGACGGACAGACAGACAGACAGGCAGATAGATAGATAGATAGATATGTAGACAGACAGACAGACGGACAGACAGACAGGCAGATAGATAGATAGATAGAAAGATATGTAGACAGACAGACAGACAGACGGACGGACAGACAGACAGACAGACAGGCAGGCAGGCAGATAGATAGATTGATAGATAGATAGATAGATAGATAGATAGATAGATAGATAGATAGATAGATAGATAGATATGTAGACAGACAGACAGACAGACGTACGGACAGACAGACAGACAGACAGACAGGCAGGCAGGCAGATAGATGGATAGATAGATAGATAGATAGATAGATAGATAGATAGATAGATAGATGGACAGACAGACAGACAGACGGACAGACAGACAGACAGGCAGATAGATAGATAGATAGATAGATAGATAGATAGATAGATAGATAGATAGATAGATAGATAGATAGATAGATAGATAGATAGATATGTAGACAGACAGACAGACAGACGGACAGACAGACAGACAGGCAGATAGATAGATAGATAGATAGATAGATAGATAGATAGATAGATAGATAGATAGATAGATAGATAGATAGATAGATAGATGTTGAAGGTAAAAACAGGAAGCCTAATTAATGTTTCTATTAATAGAGTTGAGTAGTTCATTACTTAATGATGAACTGTTTCGTTCTACTTTGACTTAAAACGCCTGGTAGCTATTTTTAGAACATGAAAACAATCCTTCAAGTAGTCGCAGGTCCTCAATAACCTAAGGTCCCAGTACAGCATGTAAATAAATGATAATGCCTTATTTTGGGGTACAGAAAGTTCTAGAAATAGATATGTATTCAACTGTTTGGGTCAACTCAGTTCTTAACTAGTTCATAAATTTGTAACTTAATTAGCTAAAAAAAAACCATGTCGATCAGAGATTATTTCGGGATCATAATTGGGATTTTATATAGAAAAAAAAAGAAATTATTCATTAACGCTAAACCAACCTCGTGTACGTTTGTTAGAGACTTACACTCAAACACAGATTTGTTTTACTGCCAGGTATCTACCATATAGCCTGCGCCATTCGAGATTTTCACGATTAACCAAACAATGTCAATGACACTAAACTGAATTTCAAAGTTGTCAACTAAATAAAAGTTACAAATAAACAAATAAACAAATCTAGTCCAAGTCCATATTTTGAATTTAATAAACCATTTGATTTGATTTAATTGTCATTGTAAATTAGCTTTCACGTTAGACTTAGACTTAACTTAGGCATTGTAAACCTTAAACTAGATTTAGAATAGACCTTTAAAAACTAAAATCAACAACAGTCATCATGAAATTGCTCTGGCTATTTATCCTAATAATTACTAAATACACACTAGCTGAACATAGAACTAGATCTACCTTAGTCAACACTAAACTTAAAAAGGAAACAACAGTCGTAATCAATCATCACACTTTAGATCAATGCAACTTCAAAAATAACCTAACATACACATCCATAACATTAAAGAAGATCACCCATCACAAATGGAAGTTCTCAATCAGACACAGCAGAAATAAATACCTATCACTGTTAATATTAATAGCAGGAGATGTAGAGTCAAATCCAGGGCCTAGATCTAAAGATAGATGCAACATCTGCAAAAAAGTATGCACCATGAAACAGAAAGCCATTCAATGTGACACCTGCGATGAATAGTACCATGCATCATGTCTCCATATGAATACACCTGTGTATTATGCCTTAGGCAACAAAGACGCATCAAGGCACTGTGTACCGTGTGGGTTACCTCAGTTTATATCAGGACTGTTTGATTCCTTTGATGCAGACACTTCTAACCCATACAATATCCTAAACACCATCCCAAACCAAACTCACCAACCACTAGCCAGATCCACTCCTGTTAAACCTAAATCTACTAAAATTAACACAACAGCCTTACTAAACAAACCTACTAAAGAAGTAATACCAAAATACCTTAAAACCTTAGTAATAAATTTTCAAAGCATTAGGAACAAAACAGCAGACTTAGAAATTTTATTAGAATGTGAGAAACCAGACATAATTGCAGGAACAGAAACTTGGCTACATCCTGAAATTTATAATGCAGAAAGTTTCAATAGTAATTATGAAATTTTTAGAAAAGATAGGGCTGATAATCATGGAGGAGTTCTTTTAGCAATAAAAAACACTCTTATAGCAGAAGAAATTATCTTACCTAACTCAAAAAATATAGAATCAACATCCCTAATAATAGGCAGCATTTACAGACCACCAAATTCTAGTTTAGAATACATGCAGGAACTATGTAATCAGATTACTACACTTACAGACACAAATAAAAATGCAGTTTTTTTGGATTATGGGTGATTTCAACCTACCTGATATAAATTGGAAAACACTAACCATAGATAAACACCAAAACCTTATGGACATAAATGAGCTTTTCATAGAAATTTTAGACAACCTAAGTTTAGATCAAATCATTAAAAAGCCAACTAGATTAAACAACACATTAGATCTCTTCTTAACCAACAAACCTGGATAAGTAGTTGATTATGATATTATCCCTGGTCTATCAGACCATGAGATCATAAAAATACACAGTCAGATAAAAGCAGTAGCCAATTCAAAACCCAAAAGAAAAATCTTACTCTGGAATAAATGTAACCTAACACAACTACACCAAGCTGCATTAAACTTTCAATAAACATTCTTATTAGAAAAAGACATTAACATACCAGTCGATGACATCTGGAATTTCATTAAAAACCATCTTAAAAGCATTAAAGAAAATCATATACCAACTAAATACACATCAAACAAAATAAATAAATGCTGGTTTAATACTAGACTAAAGAAGCTTTGTAAACAGAAGGAAAACCTATATATAAAATTTAAAGAAACTAAGGCAGAAAGAGTTTACAAAAAGTATATAATAATTAAACACCTAACCCAAAAAGTAAGCAGACAGCTGCAGAGTGAATACATAAACAATGTAATATCTAAAGATAACAACAAAAACCTATGGTCATACATTAAGTCTAAGAAAAGTCATAGCGCCATTAAAAGATGAACATAACATAATACATAATGATAATGCAACTAAAGCAAACATCCTAAACAAATACTTTTCATCAGCATTCTCAGCCCCAGGAGACAAAGACATATTACTGAATTTGAGCCAAATAGACAACATAGAAGATATAGTAGTACAAGAAAATGGAATTAAAAAACTATTAGCCAACACCAAACCAAATAAAGCGTCTGGACCTGATGGTATCCCAGCTAGATTACTCAAAGAACTAAACAATGAGCTAGCACTAGTGTTCAAAATACTCTTTCAGGCTTCACTTAACCAGGGCAGAGTACCAAAGGACTGGAAAGAAGCTAATGTCACCCCCCCCCTATTTAAAAAAGGAGAAAAATCTGACCCAGGAAACTACAGACCAGTATCACTTACCAGTATCACATGTAAAATCCTAGAACACATAATATGTAGCAATATCATAAACCACTTAGACAAACAAAATGTCCTCACACCATACCAACATGGCTTTAGGAAATATAGATCATGTGAAACACAACTAATAGGACTAATTGATGATTTTTCTAAAGGTTTAGATAATAGTGAACAAATAGATGCTATCTTACTAGATTTTTCTAAGGCTTTTGACAAAGTTCACCACCATAGTTTGCTTAAAAAATTAAAATATTTTGGCATTAATGGTCCATTGCATCAGTGGATTAAAGATTTTCTGATAGGGAGAGAACAAACTGTAATAATAAATGGCTCTAAATCAACACCGATAACAGTAAACTCAGGTGTACCTCAAGGAACAGTCTTGGGTCCACTACTATTTTTAATTTACATAATGATTTACCAAATTGCATTAGTTCAGGAACAAAAGTCAGATTATTTGCAGACGATTGCATAATATATAGAACAATAAAAACAACACAAGACACAGATATTTTACAAAGAGAATTAGATGAATTACAGAAAATGGGAATCAAATTGGAGCATGTCTTTCCACCCAGAAAAATGTCAGTTGCTAAGAGTAACTAAAACAAATTAATTCCGCTTATCTTATTCATGGCAAACCAGTAAGACAGACTAAAAACGCAAAATACCTAGGTGTTATAATAAATGAAAAACTGTCATGGAATCCACATATTGATGAAACTAAAAAAAAATCCAACAAAGCATTAGGGTTTATTAAAAGAAATTTCTATAAATCAAATAA
>JAZGLO010003319.1:0-87415 GCA_036873155.1 Biomphalaria sudanica | reverse complement strand
AATCCCTGTGCACCATTAGCTCATGTAAAGTTGTGCTGCGTTTTTCTCTCAAATGGCTTGGAGTTAGCATCCCAGTGAGATCTTCCAGACCACATGCATATCACTGCATTTCAAAACAAGCTTGATTAGTATTACTTTGATTTTTTTTTAGCTATTTTGAAAACGTCATGATCTTACGTTGTGCTTTTCAATGGAAAAACTAGACACATCCCCGAGATGAGCTCCGATTGAGAATAGAACAGGAAAGACCAGTCCTCCCGTAGTTCTCTGGCAACCAACTGGGCCGTCAGGTGTGGTGCCTCCATACAAGTCGAGTGACTGTCCCGGTGGATATTCCAGCTACCGTCGCCTCAGCGTGGATCCTCCGTGAAAACGTCCGCCCGGGAAAGTGGATAGGCTAAGAATGGTAGCTAGCATAGCTCTCAGTGGGCTACCACACGTACCCTCTAGCGAGTGTACATTACACGTGGTAGGGATGTAAAAAAAAAAAGGCTCGCTAAACCAGTCCGAAACCCCCATCAGCCCGTTTCCCAAAGGGGCCCATACGTGTGGTGATGGTCCCGGTCCCCCCACGGGTACGATGGGACAGCATAGGCATAAGGATGGCCCCCACGAGGGGCTTGAGCTTCCGGCCACACATCAAAGAAGGAATTCATGCAGGGGCTCGGAAGAACGTGCAACATGCCAAGACGGGTGTGAATAAATGATCACTTAGTCGACGGGGGCCTCCTGACAGAGAGATCGGTGAAGAGCCAATTTCTCATCCTGGCCACGAGATAAAAGCCTTTCTCGGGTCACATGGTTCATAAAAGGGGGGTGCGTGCCTCGAACCATTTGGACATCTAAATCAGTGACTGTCCAGACTCGTCTCCTTTAACTCTCGGAGTTGAGGACACTCGTACGAACTATGCGACACTGTTTCCTCTCTCTCTCAACAGTGACGGAACAAAGAGTCAGTTTGGAAGGAGACGAACACATACCAATATGGTGTAGCAAGGACTCATATGGCGTAGAATGGAGGACTTGAGTCCAATTCTTGACAACCTCTCTTTGTGTTTGTTGTTGTCAATGTAGACAAACATCTAGCTCAACTTGATTTCCCTTCATTAGAGTTGCCTCCCTTAAAAGTTAAACAAAATCCTTATAAATATGTCAATCTATTAAAAATAAATGTAAAAATACAGTTAGGTTTCACAAGTTGTTCTCACATGGGCTTTTTCATTTATAGCGACAGAATGAATTAAGCATACCAAGAGTTGCGATGACATTGAGGCCAATACGAGGAAAGCGCAAACAGGGGCGTCCTCGTAAAACTTGACGCTACACTTTGGAGGACCTCAGAGCAGTGGACACCAGGTGGAAAAAGGCTTCAGACATTGGCAGTGAAAAATCTTTGCTGTAAATTGCGTCGTACCGCGCGGGATGATCTAGATCTAAGTAATTAAGTAACTATTATTAGCTAGCTGGTGTAAATGGTATTTGACACATACCTATACATATTATATCTAGACTGGACATGAAATTCTTCTAACACTACACAAAAATGTCCACCCAAAAAAGCTTTAACACTCAAAAAAATGTCTTGAAAATTTTTTAGAAAGTTGGATCAAGGCGTTGTTTTCGAAACATTATCTCAATGGAAACTAACTGGAAATGGCTTTTTTTCACATATTAGCGTGAATGTATAATTCTCTGATTAATAGCCCATTCGATTTAAAATATGCAAAACAGTATTGCATCATTTCTAAACTTTGAAAACTTAAGATCCATTACTTTTCTAAGACAGAAAAGATCGGTTTTCCAAGATTCGTAAAAAGAGTTACGTAGAAAACAATCTATATATTTAGTATATATATAGGTCTGTGATCTGATTATTATAGGATAAGACTTTGTTTCCGTTTTTCAGTCTAGATATACTATATATATATATATATATATATATAGGTCTGTGATCTGATCATTATAGGATAAGACTTTGTTTTTCGTTTTCCAGTCTAGATATACTATATATATATAGGTCTGTGATCTGATCATTATAGGATAAGACTTTGTTTCCGTTTTTCAGTCTAGATATACTATATATATATATAGGTCTGTGTTCTGATCATTATAGGATAAGACTTTGTTTCTGTTTTCCAGTCTAGATATACTATATATATATATATAGGTCTGTGATCTGATCATTATAGGATAAGACTTTGTTTCCGTTTTCCAGTCTAGATATACTATATATATATATAGGTCTGTGATCTGATCATTATAGGATAAGACTTTGTTTCTGTTTTCCAGTCTAGATATACTAAAATAATACAAATTTGTTTCCAAACAAAAAACAACAAGGTGTATTCGATAAATATAGGTCTGTGATCTGATCATTATAGGATAAGACTTTGTTTCCGTTTTTCAGTCTGGGTATACTGTATGGTTCCCGGTTTATTAAAATTAATAAAACGTTATGTCAGGGTTCATACCCTGCCCGCTGCCATCCTCCCGTCGTCTCGATGGTCTCGGGTTCATACCCTGCCCGCTGCCATCCTCCCGTCGTCTCGATGGTCCCGGGTTCATACCCTGCCCGTTGCCATCTTCCCGTCGTTTCGATGGTCCCGGGTTCATACCCTGCCCGCTGCCATCCTGCCGTCGTCTCGATGGTCCCGGGTTCATACCCTGGCCGCTGCCATCCTCCCGTCGTCTCGATGGTCCGGAAAATTTAATTTTTAAAACAACTATGCCAGCAGTTTTTTCATAAAAATACACCATTTTTACAACTATTCACTATTAATAGTTACACACACATGAAGCTATTTAGTAAGGGAGATTGCTATTTCTACATTTTTAACACATTAATGTAAACGGTTTTAGATTTTTCGTAAAAAAAAATGAAAAAAATAATGTATTGCTAAGTTAAGTAATTTCTGTCATACTAACTAATATATTTAGAAATAAATGTTACTTTTTTTTTAAAGAGAAAAATCTATTTAATATGTATAAAAGTGAAACATAATTTAAAACAACAGTTAATAAGTAGTTTGCCATGTTATCACGAGAACTACATTCATATACAGTAAACTAAAACACGTAACTATAACATTTTTTATATTTTTACGGAAATGTTTTTTTTCTTGAGGCTTTGAATACAAGATTGATCCATTGATTACATTCTGAAATTCTTTCTGAAAATATTGAAACCTGCATTTTACCTGCTTGAGTAGACCACTTCGGGGGCCGATTCTGAGTTTGTGTTTCCACACAAACTGTCTTTGTAACCTTGTTATTATATTAAAAAATAAGATAGAAAAATATTTTTACAAAAGTTTCAGGTGTCATCATAAAACTAGTAATCAAACTTTTTTTTTTTGTTATCATAGATATTTTTTATTGCTGAAATTCTTTTTCAGATTTTATAACATAAGCCGGCTGCGCTGCTTGCCAGATACTCTAACTATTAGCGATTCTTTGCCAGCTCTTTTGTCCATAAATATTTTATCTTTTTTTTTCTCTCTCTAAAATTAACAAATAATTTTTTTAACGGTAAGCCTGGAACAGTTTTTGACCTCCCCTCAAAAATCTGGCAGCTCCGGTGCAATGCACACATGACATCATAGGTCATGGCAGTCCTGATATTTAGCGGCACATTTTTTTAAAAAGTACTTTGTAAACTAGTTTAATATACAATTCTCCAGCTACCCTCATTAAGCATTGGTGCGGAACGTTTAAAAAAGGCAAGTCTTGAATCGTGATTCTAGAGGACCTGAACTGAGATTCCCACATACCCTTAAAACGAATACACCTTGTTGTTGTTTTTTGTTTGGAAACAAATTTGTATTATTTTACGTATTACGCTCGAAGTTGAGCGCTTTAATGACAGTCACTAGAGGGTAGGGTCCAACTTTCTTGGACTGGATAAAATGTAGATTTCCGACACATGTACCACAAAACGAGAATCGTCGAGTCCATTGGAAACGATTCCCCTCGTCTTCATTATGTGGGCATAACTTTGTTGGGCTGGATAGCACCAAGTCACGGGTCGAATAGGACCCTCGGCGCGTTGTTAGGAAATCACTGACTTACACCTGTATGTGCGATGTGTACTTTCTAAGCTGACAGCCTATGAACAGTTCAAATACGTAAGTCAAATATTTTAATTTGAAAAAGGATACTTAAAATATAATAGGTTCAGAAGCCATCGCGTTCTTTAACATTCCGCCATATTTCATATTCCACGATTTGACAACGTTATATCTACAAAATTATAACATTTGAAATGGTTTCAACTTTAAGCATAAATGATATATATATTAATTTGTTTATATATTTTTTGAAAAATTATTTTATTAAAGTGTTTGCGTGACATGAATAGTTGGGACACATCGACGTGGGGGCTCGTGTTAAAATCTTTTTGATCATTGTTTAGATTAGTTCAATAACGTTCAATAGCAAAGAAATAGTATGTTGAATGAACAGAGGCGGAGATTACAGGCACAATAATGTCTGGTCGAAGTGACATTGACGAACACAATCAACGATTCTTAGAAAGTCTTAGTCCTGGAGACCGTGTAGAATTTAGCAGAGGAATTTATTCCCACTGGGGAATTATATATCGGTAAGATTTACATCATTGAATATTTATGGGGGATTTCCAAGCATGATTGAGTAGCCTTAGTAGTAGCACATAATTATCGGCTAGATCATAATAAATTAAACATAAAACACCGAACCATTATTTTCAAACACCAAAACAAAACCTAATAATATACTCAAAACGACACAAAGATAAAGTCACATTCCTTGTTCCGTATGCTAGGACAAATGTATACAAATGACACTTCTTTCCTATTGCTACTAGAGCATGGAATGTGTTGCCTGAGTCAGCCAGGAAAACCAGCGACTTTTGCTTAATTTTAGATTGACTAAGGAACACGCGTATAACATCTCTTTTTTTAAAGTAACGTCTGTATTTTATAAGATAAGATAAGATAAGAAAAATGTAGTAGCAGTAACAAAATTCATCCATTTTTTTTTTTTTTAAATTCTAATTTAAATAACTTCAAATCTAGGTCAAGGGAAAGTAATTCACTTGGCTCCACAAGATGCTTCAGAAATCCAAGTTAACTCCGAAAGTACACAACATTTTAATATTGGAGGCCAGATGTTCAAAGGGGCTCTAGTAGGTACCGATGATTTCTTGAAGGTTGCTGGGAAATACAAAGGCTTTCCGTAATAATAGTCTTGACATGAGATTGAAGTAAACTAACGTGTTTATCTTTCCTTTTTTTTTAAAAAAAAAATGATTTATTCATCATGTGACCGTGTTTAGCGACACTCGTAAAGAAAAAAAAAAAAGACGCAAATAGTTTCGTGTATAGTTCGCAAGGTTTGAAAAGGAAATATTACATTTTTTAAAAGTTTCTTGTAGTCTCTCTGTCCGTCTGTCACGTTTAAATCGCCAAAGCTAGAAAAGTTATTAACAACCAAGCTATTTTAGATTGTGCAAAGTTCTGATGCTACTTTTTACCTTCTAGAAGTGCACAGTGCATTAATTATTGAAGTACTTTTTGTTTCATTAAAATACAACACTTTTTAAATAAAAGTTTTCGGGGTAAGCAGTATCACAAACATATTATATCTAGACTAGACATGGAGATCTTTTAACACTACAAAAAATGTGAAAATTTTCAAAAAAGCTAAATAAGGCGTTGTTTTGTAAAGTAGTTATAAGAATGGATTGTTTTTGTCCATTCTTCTATTGCTGTATAGGGTGTGCGGAGGGGGGCGGGAGTCGAGGCAAAGTGGGGGATTGTAAAAAGGGTTTTTTTATTTCTAAGGTATGACCGTATATTATGTCTGCTATCTTACCAATTGCTTGCTCTGGTTATTTATTGTTATTTGTCATGCACAATTGTAAAACAAATTTCATCAAGGATAATAAAGATTATTATTATTATTATTATTATTCGAGAGCCTTATTTGAAGGAATGAGTCATTGTCGTTATTATAGACTACAATGTTATAATTCAAAGGATTGCAATGCAATAATGTACCCCTTTCAGGCCTTGCGATCCATAAAGCTGATGATGTCAAGGTTTATCTGTTTCTAAGGCCGAGGGTTAATGAGAATGTAGTGTGGCCAGCACAATGACCTAACTTTTTTTTTTACTTTTCCCAACTAATGTCATTAGAGTTTGAGGAAGTCCTAAATATCACAATTTAAAGTCTTCACTGGGATTGGAACTCGAGATTCCTAGGTTAGGATGCCAAAGAGTTTATCACGATTATCATTAATCGTGCAGATCCTTATGAGAATTATTTGCTTACACTAGGTATCTTGATATCATGCTAAGTATCTTGATATCATGCTAAGTACCTTGATATCATGCTAAGTATCTTGATATCATCAAAAGTATTTTGATATCATAGTAAGTATCTTGATATCATGATAAATATTTTGATGCCTTGCTAAATATATTGATATCATGGTAAATATTTTGATATGGTAAGTATCTTGATATCATAGTAAGTATCTTAATATCATGATAAGTATTTTGATACCATGGTAAGTATCTTAATATCATGATAGGTATTTTGATATCATGGGAAGTATTTTGATATCATGATAAGTATTTTGATATCGTACAATTAATAAAATGCTGCCACGTAAGATTGGAAATTATTTTCGGAAATTCCCGCCACTTCTAAAGATTACAAAAAGGTTACTCGCTAACCAATCCAGGCCAACGTTGACAGATACACTTACATACAGATTGATACAGGCTGTAAGCTGATTGGTGGAAAAAGCAGGGGAAAAAAAGATAAAGAAACTATTTCAAGAATAGAATATAAATGCTCAAGATTAGAGCTCGTAGGTCTGTTTCCATTTAATAATTGAAACAATAGAAACTACTAAGAATATGTCCTAGTTAATTTGAACAAACATGAAAATATAGGCCCCCATAGGATCAATTAACTCACATTGATTGTTTCTTAACTAAACCATTCTAAAACCACAACTTTTCTAAAAAGAAGTCATACATTTTCTTAATATAGCTTCAGTATTGTTAAGAGGTAAAATAAACATTAAATAAAAAGACTAGACTGTCTAGAGAGAACTTCGTCGAACCTAAATGAACCAGGTCTTTTCCAAAAGAGATCTTTCTTAGACCATTTCTTTACCAAAAAAAAAAAGATTTTTCTTAGACGAATTCTTTCCCAATAGAGATCTTCCTACACCAGTTCTTTACTAAAAAAAAAAAAAAGATTTTTCATACACCAGTTCTTTCCCAATAGAGATCTTTCTTATACATTTAGAAATGTCCATTTAACAATTGTTACGAGCATAGATAATGGAAGAGTTGTCTGCACGTGGCGATGTGTATTACAATCATGACAATTAGTTCTCAACATAGGTCCAATATTTCCCAGCATCACTGTAACATTACGTCCCGGGGGTGGGGGGCTTTTTGTTTAATCACTAAATGCTTTCGTTTGCCCATGTCAGTTTATTTCACCGCTTGACAAACGGTACTTTATTAGCTTAGTGGGAGGGGGAGGGGTGGTCGAGTGCTAAGACGTATTGCTTCCGAACCGATTAATCTCGAGTTCAAATCCCGCCCCCCCCCCTGGTTACCTGACTTACGTTGGGTTGTTGGTCGTTGCGCTGGCCACATGGCATCCCGCTAAGATGAAGCCATAAAAACAGATGAATCGTCTGCCCCCCCCCCCCCCCCCCCCCCAGTTTAAAAACACATTATTGACAATATGACAAGGCTGACTTACACAAATTACATCGGGATTTCCAGATCTCCTTCAAAATAGAACATGACGTTTCTTGATAATCACTTTGGGTGTTACTCTTATGAATTAATACCTGAATAACACACACTGGCCTAAGCCCTATTAGTTGTGCAACTGATTTTTGTTTTTAGTAGGGAGAATACTTCAACAGTGAACATAGTTGTTACAAACTGGTAAGTTGCAAAAATGTTACTGCGTAAAAAATATATACACGATTACAGTGTTTCAAATTAAATAAGTGAATGAAGGACAAGATTTTAGTTCTGTCATTTATCTTCTTATCTTATACAATACAGACGTTACTTCAAAAAAGAAGATGATTACGTCCTACGCGTCATGCATTTAGTCATGCATATTAACCAATGACTTAAATTCTGCCAAGTCACTGGTTTTTCTGGCTAGCTCAGGCAACTCATTCCATGCTCTAATAGCACTAGGAAAGAAGGAGTATTTGTACAAATTTGTCCTAGCATAGGGGACGAGGAATGTGCCTTTATTTTTGTGTCTTTCAGAGTATTTTATTAAATTTTGTTTTTGTATTTGAAGATTATTTGTAAATAAGTTCATTAAGTCAGAGCGATTCAAGTTAGCTTCACTCTCAAGCCTCTTAGTCTTAGTTATTATGAGTGTTCAGTGTTTCCTGCATGCATTATTTAGACTTGAAAAGGCCTAAAAAATTTTTGAGACCTTATAAGTCTAAATATTATATGTCAGTGCTAAATATTTCTTGAGGGATTTTTGAGCTATAGCCTGCGTTGCCTACAGCAGTTTTTCCCAAACTGTGTTCGCGGACCCCTAGTGTTCCGCAAGGCCTGAATAGGTGTTGCACGAGCTACTGAAATAATTAACTAGTAGGTCACAGCGTGAGTTAATCTCTCTAAGAAATAAGCAAAAGTGTTCCACTAAATACTCAGAATGTGCGAAGTGTTCCACTAAATACTCAGAATGTGCGAAGTGTTCCGCTAAATACTCAGAATGTGCGAAGTGTTCCGTTAAGGAAACAGTTTGGGAAACACTGGCCTATTCTTAAATTTGACCCGGCCTGCATGGTATATTACTCAATGATGTTAAAAACATGCTTCAGCCTAGTACAATTTCTTTCCCATTTTCGAGAATGCAAACAAAATAATTAATCGCTTTGTTACCTAACGAGGGGGAGGGGGGGGTCAATTCCGGATCCCGATGGAGATTTTACGTAATAATCTTTGAGAATTCACTAGAGTAGAGTTAGGTTTGTTGGTGGATTAAAGGCAACATTAAATCCTACCCCTATGTCCCCGATTATCCCATGTGTTTGAATTTACATGAGCCGCAGTGCATTGGATTCGCTAAAACAAGGCTTTCTTCTTCTTCGTTCTTATTTTGTTATGTCGGAGGGTTCAGAGCAGTAGGCCTAATCCTATATCTGAGATGAACCACGCGATGGTTTTACGATCAGGCAGTTCTCAGTCACTGAGATCTACCTATGGGTCACCTGCTCATGATTTTTCCTCAGGTTTGACTCCCTGCTTAAGTAAACATAGTTCTTGGATAGAAAAGGAAGGGTGTTGATTTATGTATTATTTGAGATATGTACCTATGTCGATACTAGTAGTGTTCCCTTAGTTGAGAACTGCAGTAAAATAAACTTATTGAAAGTTAAGGCCCTTGTGTTTGCATTAATTAATTTATTTATTATTTTAGTAGGAAACAAACAAAAAAAAAGTATTTTAATTACAGAACGTAGTATGGTCGATGACCACAAGCTGAGACTACGTTAAGACACATACAATGTCTGCTCATGGCAAGAACTACGCACACAATAAACAAGTTTACGACAGACTACGTCTTGGAGACCGTGTTCAGTTCAAGAGAGGACTATATTCCCACTGGGGGATTTACATAGGTATTTGCTCATCTCAGATCTGCAGTTATAACTGAATGACCACTAGGGATCCATATATGCGCTTGTATCTCAACTGTAGATTCATATTTTTCCTGTAAACGCATATGCATGATTGAGTCTTTATTGGGAATTCATATTTTTACTGTCAAACTGTACATATTTTCATGAAAAGCTGACACTAGTTTCCGTAACTTGTTTCTCTCTAAACAGACCGGTTCTTCTGACAAGGTCAAAGACCTTGAGTCGTTTCTGGGGATTCCTATTTTTAATGTAGATTTATATGCATGATTGTCTCAAGTGGGGATTTATATTTTTTTAACTGTGGAAGAGAATTTTAAAGCACCCCCGGGTATTGAGGGGACCTCAAATGAGTGTTAGAATTTTTTTTTTACATTAAATATAAATATTACACAAAATGTAGGGGCCCCCAAAGAGATTAAGTACCTCGGGCCCCCGAATGATGGCGAATTCTTAGCTACGCCACTGTTTTGTGGTAATTGGTGGATAGCTTATGTACATTAGTAGAGGGAGGAACTTAGGTATGTCATCTTTCTGTTGATTCAATTGCGTTGTCTTTTAATCAAAATTGACACAGAATAATTTCAAATTACTATAAAACAATATATTAATCTTATGATGAAATAAGAAGTATTTCATAACAATGTACTAAATTATGATAAACTCAATAAAAGAATTCAAAAATGTTTTCAACAAAAAATTAATTGGAATCCAGGTCAAGGGAAGATTATTCACTTGGCTTCTCACGATAACGCCGAAGTGAAAGCTAACTCCAATAGTACACATCTGTTCAGTATTGGAGGCAAACTGTTTAATAAAGCTTTCGTTCGCATCGATGATTTCTGGAAGGTAGTCGGCGAAGACAAGGCAATTATCAACAATACTCTTGACATGAAATTGAGGTAAGTGTGGCTTATTGTATTTTTAGGCCTAATCTATTTATTTAGTATTCCGTATAGGGGACGAACGTATGCCAAAAGCAGTCTTTTTTGGTGATCTACAAGGTGGTCGACGTAACAGAGGTGCCCCACGGAAACGCTTTAAAGACCAGCTTAGGCACCGACTTGCCATAGCTTACAAACATAGACGAGAAAGACTGCGGGATACACAATTGAGAACAAAAGAAAATCCGCTGCCAAGCGCAGTCGGCGAAAAAAAATCTTTAACCAACCACTAATGGTAATGCATGCCCTGGATGTTACAAAGTATGTAGGACACAGCTGGGGCTGCGAAGACACGGCAAAAAAACTGCATTCCTCATCTTCGGACTCGAAGACAAACCTAGCTATTTGGCACTACAGGGGAATCTAATATTTGACCTTTATAATTATTGAAAATATAAACTCCTTAAAATTAAATTTCACTGATAGTCTTTTCTTCTTCTTCTTTGTTCTCATTATCATGTTGGAGCGTTCAGATGACTAGACCAATATATGAGATGAACTGCGCAGTGGTTTCCAAATCAAGGAGCTCTCCATGTGGTTTTCTTTCTACGAGGGTGTTTTTGATGCCAGTGTTATTTAATTCTGATCACGCTTACAGAAGGAATTGTAGCACTCGACAATTTTTATACATTCAATAAGAATTTGATGATTATTTTTATTATTAGAGCTTTGCTTAGAGCGCTATGGCCCAATCTCATTTGTGGATCAATGGGGGAAGGGGAGAGGGGCTTTCCGTGCTGCCTTTAGGCGCTCAGTAAACACCAATCTGCTCGAACCTCGAGCCCCCGCCATAGGTAGCCAAGTCAAGTTCAAGAATACTTAGCCTCTCGACCACGCTTCCCACAATATGAATAAATAGTAAGAAGGTTAAATAAGAAAAAAAATACTTGGACGCACTTGAACGCTTTGCGCACAGATTTATTTAGACATTGGCCCATCCGGTAATAGAACTTAAGTATGCCAAGCTCAATGGAAAGGCTTATCGATATGATGGTGCTTTACAAAAAGAGAACTATATAATAAGACCACAAGGTCTGAAAGGGAACTTTACTTTGACTTTTTAAGAATGAAAAATGAAAGTATGAACATGTACGGCTGGCCGTTTTCTATATGCTACTTCTTCTCCTTTTCATTCCGTTGTATTCATTGTTATTTTGGTGTAAGAGTTCAATTTTAAAATCACTACATATACATTGTAGCTGTAGAATGTTTGTAAGCCTTTGCTATTTCAGGGCCTTGTCACCAGAAGTTATTGTGCAACAAGCGATGAAAAAAATTGGTGAAGTCGGCTACAATGTCATTACAGCCAACTGTGAACATTTTACAAACTGGTGCAGGTATGGAGAGAGCAAAAGTGAACAGGTACGTTCAGGTGTCTATCTGTCTATCTATCTATCTATCTATCTATCTATCTATCTATCTATCTATCTATCTATCTATCTATCTATCTATCTATCTATCTGTCTGTCTGTCTGTCTTCCTTCCTGCCTTTTTTCTTCCTGCCTGCCTGCCTTCCTTCCTGCCTGCCGCCTTCCTTCCTTCCTGCCTTCTTTCCTGCCTGCCTTCCTTCCTTCCTTCCTGCCTGCCTTCCTGCCTTCTTTCCTTCCTGCCTTCCTTCCTTCCTGCCTTCTTTCCTGCCTGCCTGCCTTCCTTCCTGCCTCCTTTCCTTCCTTCCTGCCTGCCTTCCTTCCTGCCTTCTTTCCTGCCTGCCTTCCTGCCTGCCTTCCTGCCTGCCTTCCTTCCTGCCTTCTTTCCTTCCTTCCTTCCTTCCTGCCTTCTTTCCTGCCTTCCTGCCTTCTTTCCATCCTGCCTGCCTTCCTTCCTGCCTGCCTTCTTTCCTTCCTGCCTTCTTTCCTGCCTTCCTTCCTTCCTTGCTGCCTTCTTTCCTGCCTGCCTGCCTTCCTTCCTGCCTTCTTTCCTGCCTGCCTGCCTTGCTTCCTGCCTGTCTGCCTGCCTGCCTCTCTGTATGCCTGTCTGTCTGTCTATCTATCTATCTATTTATCTATCTATTTATCTATCTATCTATCTATCAATCTATCTATCTATCTAATCTATCTATCTATCTATCTATTTATCTATCTATCTATCTATCTATCTATCTATCTATCTATCTATCTATCTATCTATCTATCTATCTGTTTGTCCCCGGGCATGCTACCCTGCCTCATAGTGGCGCCCGGGTAAAAACGATTGTAGGAGGAAACGATTAGGCTAAAGGTTAGCAAAACAAGACTCCTGTGGGGGGTGCCTTAGGGGGTGCGAGAGCATCCTCATTGCACTGCGCGGAGTTGTAAAAAAGCTCCCACAAACTTATCACAATCCAGGCGCTGTTCCTCAAGGGGCCGTTACATAATAAATGGCGTGCCCCGCCGGCGCCTTCGGTCACGGAGGTCACTTTCCCGCACGGTTAGCCTGGTATAGAAAGAAAAATGGCGGGGCTCTTAGTAGATCTATACGCAGCCTCTTGCCGCGAGTTTGACCCACCCGCCGGTGAGAGGGAGCTCTTGTTCACTTTTGCTGGGCTAGAGTTCCAAGTGCCGAAGGCTCAACTCTACCTGACAGTTTAAGAAGAAGAATCTGTCCAGTCAATCTATCTATCTATCTATCTATCTATCTATCTAACTATCTATCTATCTATCTATCTATCTATCTATCTATCTATCTATCTATCTATCTATCTATCTGTCTTTCTGTTTGTCTGTCTATTTATTTCTGAGTTTATATCAGACAAATACTTTATTGCCATATATTTGTTGCTCATTTCAACAGTCAGAAAACGCAATGACTGGATTGGCTGTAGGTGGAGGATTACTGTTACTTACTGGAGCAGTTGCATACGGTATATCTAAGTCAATGAAGAAGGAGCAGCCAAGAAAATAAAGTACTCCATAGATTGAACATCAAAGCAAAGAACGTTAGGCCGCCATGAACAGTGTATAGATATTATGTCTTTTCTGTTTTTGTTTTTTTTCTTTAAACAAACAAAAAAAACATGGGTACCACACACAATGAGGGAAGTATTTAACATCTCAATAAATGAAATCAAAAGCTTTTTGTTGATTGAAACATAAAATTTCAATAAAATTCAAATGCGAAAAATACAAATTCATAAGCTGCTAGCCGATAGTCGTGCTACGCTACGGTTGAAATAGTTGGTATATTATGCTTATTTTGATGGAACACTATTAAATCCCTTAATAAAACTGCCGCGTATTTTTTTTTTGTAAATTGCATTACACACACACACACACAAACCCCCTGAAGCTGACACACTAACCACTCTGCTAGTGAGATGAAGATCGAAGATTGTATTGTTATCTATATTAACAGGTAGCTTGTGTACATAACAGACATACATTAATCTAAAACGGAGAAGTAATCAAATCGTACTAAATTAAGCATCTTAATTCATTTGTTTAATATTGTGAAGATTGCGATTCTGTATGAGTTGAGTGTAGAGTGAGTTACCTACCTTAAAAATGGACGTGTAATATTATCTCTAAATATTATCTTCAATTTATTTCATCGTAACAAGCACTTGTAAATTTCAAGGTAAAATTAATTAAAGACAGCTTCGTGCTCCGTATATTTTGTTTTTTGATAAGCTCCAGACATAAGTTAATGAGAAATCGAAACAATCTTGGTACTAGGGTGAGTGTTTTAATTTTGTAGAGACAACCTAAGATTAAAAACAGATTCAACATTATGCTAGATCTTTTTATGAACAATTAACAAGGCCTTTTTAATGTACATATCTACATATTACACACTTTTCTTTATAGGATAACTCAATTTTTCGCTTGTGCCATCAGTTGTCGAGCGGCTCCTTTTCTGCCTCTTTTGTGGGCTCTTTTTTTTTTTTGCTTTTGGCCTTTTTTTTTTTTGGATTTTTTTTTTTTAGTTTTTTTTTTTTTTGGATGTTTATTATTTTTTTTTGATGTTTTTTTTTTTTTGGATGTTTTTTTTTTTTTTGGATGTTTTTTTTTTTTTTGGATTTTTTTTTTTTTTTTGGATGGTTTTTTTTTTTTTGGATGTTTTTTTTTTTTGGATGTTTTTTTTTTGATGTTTTTTTTTTTTTTGGATTTTTTTTTTTTTTTGGATTTTTTTTTTTTTTTGGATGTTTTTTTTTTTGGATGTTGTTTTTTTTTGGATGTTTTTTTTTTTTTTTGGATGTTTTTTTTTTTTGGATGTTTTTTTTTTTTGGATGTTTTTTTTTTTTTTGGATGTTTTTTTTTTTGGATTTTTTTTTTTTTTGGATGTTTTTTTTTTTTGGATTTTTTTTTTTTTTTTGAATGTTTTTTTTGTGGATGTTTTTTTTTTTGGATTTTTTTTTTTTTTTTTTTTGTGGTTTTGCTTTAATGTTTGTGAGCTATTTTGTGAGAGCGAGATAATCAATTCTGTGTAACCACTAAATAAGACATTATTCACATAGTATTCATTATATACATGTATATATTACTCTCAGGATATACTATATAAGTATATGTAATTACTCAATGAACTAATAAACATTGATAATTTACATTGACTTAACTTTTTTTGTCATTTTTTGTTTTGAAAAGGGGGGGGGGAAGAAGTGGTGGTTAAAGAGTTCAATCCTAGGCAAAGAGAATCCATTGCATATATTACTTATTAAAGTAAAGAGAGTACACGTGCAACACATACCACTGCCATGTGCATTGCGCCTGTTATCTGAATCATCCTCAATGTAATCGAATCTAAATAGAAACAGTTTAAATGTTAAAATTACAGTTATCCCGCATTTGTCATACAAAATTGAAGTGTTTGATTTGAGTACCAATGATTACCTTTAAAAGATATATACAATAGCATCTACTGTCACAAGCAGCAGCATCAAAAGTAAAAATAAAATTAACACAACGAAAAAAAAATCTACTTTCATAAGTAACTTTCAATACAAATTCCTAACATTAATGTACGAGATCTGGTAAAGTACAGAGGAATGTGCCTTTATCTTTGAAGTCTTTTTGAGTATTTTATTAGGTTTGGTTTTTGTATTTGATAATAATAATACAGAAACAACTTTCTCCATAATGTCAACAATCAAATTCTAAAAGAAACTGTGAATGTAAATACTATGTACAAGCTCAGAGAAACTTGCTGCGCATGCGTGATCATAACAGAGCAAAACAAAGCAATACGCGGGGAATCCCCGTACTAGAGATAAAGACACATTCCTCATTCCATATGCTAGGACAAATTTGTACTTGTACTCCTTCTTCCTTAGTGCTATTAGAGTATGGAATGGGTTGCTTGAGCAAGCCAGGAAAACCAGTGACTTTGCAGAATTTAAGTCTTATGCTAACATGCATGACTAGAGTCATGAAGTGTAGGACGTAATCATCTTAACCTTATACATAAAACACTGAACCATAATCTTCAAATACAAAAACAAAATTTAATAAAATACTCTGAAAGACACAAAGATAAAGGCACACTCCTTGTCCCATATGCTAGGACAAATTTGTACAAATACTCCTTCTTCCCTAGTGCTATTAGAGCATGGAATGGGTTGCTTGAGCAAGCCAGGAAAACCAGTGACTTGGCAGAATTTAAGTCATTGGTTAATATGCATGACTAAATGCATGACGCGTAGGACGTAATCATCTTCTTTTTTTGAAGTAACGTCTGTATTATATAAGATAAGATAAGAAATAACATTTTAGTTTCATGTTCTCATTTGATTTATATAAATTTCTTCTAATAAACCCTAATGCTTTGTAATGTCTGTAATTGATAAGATAAGAAAAGAAGTTTAGTGGAAAATAAAATAAATATAACACGCTCTATTTCTATTATGAAATAATTCTAGAAAATATTGAAAAGTAACGAAATTAAAAGGCATTGGATTTACAAAATGATAGATAATATAATTAAGCAAATTTAAGCCATTGAATCATCGGACATTTTTTTACGGTTGGCCCCCAAGACCATGAGACAGATCTAGCTACAAATAAAAAAGGACTGACAATGAAAGTGAAAGCGGAATGGAGGCATGACCTAGATCCGTTTAATATTGATTTTAATTAGTGAGTGAACCAAGGAAGTTATTACCACGTAATCGGGAATTTCCGTTTTAAAAAAAAAAGGTCTCTAATCGCAACCGACAGCAGCTTTCGACTAGTCTATAACTTAAGTGACATATTGATCTAGAGTAATCTAGACTGTATGCAATGGACCTCATTCACCAATCGTAAACAAACAACATCGAGTCACGTGCTTCTCTATCTCTTCTATACAAATGACGGTCTACATTAAAACAGCAATGGTTATCACGTGACAGTTTTTTTTCTCGTTGTTTTATCAATCATGTCACCGTTCTTAGTGGTGAATGAGGTCCATTAAGATCAAAATTTAAATGGACACCCACACAAAAAAAAAATTAAAAAAATTAATTGATAGTGTGCACTTTCAAAGTGATGATAAGATACCAACATTATAAATACAAGTATTGTGTTATCTTGCTTAAGCTTTGTGGTTGAAGATAACAAAAGGATCTTGAGGGTTGACCTATCAGGACCAGCCTTTAGCATAGGCCAAATAGGCAGCCGCCTAAGGCCTCTAATTGGTAGGGGCCTCGCACAGTATTCTAATCATTATTTTTAGAGAAGAAATGGCTACAAACTTGGGCCCAATGTTATTGTCAGAGAACACTAACCTATGTTTTATTTTACATCTCCTAATTTTATTTTGTTTATTTTTTAATTTTTCTAAATCATTTGAGGCTACCAAATTCATTTCGCCCAATGCCTCTAATTATCTAAGGGCTGCCCTAGACCTATCTCTTTATTCTTTAAAAACTTGAAATTTAACAAATTTTTTATTTTTATAACTGGAAGCTTATCTAATCTTTATTCGCTATAACTTAAAGGTTGGCCTATCTTTTTTTTTTCTTTTATCAGACCTCACTTTATAAATCAGTTTCAATTTCTTTTCTCTGCAATAAATTAAAAATTCTTATCAGATGTCTTTCAAACAGTTTTGTTATGTACAGAGATTGTATTACTTTGTACTGGCATGTCTATGATTAACTTATCGTTTATTTCTTCCTTCCTTAAAATCTATCAGTTTATATAAAAAAAAAAGTGGGTATACATTTCTTATGTTAGTTTAAAGAAATCTTTCTAGCGGCACTCGAAGCGTGAAAAGACGCTATTTGTTTTGTGTTGTCTGTCCGTTCGTACGTCTTTCACGGCGGGCGCTTCTGAGTTCGTGTTTACACAATCTTTCTTTGTAATCTAGTATTTTTATCCCACGAAGCCAAAATAGTAGATGCACTTGATTTTCTGCACTTGCTCTATTACAAAAATAAGCCAGGAAGAATGTGTATATGAGATAGAGTGTTGGGAAAAGCTTAGACAATAAGAATGCTTACAGTAATTAGTGTGAACTTGATGTCCGTAAAAGATCACCTGATAAAGGGAAATCACCACAGACATCCTATCCGCAATGTCCCCTAAATCTGCAAGTGGTTTTAATCTGGGTTTAACTTTGTTTTTTTATATCTCATTTTTACCCTTTTAAAAAAAAAATATCTCATGTTTACACGTATTAATATTCCATGTTTAACATCCATTATTTAACTTTCTTATCTTATCTTATAAAATACAGACGTTACTTCAAAAAAAGAAGATGATTACGTCCAACCGATGGCTCAAATTCTGCCAAGTCACTTGTTTTCCTGGCTGGCTCAGGCAACCCATTCCAGGCTCTAATAGCACTAGGGAAGAAGGAGTATTTGTACAAATTTGTCCTAGCATAATTTACTTCAAAAAAAGTGTTTTAAGATTTTCTATTCTTAAAAACATCCAAAGTGTTGCGTTGCTGGGTGTTTAGTATCTTCACCTTAAATGTTTTTTTTCTGTAAACAATTTTAATGTTAGTTATTTTATATCTATTTGTTCATTCGATTGTGTAAGACTGTGTCTATTTTTAGCTTCTACTTAGAAAAACACGTCACGTGATTTCTTTCATCGTTCTTATTGGTTGTTTATCAGTTCATTTGAAGTCATGCTATCAGTTGAGATAATTATACCCAAACCATGACTTGCTCCAGTGTATCTCAACATGTGGGAACTCGGACTGTCCTGATGGGCCTACTTCAGAGTATCTCAAACTGACGTATACGATACGCTGTATAAACACGATTCAAGATTAGTGTCTCTCCAATTGTGAAAACTTGGATTGACATAGACAAGTGGTTCTAATGCGTTCTGTAACATATAACAAGACATTCCGTCATTTTGTCTGCATCAAATTGTGTAAACCTGGAGTGCTGAAAAGATTTTATTTTAATGTTTTGTAAATGTTTTGTAAAATGTTTTACATGTTTCGGATGTTCCTTCAGAGTTGAAGATAGTTTACTTCCTAGTCCAAACCTCCCGCAGGACGACTGGGGATGGGAGCGGGCAGGATTTGAGCTCTCGACCATCGATAAATCCGAACGACAGTCCAGCGCAAACCGCACGACCAATATTGTTTCTTCCTTCAGCTTCACATATCCCTTAATCTGTTGGACCCTTGGGGCACCACACATGATCTGTTGACCGTCTTTCTCCATCCTCTCTGTCTCTTGCCTTGGATAGAATCTCTTTCATTTTTTTTATGATGTCTTCCCATCGCTTTATCTTTCAGCCTCTTCTTGTTTTTTTCCTGGTACTGTTCCCTGAAGGAAGGTCTTTGTAAGCCCCCAAGAACTAGTACAAACATTAATTCCTCTTTATTAAAGGTGGAGGCGCGGCGGCAAGAAGCCGCGGTGGTTGAGTGGTAAAAAGCTTGGTTTCGAAACCGAGGGGGCCCGGGTTTGAATGCTGCTGAAGACTGAAATCTTTAATTTCGGTATCTTTAGGGAGCTTGTGAGTCTAGCCAGCTCTAATGGGTACCTGGCATTGATTTGGGAAAAGTACATGCTGTTAGTCAATGTGGTGCCCTCATGACACCCTCGATAACCGTGGAATCAGAATGACCTTTACATCCTCTGCCACATAGATCGCAAGGTCTAAAAGGGAAGTTTCGCTTTACTTTACTGTATTAAACGTACCATAGAAGAGAGCACCTGGTTGCAGGCGGCTTCAGAACGAGACCGCTGGAGATCACTTACAAAGGCAGCGGGATACACATTTGAGACAAAAATAAAATCCTTTGCCGAGGACAGACGTAGACGGCGAAAAGAAAATCTAAATCGACCACTGGAAGACAATGGTTATGTCTGCGCTGGATGTGGCAAAATATGTAGGTCACAGCTGGGGATGCGCCCCCACGTTAAATGATGCATTCCCCATTCATCTTCGGACTCGAAGACAAGCCATATTATTATTAAAGGTATCAGCCTACGTCAACAAGTTCGAATTTACTAATTAAAGTTTGCCAGGAAAATATGGTTTCCAAATCTAGCAAAGTTTAATTTTACCATCTTGTAGGTATCAACCCATATTTACAATGCTCAGAAGACCATGCCGTAGATTATCATAAATCTTAATGTAAAAAAAAAAAAAAAAAAAAAAGTCTATTTCACTGACAAGCTATAAACGTAATCCACTAAGGCTGACTAAGGTGTTCATTCAAGACCCTATTAAAAACCTATTCAGATTTAATACCTTATCCAGGTTAAACGTATGCGATATCTTGGATGTTAGCTGTGTTCAGTTTTTCAGAACTAACGTATAGTGTTGTGTTTTGCTTTTTTGGTATTGATTGACATGCATATATTCGCAATGTGAGATCAACAACTCATTGGCTTCTACTTATTTGATTCAAATATAATCTACGGGCTCAACCCAAATGTACATTAAATTATCTCTCGGAACCTTGTCTTTCAACTCCTCTCTAGTTTGACTTAGCGGAAATGTACTTTCAGTTTCGGTACATAGACAGTTGTGCAATAGATCACAATTTTAGATAATGTAAGAATCCTAGTAATCACTATGGTAGGTAACCAAGATATATAAATAACTTGGTTATTAACAGTGTGTTGGAGCTACGTAAAGTTTGGGTTGTTAGACATTTTGATTCAGTGTCAACTCAGGTAAATTCGTAGACCGTTACAAGTACATTAGATGCTATAATATTCATAATAACAGTCACAATTTACATGTTGACTTATAAAAGCTGAATGATTATATTATTGAATGTATATTATAATCGATTAGTTATGAAAGATTTAAGAAAATTAAGCAGACATTTTTTGGATATTATTTTTAGAATTATTGATTAATAATGTTTTTTTTCTTCAAATAGAAAAGTTAACATTAAAATTAAAACATTGGAACGCTTTGCGTACACATTTAGATAACATTGTTTTTTAATTTATCAGATGATTTGAAATTTATTAGCCTACAGATTGACTATTCATCACAAAGTACCAGGTTCCTATAGCCTAAATTTAGTAGGCCTACAAATTCACTATTCATCACAAACTACCAGGTTCCTATTGCCTAAATTTAGTAGGCCTACAGATTCACTATTCATCACAAACTACTAGGTTCCTATTGCCTAAATTTAGTAGGCCTACAGATTCACTATTCATCACAAACTGCCAGGTTCCTATTGACTAAATTTAGTAGGCCTACAGATTCACTATTCATCACAAACTGCCAGGTTCCTTTTGCCTACTGGTTTCTTGCGTACACTCCTTTGGCTTCCTAAGAGTGCAAGGGTCGGTTACATCAGTGCATAAACAATTATAAAATTCCTTCGTATCCTAGGATCACTCTGTATGTATCTCAAAGACTGAGCACTTCTAGTTATCCCCCTTTGTTCTTTCAAAAGTTACCGTTTGCTGGCTTATTACAAAACTTATATCGTCTAACTCTGCCTGTACGTTAAAAAGTGTGTACACATTATTTCTTCCACACCTCTCAGTGGCGTAGCTATGAATTTGCCATAATTTGGGGGCCCCTGCATTTTGCGTAATATTTAATATTGAATGTAAAAAAAATTGAATACTAATTTGGGGGCTTTCTCTAGTGGGGGCCAGGTGATTTTCAACATCTCTCCTCCTCTCCCCACCTTAGCTACGCCACTGAAACCTACTCTCGGATGCAGTTACAACTTCGCAACATTATTCATTAGCATAGACAAAGACATGAATATATATTTTAAAAAAGTAACCAATTAATCAATTCATTATTGGTAATTATTTTGTTTGATACTTATAGGGGAAACTAATCCTAAACTTCAAAATTTTTAAAAGTGTCCAATTAGTCAATTAATTATGGACAATTACTTGTAATAATAATAATAATAATAATAATAATAATAATAATAATAATAATAATCATCATCTTTATTGTCCCTAAGGAAATTTGTCTTACAATTTGTGCATTACATCAAACAAAACATTATAACTATATAAAAAATATACATTCACACCAGACTGAACCATAATGTACATATGAAAAGTTTATATCAAATTGTTTCTATTTGATAACGCAATGTACCATCACACAGGATGGTCTCTATATCTGTTTGTCTTTGCTATCGAAGTCTTGTATCTCTTTTGTGATGGTAAAAGATGTTAGATATCGAAAAAGGACATAAATTGTACATTATTAATAGATATAATTGTAAGGGCGAGCTCTTTCCCTTTAGATAAGTTTTTTTTTTTTTAAAAGCATTTTTTAAATATTTTGCTTGTTTAGTACACTGCCTAAAGGAAGAGATCTCGCTTCCCACTGATATTAGACAAACCAAATGGTTCACTACATTCAAGAAGAACATCAAAGTTTATTTAAATTAGTCTTTTTAAACTGTCACAGCACCTAGAGCCAACATTATGTTTGTTATGTTATCACAGCACCTTTAGCCAACATTATGTTTGTTATGTTATCACAGCACCTTGAGCCAACATTATGTTTGTTATGTTATCACAGCACCTTGAGCCAACATTATGTTTGTTATGTTATCACAGCACCTTGAGCCAACATTATGTTTGTTATGTTATCACGGCACCTTGAGCCAACATTATGTTTGTTATGTTATCACAGCATCTTGAGCCAACATTATGTTTCTTATGTTATCACAGCACCTTGAGCCAACATTATGTTTCTTAGGTTATCACAGCACCTTGAGCCAACATTATGTTTCTTATGTTATCACAGCACCTTGAGCCTACATTATGTTTCTTAGCCTATGTTATCACAGCACCTTTAGCCAACATTATGTTTGTTATGTTATCACAGCACCTTGAGCCAACATTATGTTTGTTATGTTATCACAGCACCTTGAGCCAACATTATGTTTGTTATGTTATCACAGCACCTTGAGCCAACATTATGTTTGTTATGTTATCACAGCACCTTGAGCCAACATTATGTTTGTTATGTTATCACAGCATCTTGAGCCAACATTATGTTTCTTATGTTATCACAGCACCTTGAGCCAACATTATGTTTCTTAGGTTATCACAGCACCTTGAGCCAACATTATGTTTCTTATGTTATCACAGCACCTTGAGCCTACATTATGTTTCTTAGCCTATGTTATCACAGCACCTTGAGCCAAAATTATGTTTGTTATGTTAGCACAGCACCTTGAGCCTACATTATGTTTCTTATGTTATCACAGCACCTTGAGCAAACATATTTGTTAACAGCGCTATATTTTTTTAAATTATTATTATTTCTCGTGGGTGAGGTGGCTGAGCGGTTAAGCGCTTGGTTTCTGTACCGGGTTAAAATCCTGGTGAAGACTGGGATTTTTTATTTTCGGGATCTTTGGGCGTCTTTGAGTCCACCCAGCTCTAATGGGTTGTGCTGGCCACGTGGCACCCTCGTTAACCGTGGGCCACAGAATCATCTGCCCTCTAGACTATATAAGTTCTGAAAGGTTTGGGAAAGGGTAACTTTTACTTTTATTATTATTAATATTGTTTTTATAAATAGCATAATTTAATTTAGCACTTAAGATATTGTATTCCTATGCAATAGGGATGCTTAGCAATAAGCACATACTACAAGGAACAGTGTAATGAAGATAACAAGGATATAACGCTATGATTTTACAGCCAGGATGGTTCATGGTTTTGTTTTTTAGTACTTCATATACATTTCGTCCTTTGTGGGGCATCACTGTGTCTCTTCTTCTTTTAGCATTATTTATCGTTTTGTTTTAAGTCATTAAATTGGTCGCTATTGGAAGTTATGAAATAAAATAGGAAACATACTGAGACGTGTGTTTTTGCTGATTTATTTTTTGAGACAAGCCTCACACACACAAAAAAAGTCCTAGTGTATATAAAGTTTTTAGTAATTTTATTTATAAATATAAAGAACTGTTATTGTGTGTGTCTCGAGTTATCGTTTCCTAATTTAAAACCCAGTAAATGACATCATAGGCTGTAAAGTTAACACCTTAATCTTGGGCGTCTCGGTGGTAACATTGGCCTCGGGATTTCCCGAAAGCATTGGGAAAAAAAAATTTGAAACAACTCACTCTGACTTGTCATCTGTCTTTCTGGTGAACATTTTGGACACATTCTTTGTCACTCTTACATTCTCGGATTAAGTTTCTACTGTAACTAACAAAATATTGATCAAATAGGTAATTAACCAATTAGTCAATTAATTATTGATGAATAGATACTTAGATTGATTTCAATGAAGAGAAAAAATCTATATTATTGATATGGCTGTAAATGTGGAGTTCTTCCCCTTGAATAACTATTATTTTTTTATTTGGTAACTTACTATGGAGTAAGTTATAAGTCATTCTGATAAGCTACTTTCCTTGTAGCTCTTATGTTGGTGAATTTGCAAAATGCACCTAAATATGTGTCTATTACGGTAGTGTCTATTACGGTAGTATTACGGTAGTGTCTTTAAAATAAGAATTTAAAATTTGATATCAATTATTTCCCTTTCTCTTGTCCATTCTATTCTAATAGAGGTGACAGCCGTTGGTGGTCATTATGGCGCTAACTTTTTTTGTAAAGTTACATAACCAACAAGTTCTTGACACACTGAGGGTTGGTGACCGAGTGAAATTTGATAGAGGTCTCTACACACACTGGGGAATTTACGCTGGTAACTATTGCTGCGTTCCTCATTTATCTTTGGACTTGATGACAAGTTTTATTACCATTGCTGTGGACTTAATACTGTCTCTTTCTCTGTCTCTCTCACACATTTTATTCTCTTTGTCTCGGTTTTTTTAGTCCCTTTATTTCTCTCTCCCCCTCTCTCTCCTTAGTTCTCTCTCTCTCTCTCTCCCCCTCTCTCCTTAGTTCTCTCTTTCTCTCTCTCCCCCTCTCTCTCTCTTTAGTTCTCTCTCTCTCTCTCTCTCTCTCTCTCTCTCTCTCTCTAGTTCTCTCTTTCTCTCTCTCCCTCTCTCTCCTTAGTTCTCTCTTTCTCTCTCTCCCTCTCTCTCTCCTTAGTTCTCTCTTTCTCTCTCTCCCTCTCTCTCTCTCCTTAGTTCTCTATTTCTCCCTCTCCCTCTCTCTCTCTTTAGTTCTCTCTCACTCTCTTTAGTTCTCTCTTTCTCTCCCTCTCTCTCCTTAGTTCTCTCTTTCTCTCTCTCCCTCTCTCTCTCCTTAGTTCTCTCTTTCTCTCTCTCCCTCTCTCTCTCTAGTTCTCTCTTTCTCTCTCTCCCTCTCTCTCTCTTTAGTTCTCTCTTTCTCTCTATCCCTCTCTCTCTCCTTAGTTCTCTATTTCTCTCTCTCTCCCTCTCTCTCTCTCTCTTTAGTTCTCTCTTTCTCTCTCTCCCTCTCTCTCTCTTTAGTTCTCTCTCCCTCTCTCTCTCCTTAGTTCTCTCTCTCTCCATCGCTCTCTCTTTAGTTCTCTCTCCCTCTCTCTCTCCTTAGTTCTCTCTTTTCCCCCCTCTCTCTCTTTAGTTCTCTCTTTCTCCCTCTCTCTCTCTTTAGTTCTCTCTTTCTCTCTCCCTTTCTCTCTCTACCTCTCTCTCTCTCCCTCTCACTCTAACTCTTTCTTTCTCTATTTCTCTTATCGCCTCTTTTTATCTCCTTCTCTCTCTACCTCTCTCTCTTTCTCTTTCTGTCTTTCTCATATCTCATCACTCTCTCTACCTCTCTCTCTTTTCTCTTTCTGTCTTTCTCATATCTCATCACTCTCTCTACCTCTCTCTCTCTTTCTCTTTCTGTCTTTCTCATATCTCATCACTCTCTCTACCTCTCTCTCTTTCTCTTTCTGTCTTTCTCATATCTCATCACTCTCTCTACCTCTCTCTCTTTTCTCTTTCTGTCTTTCTCATATCTCATCACTCTCTCTACCTCTCTCTCTCTTTCTCTTTCTGTCTTTCTCATATCTCATCACTCTCTCTACCTCTCTCTCTTTCTCTTTCTGTCTTTCTCATATCTCATCACTCTCTCTACCTCTCTCTCTTTCTCTTTCTGTCTTTCTCATATCTCATCACTCTCTCTACCTCTCTCTCTTTCTCTTTCTGTCTTTCTCATATCTCATCACTCTCTCTACCTCTCTCTCTTTTCTCTTTCTGTCTTTCTCCACTCTCTCCTCTACCTTTCTCTCTCTCCCTCGCTTCCTCTCCCTCTTTCTCCAACATAATCTCTCAATTATTTAATTAACAAATCGTCTCATTACCTAAGCAATCATTGTATCTATAATTCAACAATGCATAATTTTACAATACCTCTATCCAACTCGTGTCTTCGAAGAACCGCTAACAATTTTCCTAGAAATTTAACAGTTGCTACACATTGTTGAGAAGTAATGTGGATTAATCGGCAATAGCATTTCTTCCAGTGCAGAATCCTTGACATTGCTTCCTCTATGACACCCCTATCAATCTTTATATGCCCTGTAGTTTTTTTTGTATGGGTAAATATAGTTAGTGTTTAAAAGAGACTTGTAAAACGGAATCTAAATAACAGAACACTAAATACAGGGGTGATCACTGTGCCTTAAAGTAAAAAGTAAAACAAACGTCTTACAGACCTTGTGATCTACAGGACAGGGGATGTAAAGCTCATCTGTTTCTATCGCTGACTGTTAGCAAGGGTATATTGTGGCCAGCACAACAATCAACCGCTTTATTTTCCCAAACTAGTTTATGGTATATACATATATTAGACATAAATGAATAGCAGTTCCTTTTTCAACTCTATATTTACGTTCACAGCTTAATTGCTCATGCCCACTAAAGCTTCTATATGTAATGTGTATATGTTGTCCACTTGTCGTTAGATAGAGCCATTGTTTGTCTAATACATGCCTAACGGCTGTCTGTGTCGGCTCTTCTGAACCTGGGGTGCTGGGTTCGAATCTCGGTAAAGACCAGGATTTTGAGTTCCTAGATTTTTGGGCCGCCCAACTCAAATACATATCTGAATCAAGTTGGAAAAGTAAAGGCGGTTGGTCGTTGTGCTGGCCACATAAATTCCTGCTCGTTAACCGTTGGCCAAAGAAACATATGACCTTAACACCATCTGCCCTATAGGGTACAAGTGCACAAAACTTAATTAATTTGAATATTAAACTTTATCTTCCAAATGTAGGTTTCGGACAGATTATTCATCTGGCAGGCGAGGACGATGACGGCATTGGCGCTAAATTTAACAGCACTAACCTCTTCAGTATCGGAGGCAAACTGTCCACTAAAGCGGAAGTACGAATTGACGATTTCTGGAAAGTCGTCGGGACAGACACAGCTAAGAGAGACAATAGTCTAGATACAAAATGGAGGTATTTTTTGGGTTTCAATTATTTTCAGCAACACTAAATGATACCCGGGCTTCAATATGCTGGAATCGTTGTAAACTGAAGGTTAACTCTTTCAGTGCGAATTATTTTGATAGAAAAAAATGAAGCTTTCCGGGATTTACTTGCTGAGAGTAACGCCGCACTGTAAGAGTTAAATGAACGGATTTATTTATAATGAGGAATGTGAACGACAGAACGCGACATAAGCATAAACCCGGCGAGAGTTTTCAGCTCTGTTCACTGTTGACTTGGTGCCTCCTCTGTCGTTGCTATATCGCCGCTGCTACAAGATCACAGATCCTTGTCGATCTGTGGCTCTGTGGTTAACGAGGGTGTCATGTGGCCAGCACAAATACCAAACGCCTTTACTTTTCCCCAACAAATGTCAGGTACCCATTTAAGCAGGGTGGACTCATAGGCGCTCATAGTTCCAGGAAATAAAAAATCCCAGTCTTCACCAGGATTCGAACTCGGACCCCCTGTTTGGAAGCCAAGCGCTTTACCACTCAGTCACCGCATCTTTAACATACGTACTACATTTAGTGGTACATAATAAAATGGTGTTTTTTTTTTGTTTTTTTTTTATACCAAACTCTCTTTTGAGTATCTTTTAATAAAAAATAATTTTAACCCGTGAATTGTAGTATCCCTAAAGGATGAACTACCTTTATTACGGAGCAGTCCTTTTAGTTATCTTCAAACTTTACAGAGACTTTGAATTGTGGTTGCCCATAACAACAACAACAACAACAACAACAAACAACAACAACAACAGCAACAACAACAACAACAACAACAGCAACAACAACAACAACAGCAGCAACAACAGCAACAGCAACAACAACAACAACAACAAAAACAACAACAACGACAACAACAGCAACAACAACAACAACAACAGCAGCAGCAGCAGCAACAACAACAACAGCAGCAACAACAACAACAACAACGACGACAACAGCAACAACAACAGCAACAACAGCAACAAGAACAGCAACAATAACAGCAACAGCAACAACAAAAACAGCAACAACAACAACAGCAACAACAACAGCAACAACAACAACAACAACAAGATTTGTTTTGTTCTATACAGGGAACATCTCTAAAGATACCCCCCCCCCCCTTTTCCCTTCCTTCTTACATAGTATTTCTATAGGCCGTCCGTTGAAGCAGTTAAGATTAAAACTAGTCTCTGTCTCGTGCAGTGTAACAGTTCCAATAGTCTGATAGGGGCCCTTGTGTGTTGTTACAATTTAATCTTCTCTACTTGCTTGTACACAATTTCATTTCTTTCCATCAACATGACTTCTAGATCTGAACTTCTAATATCAAGTCCTAATATATAGCTGCTATTTGTACACGCTCAACCGTATTGCCTTGCTATGTATAGTCCATAAAGAACCAAAAACTTTTTGACCCCTTCTTTACACACCTTAATAAGCCCCCCCCCCCTCCAAAGTAACGTTCACGATTTAATAACATACACATGAACATATTTCTTGTGCTTCGTTGATATGTTTACAAATGATATTGTTGTACTTTTTAGAGCCTTTAATCCCCAAACTATAGTGCGCAATGCAAGGGAGAAAATCGGGAAAATAGGCTACAACATTATCTCAGCTAACTGTGAACACTTTACGAACTGGTGCAGGTATGGACAATGTAAAAGTGAACAGGTACGTATAATTTTGATAGGTTACACTATCTATCTACCTGTCTGTCTGTCTTGTTGGTTTTGTTTTACATAATTCGGATGTTCCTTCAGAGTTGAAGATAGTTTACTTCCTAGGCCAAACCTCCCGCAGGACGACGGGGATCGTAGCGGGCAGGGTTTGAACCATCGACCGTCGATAAATCCGAACGACAGTCCAGAGCGCAAACCGCACGACCAGGCAGCCATCCTGTCTGTCTGTCTATCTTATCTTATAGAATACAGAAGTTATTTTTAAAAAAAGCAGATAATTAAGTCCTACGCGTCATGCATCTAGTCATGCATGTTAACCAATGACAAACCATTCCATAGCACTAGGGAAGAAGGAGCAATTGTACAAATTTGTCCTAGCATATGGGACGAGGAATGTGCCTTCATCTGTCTATTCATCCATCCACCTATCCATCCGTCCAAGAATCGATCCATTCATCCATCGATCCATCCAAGAATGAACTGAAAAAGCCCGAATAAGAATATTTTCATTATATATTTTATTTTAACATTCATATTCATTTTTAGCGACCCCGAAAGGGAAAAGACGCCATTAGTTTTGTGTGGAATGTCTGTCCGTCCCGTTTAGATCTCGTCAACTAGAAAAGATATTGAAAATCCGACATCATGATATTTTAGATCTTTCAAAGTTCTGATGCAAAGACTAGTTTTTCTTTTCTAAAAATTAATTTTTAAAATCAGTTTTGCAAACATAAAAAAAAAAAATACACCATTTTTTACAACTACTATGAACAGTAGCAAACACAGGAGGCGATATAGTAAGGGATATGACCATTTGCCATATTTCTAACACATTTATGCAAACGGTTTTAGGTTTTTCGTTAAAAATTTTTTTTTTTACAAATGTTAAGTTATGTAAGTTCTATCATAATAACTACATGAAAAACAATCGTTTACTATTTTTTTCAAAGATAAAAAAAAATCCATTTAATATGTATATTAGTGGGAAATAATTTAAAACATCAATTAATTAATAAGTAGTGTTTCATATTATCGCGCGTGTGGTAGAAAAAAGAGGAACACAGCAGTAAATGAGGAAGACACTTAACCAAGAATTTTTCGAAATGTTTTTTTTATGAGGCTTTCAATAAGAGATTGACCGTATACAAAACAATGGCATCAATAAGATAATCATTATATGAAATCAGTTACACCCGTTTCACATCAAACTTCAGATTCACTTTCACCTATCCTTTGGTCTGGGGCACCACACAAGAGCTGTCCACCTTCTTTCTCCATTCTTCTCTATCAATTGCCTTTGATAGAATTTTATTCTAATGTTCTTTCTGAAAATATTGAGACCTGCCCTTTTTACCTGCGTGGGTGGACCACGTAGGGGGGCCGATTTTGAGTTTGTGTTTCCACACAAACTGTCTTTGTAACCTTGTTATTACACGATAGCCAAAAATATAGAAAAGTATATGAGATATTTAAATAAGAAATGTTCATACTTACGATAATCACAGTTACCTCCTTTTGTTTCCATTACGTGCGTTTGAAATCCAGTTCTACAGTGAGAGAAAAGAAGAGAAATCGATCTAGAGAAATATAACTTTTATTATATCATAACTTTTTACAAAGCTTATATCAACTCTATATGTCTGTCTGCCTGTTTGGTAAAAAGTTTGAACACGTTTATTCTACCATATATATTCTCAAATCAAGTTGAAACTTTGCACAATTATTTATTGCTAAAGACAAGCCATGACCCAATAAAAACAATTAGCCAATCAATAATTACTGGTAATTAATTATTTGCTTGATACAAACAAGAGAAATAAATCCCTCAGTATTCAAGATATAACTAAATATGTAGGGTTTCGTCCTCTTAGATAATTAAACACATTTCTCACAGACACATTCTCGGATCAAGTTAAAACTTGAAGTAATTATTTATTGTACGTTACAAGACATCCATCAGTTTTAATAAGCAATTAGTCAATTAGTTATTAGTAATTCATTATTTTATTTGGTATAGAATAAGGGAAATAAATTCTACATCATTGAGAATATTTTAAAATGAATTTTGTTTTATATATCTTGCTTGTTTGTGACAGAACTCTAAAAAAAAATGTATCATATAGTTTTAAGGCGACATCCATCTAAATTAAGTCTATTGTAAAGTTTATTTCTCCGTCATCAGGTGGAAAATGTGCTGACCGGCGTTGCAGTGGGTGCAGGGATAGCGCTGGGTGCCTTTGCCATCTACGCTTTGTCTAAACTCGCCAATGCCGAAGAAGAAGAAGAAGAAGAGGATTACTAAAGAGGACGCCTGACGTAAAACAGTTTTATTTAAGAACAAGCTAGACTTCTAAATCTGGACACACATATGTACTAAACATTTCCGAATTTGAAACCAAAAAATTCTTGTAGTTATTGTTATTAAAAATTAAAAAGTATTAGCGACCAAACAAAATAATTCGTTAGTATTTTTGCAACACGATTGATATTTACGAGTGTGTAATTCATCTCTTAATGTCTCCTTACTTAATCAACGCGAATGTCCTGTTGAGCTTGCAACTTGTGTAGCACAACAGTTATTAGAAAACATCAAGTAACACACTTGTCAGCAGACGATAGATTTATTGAATAAAAAACTTGGCTGAACCAGCCGCAAAAGCAAAGGCACCAATGTACACTCAAATAATAATATCACAAATATAGTTACAACTTCCTGTTCAGAATAAAGTCATAGTACTTCACAACATACATACCCCCGCTGAAAATGTAGCCACGTCCAAACTCTACAAGGACCAAGTAACAACTGCTGTTTTCACTTCGTCCAAACTCTACAAGGACCAAGTAACAACTGCTGTTTTCACTTCGTCCAAACTCTACAAGGACCAAGTAACAACTGCTGTTTTCACTTCGTGGTCAGTTTCAGACCGAGAGCTTTCCTGTGAAAAGAGCGCGAGATGATCAAATGACTACAAAGTCACTTTACGTCACAGTGAGTCTTAAACGAGACTGTGACAATTGTGTGTGCCTAATAATTATATTGTGTGTTAACTAAATACCATTCATTTGTAACTGTCTCTGTCTCACCTGTCCCTTGACTTTCGTCCCAGGGGTGCTGTGACAGTTCGCGTAACCCAATTCCTTCACTTTTTCCGGGCATCAGCTGTTCTTAACAGGACATCAAGAGAGCAGCCGGTCCATTCTTTTACGCTTTTACAGCCGGATTTTCTTTGGACGACACTTTTTCGCGCCAACTCTGCTGTACATTGAAGGCTGACTTTTGATAGTAAGTCATGTCTTTAAATGCAAACAAGATCAGTATTATCTGGTATCTGATACCCAGCATTTTCCTGAAAAATAAGATGTACTGCTATATAATAAACATTTATATATGAAACCCTTCAAACTCGATGACAAGACTCATTATTTTGTACGCCGGATACACTAAAAAGCTAGCTATTTATAGTTATTCCGCATTTAATGAAAATCTCCAATAACATAGTAATTGTTGATACAACTCGATCTTATGGGTATTCCCCATGACTGACATCTCTCACACTTGTTGCACACTAAAAAGACAGCTGTGGAATAGACTTTGATCTAGGCCATGATCTAGCTAGAACTAGAAGGGACTAGTAGATGTCCAGTATCCAAGCTGTCCCTAAAGACTTCTTTCTGTTTTGATTTCTTGTCCATTTCTAGCAGACGAATTTACACCAGGTGTAGATCTAGGTAAATGAATAGATTTAATTTTTAAGAAATGTACGTTTTAGAATTAGATCTAGATTTAGATCCAAGTTTGTTCAAAACAGTGTCATGTTCACCTCCAATTGTTACATTGTATTCATTTAATACAAGTATATATAGATCAGTATTGGGCTCAATGGAGATTCTTAAAAAATATAATTTGAAAGGGTAACAAAAGGCTATGAGTTTAACTCATAAATCTACTTAAATCCAAATTTTCTCCATACATAAAAAAAGTGATACAAAAAAAAATTGTTTTACTTATTTTAGGTCTGTAAATAGATGACAGAAACATACTCACACAAATATATAAAAACAAATATACTAAGGTCTACCACAAGCCTTTCTGCATACTTAGATCTATTTAACATTGTTTACCGAACCGGAATATCTTTTCGTGTAAAATACAGACGTTACTTCAAAAAAGATGATTACGTCCTACGTGTGTTCTTATGTCAATCTAGTCATGCATGTTAACTTAAATTCTGCCAAGTCATCGGTTTTCTTAGCTGACTCAGGCAACCCATTCCTTGCTCTAATAGCGCTAGGGAAGAAGGAGCATTTGGGCTAATTCGTCCTAGCATATGGAACGAGGAATGTGCCTTTATCTTTGTGTCTTTCTGAGTATTTTATTAGGTTTTGTTTTTGTATTTGAAGATTATGGTTTAGTGTATTATGTATAATTGCTACTTTACTTTTACTGTGATTACTTGAACTTTGAACCCTAATATGTGGTTCCACGAACGATTGAAGTCATTAATGAGTAGGCTGCATGTGCATTAATTCCTAAATAAATGCAGAAAAGAAAATTTGCTTAACAAAAATATCACAATAAACTTCGAATTAATAAATATTCTGACTCCCTAACCCTAAACAAAGATACGAGATCAATCACAAAGTGATGAAATGATTTCTGAAAGAGTTGCCTGGAGAGTTGCCTGGAGAGTTTCCCGGAGAGTTGCCACACTATTTCAAAACAAGCAATGTCTGTTTTACTTTGTTTCCTTTAACCTATTTGTGCGAAGCACGACTCAGTATTGAAACAGGCTTGGCGGGAAACCAATCGTTATAATGGGCCTCAACACTGGCATACGATGTCTACGTCTGTGGGCAGTGAAGACCAATAGCTCGTTGACGCGTCATACATGCCTGTGACGTGGCAACTAGCGATTGGTCTCCAATGCCCATTGGTTGTGACGTTGCAGGTCTGTGTTCAAGCCCTCTCTGACGATTGGTCTCGCTTGCGGCCACACCTGAGATGAACTTCGATTGGGAACAGAGCAGGAAGGACCAGTCCTCCCATAGTTCTCTGGCAAGAAACATGACCATCTGGCATAGTGCCTCGCAGCCCCCATACAAGTCGAGTGACCGCCCAAACATCCACCCCCCCTTAGCTCCAAACTCTTGGAGTTGGGGACATTCGACAGTGTTTCCACGTTCTCTCCCCTGTGAGGGTACCGGCCAAACTTACCAGATGTTAGAAGTTAGTTTACCATTATCGTGCTTGATATCAGGCAGGCCTTTCTAGGAGTCAATAGCATGAAATTCATTATATCTTTATATATTTTCATGTCAAAAATGTATACTCTTATACTTGCAAATAAATGAAATGCTAAATTTAGATTATGATTTTTCGTATTTAAATATTGAGAAAACAATGCGGTTTAAAAAGATATAAACATTCATCCGTGATACATAGTGCTCCGCTAAATTCTCCTAATGTTCGAAGTTGGTATTTCTGATTCGCTTGTCTTTAAGTAGGTCTCACTGTGATAGTTCTAGATTTTTTTCTTTTTCTGAAACTTTGTGTAGACAGTAAAAAAACAACACAAAGTGGATAGTGAGTGAATCTTATGACTGGAGACTTACGAAGCTGTATATTTCGATGTGTTTTTGCGTGTGTATATTTCGGATGACGCACGATGAGTAATTTATCGTTGTATCAATGATCTGCGCGTCAATATCGTCATGCACCAGGTGCGCACAGCTCACAACAGTACTGAGACTCAGTGCTATGAAACATGGACATTTTCCATCCACTGCATAGGGCCTTTTCGTTCCACAGGCAAGCGACAATAACAATGACGATATAACTGTATAGAGATAAGGTCGTCGAAGAATCTGTAGCAAGGTGAGCAGTAGTGAATAATGGAAGTCGTCCTAAGGGAAGAGATGAACTCCAATTGATGGCAAGGCTGGTAGGATCAGTCCTCCCGTAGAGCCTTGGCGAGAAACTCTGCTGTCAGGCGTAGTGCCTCCTAAGGGGAGAAGAAGACCTTATCTGTGTTACTTAAGTGCAGCAGTGTTATTGCCAGAGTTAAAGTAAGTGGACGCCCAAGAGGGTGTGAGACAAAAAGTTCCTGATACAGTCCAAGGTAATTAAATTGTCACGACGGAGGCGTCTATGTTGTGATCAAGTAACAAGAGCTGCTTAGCATGCAGAGAACTGTGTGACAGAGGCAAACCCAGGACTTGTCAACTGTTGTGTGTGAGTTTCCTCCTTATCATCTCGTCAGCATGTTAGTTTGAGTGGAAAAAAAAGTTGTTTACATTAGCTTGGGTTTATGATAATATTTTCAGTTATATCAAAGGAAGCAGTCGGCAGTAGTTTTTTTTACAAAGGTTACAGGACACACGTCAGAGATCTAAAGAAACAAACCCCTGACTGACAACAGCTGTGTTACAGCAATATTGACAGGTGACAACTGGGTTTGCGTGATCATTTTAAACACTGCATTTATCAGTTATATTATCTCTAATGATTTAATTACAAGCACATACGTTTCAAATAGTACTCCAATAGTACTAGCATGAATAGATGAATGATAGAAGACTGATAGATGACTGACACAACATAGTAAGAACAACATTGCGAAACACGTGAATCGACACCTTCAATATAGGTCACGCGTGAACACACGGAACATCAGAACAAAGGAGACAACACGACGAAAACACAAAACACACATCTTTAATCATTAATCGTCTTAACGAGAGGACAGCGTGTGGTTAGTATTTGATATTGTATCGCATGTGACGGACAGTATAACATGTCTTTATAGTTTGGCTATCAAAGTTGTACCTTTAGCCGAGACAGAGCCTGTGATGTGTAAACAGCACATAAGAGATATAAGATAAGAGATATAAGATAAGAGATATAAGATAAAATTTTACAATAAATAAAGTCAACATCTCTATACATGATGACATATATTTTGAAGCATATCGTATCTCTAGGGTAGCACCATACCAAGAAATCAGCCCGTATAGAGACAACAACAAAAAGGAAGGGGGCTATAGTGTAAAAGATTCTTTTTTTTTTTTGTTGCTTGTACTCAATGCACTAATGGTGCAAATGGACCTCATTCACCAATCGTAAACAAAACAACATTTAGTCACGTGATCATATTGAAAAAACAACGGGGGAAAAATTGTCACGTGATAGCCATTGTGTATTCAAGTTATATCGTAATTTGTATGGAAGAGATAGAGAATCTCGAGGCTAAATGTTGTTTGTTTACGATTGGTGAATGAGGTCAAAACCGAATTTTTTTTTCTCTCAACCAGAAAGTAATTATTTTAAACATGAACATTATTCAAGGGCAGTATAAACGTAACAGGTTAGCAGAAAAATGTATGAAGTTGTTGCAAGAATTAAGACTATCTGTGTGTAGTCGCTGAATGAACTCTATATGTTGTGTCTGTTCTATTTATGTGTATGTCTCCGTTGTGTTGTCTTTATATGAGAAAAGAGTCCTTGCTATCACAACAAATTTCCGTAAGGATCAATAAAGCAGTCTTAGTCTTAAATATTACTTTGTGTTAAAATCGTGTTTTGTTTTGTCAGTGGTCTAGTTAATTATTCCACCAGTAGTTCGTGAAACACCTAGTCGTGTCTCGCGAAACACCAGGGTTCATCGGAACAGAGCTTGGGAAACACTGATTTAGAGTTCTGGAGACCAGGGATAGACCCAAAGGGTTCGTTCTTAGGCTCGTTTAACATTGGCCATTGAGACCTACAAGCGTTACAAAATGATCGCAAGATTTGAAAAGGGAATTTTTTCTTTTGTACTTATTTCTATTGTCTGATAGTAGCCTAAATTTTGTTTTTTTTCAGTTCTTGTGTAACATCTGACAGTCTTTGGTGATCATTATGGCATCAGTGGCCAATCATTATGAACACAACACACAAGTTCTCAATACATTAAACGTCGGGGATAGAGTCAAGTTCTCAAGGGGAGTGTACAAACACTGGGCCATTTATTTTGGTACAAAGCTTTGTAGAGTTACTTTCTCTTTTAATCTAGCCATAAATAACTCTTCTGGTTCTGTCCTGACAGACAATTGGTTCTAGCCATTTCATCTCTCCAAATCTTTTTCTCTCTATATATTACTCTCTTTATTCGTTCTCTCTCTCTCTCTTCTCCTCTACCTTCTCGTCTCAGTCTCATTTTCTCTCCTTTTTTCTATCGTTTTAAAACCGTCTCTCTATATCTTTATCTTTCTTTTGTTTTCTCTCTTTTCTCTCTCTCTCTCTCTCTCTCTCACTTAACTAAGTTTGTGTTTTAAACTTTTCGTCAGGCTTTTCCCTTGCCAAACCTCTTGCCGGGCTGCAGGGGCTGGTGGTGACAGGGTTTGAACCAGAACAATAGCAGTCCTGGAACACAACTCTCTCTCTCTCTTTTGTCTGTCTGTCTCTCTATTTTACGCAAGATCTCTACAATCTTTGATATTCTACAATGGGTTTACTTTAATAAACTATTTTCCTTTATAAACTGGCATGCTCCTCTACAAGTTTTATTTATTTCCATGTATTTTCAAGATTTCAATTCTTTTTTTGTGTGTGTATAATTGTTTATTTTTTTCTAATGAAGGCTTCATTTTATTTATCTTGAGTAAGACTTGAGGAGTAGTGGTTGAGGGCTAAAGTGCTTGGCCTTCTAAACGAGAGGTCTCAGTTTCGAATCTTGGTGATGACTGTGATTTTTAATTAATTTAAAACGCCCCTGAGTCCACCCAAACCTAATGGGTACCTGAACGCTGCTGTACTTTGTTTAGGACTGACGACACCCTTGTTAACCATAAGACAGAAACAGATGGCCTTTACATCATCTGCTCTGTAGATCGCATGGGTAACTTTACTTTTTTATTTACTTTTTTAGTTTTGACAGACTGCTAAAAACTGTGCCATACAAGGAAGCTATAATTTAGAAGAAAATAATGTGAAAAAGTAAAACTTGACAACTACAAGTTACTGTAGGCGTGTTGTTTTTAAAATAACGTTAAACTTTATCTTCCCACCCAGGCTTTGGTCAGATTGTTCATATGGCAGGCGAAGACAATGATGGTATGGGTTTCACTAGCACACATTTCTTCAGCATTGGAGGTCAACGCTACAGCAAAGCTGAAATACGCATCGATGATTTCTGGAAGGTCGCAGGAAACGACAAAGCTGACAGAGACAATAGTGCCGATTCAACGTGGAAGTAAGTCTGTTAACTCTTTCTCTCCGAACTGACGATACCAGCGTTGATTCCACCAGGATGTGGTCAATAATAATTACGGAGAGAAAGAGTTAAGAAAATATATACAAGTGAAGTTGACTAATAAAGCACATAGACATTTTGTTCGTTTCTATAGAACCTATGTGCTAATTATGAAGTTATCCATCTTTACTTTCATGAGGCTATGATTTTAACTACTGTTTAAAGTTGTATTAAACTCTACACAAAATAAAAAAAAAAAAAGCTTTTATAAAGCGCTACTTTCATGCTTATAGCATGCTCAGAGCGCTTTGGTCCAATGGGGGGAGGGGATATCTAGGAGATGGTTTTCCGTGCTGCCTTTAGGCGCTCAGTAAACACAACTCTGCTTGAATCTGGTGACGAGCCTCCAGCCCCCTCCATAGGTAGCCAAGCCAAACCAAGTTCAAGCGTATTTAGCCACTCGGCCAGGTTTTCTCTAAACGCAAACAAAAGTTTATTTACAATTTCTAACACAAATACAATCATTTTAAAATAATTAACAAAAATGTTGATCTATAGGGCAGATAACGTCAATGTCATCTGTTTCAATGGACAACGGTTCACGAGGGTGTCATGTGGCCAGCACAACGTTCTCCAGCTAAACTCAGGTTGGGGGTTAGACTAATACGCGTTTTAAAATATCCCTCAACAGTCATCACCGACCATTTGAACTGGAGACCTCTCGGTTCGGTTGTACACCGGCTATGGTTTGGTCTCACTATGTATCCAAATTCTGGACATGTTTGCCGTGCTGCAGAAGGGCCCCCATCCTGGAAAAAAATCTTTTATAATCATATTGTTAACTACCAATTTCTTGAGAGGTCCTCTCATAGAGGATTGTCAGTCAAATAAGACAGCGAGAAACTGTATGGTTTTTTTTTTTGGGGGGGGGGCTGAAGTAGTGCCTCTTTTGAATCCCCGCCCCTGAGACAAGAACGTGAAATGCTTAATTTGAAGAGCTTCTTCAGCACGTGAGTTATCTACCTTTCTGCAGGGTCTCTACGTCAAGAGTTACTAGAACCGGATCTCTTGTCTTTAACCAGTAGGTTTGTCTAGTTTAGTTGAAACTTATTTTACCTAAACAAAAATGGCTCTTAAGTAAGATTACTGTGTTAGGATTTATATTGCCATTCCTAGTGCCCTCGATCCTAACGTGATAGTGGACAAAGCTACAAGCAGACTTGGACAAATCAAATACAACATCTTCTTTTCCAATTGTGAGCACTTCGCTAACTGGTGCCGATATGGGAAACATATCAGTGATCAGGTAACTTGGAAACAGAAAAAAAACATTTATATTTAAATAGGTTAAAACTAGAATGAAGAGCTGAGTGACACAGACCACGTGATTACCCAACTAAGGAGGCTTAGGATCGCGCATGGGGATCGAGTCAGAGCATTCGTGCCATTAGAGCTACGCTCTGTTATTGTATTATTTAAAGTACAATGAATACTTGTGCAAAGTTTCAACTTGATCCGGGAATGGGAAGTGGCCTATTTAGTTTACTATATTAAACATTAAGTAAAAATGATTTTTTTTAAAGAAAGTATATAACTTGTACAGTATCTAGTCTAAGACGTCGTAGAGACTGAATAGCCAAGCGCGTGGTGTCCGGAGTCTTGGGATCGAATGTCGTGGAAGAACGGAATTAAAACCTTCGTCAGGACGCCACTTCATTCCAACCAACTTAATTGGGTGCCTGAGTTGGGGGAAGTGTACGTGTTGGGCCGTTGTGCTGGCCACATGACATCCTCAATACATTATCTCCCATACATACCGCAAGATCTGAAAAAGGGTTCTTTACTTTAAATAATCCAGTTTAGAACTATGTTAAGCATGAAACGAATCAAACGATGGTCTAACTTAGTTGACAAATATATCAACACATTTTTTTAATTCTTCTATTGAACCAGGTGAACGGGACACTTATTCTAGGGGCGCTGGGCGCCTTCGCCAGCCAGTCGTTCACAGCAGGAGCACTACTAGTTGCTTTCTTCATCTACAACGTCGTCAAGTCTGACGACAAAATGGAGGAACAAGAAAGACATTAAACATTATTTTATTCTTAATTTGTATTTGCTTTGGCTATGGGTCCATCCAAAAATATATCTGCCTGCATTTTTTTTTAATTAACTGATTTTCTGCATTGTGGGCAGACTTTTCAATAGACTGGATGGCATAGCAGGTCGTAGGTCGAATATCTATGTTGTCTGACGTTACATAGTTTTAAAAATGTTAACACTGATTTTATTGATTATACTGTATACTTTTATTTCTGACTTGAACCAGCCATATTGTTATTAAACTGTGCTAATCTGGGCGTAGAAGGGAGATAATGAGCATAATCAATCATATATGTAATGACACACAATGTTTGAATAAACATTGGAACGTAATTGTAAGTTTAAAAACGCTTCCATAGCGGCAGAGAGCAGTTCGCCCATAGCCAAACATCTCTGTAGGATGACAGTGGATATAGTCAAACGCAAGACTGCAAAGTGACTGTACTAGATACTATACAAGTTATATACTTTCTTTTAAAAAATCATTTTAATATTAATGTTTAATATAGTAAACTAACTAGGCCACTTCCCATTCCCGGATCAAGTTGAAACTTTGCACAAGTATTCATTGTGCTTTAAGTAATACAATAATCGAGTGTAGCTCTAATGGCACGAATGCTGTGACTTGATCCCCGTGGGCGTGCACGAACCTAAGCCTCCTCAATTGGGTAATCACGTGGTCTGTGTCACTCAGCTCTTCATTCAAACATCTCTGTAGGATATAGTAAAACGCGAGACTGCAAGGTGACTGTACATATACAAAGTCAACTGTCACATAGTCCTTACTTCAGGATGTAAACAAACATAGCTAATGAATGAATTGAAATTTACAATGTAAAGCTATAACAAATTGCTTTTCGAATTTTAATCATAATTAAAAAATGTAACCTGCTACTTAATAACAACATCGAGAATGGAATAATTGTTTCTATTCCATGCACATCACTTATGTCTTTGTTATCGATATATTGATTTGCGATTATTTGAACTTTGAACAACTGTTTGTTGATATAGTGTGCTTAAAACAAACACGGATATATTTTGGAACCACTCTCTAGGTGAGACCAATAATTTAGTTATGCCCCCTTTCATAGAAAAAAAACCCAACTAGTATTCTAATTTTTTTTATATGGGAGGAGGTGAGTAGGGGTAGGGTCTTCAGCTTTTTTTTGTTTTTGTTTTTGCTGTATTTCATTTTTTTGAAGGTAGGCAGAGAAACAAATATGGGGAAGGGGAGGGAAGCGAGAATTCTTTAAACATACGCTAAAAAATTGGATTGTATTTCTTTTATTGTATTTTAAAAAATATTATATTTTATGTTTGAATTATTTTAATTTATATTAAAAAAAAAATAACAGCAGGTAGTTAATGAAATATTACAGAAAATTGTGTACGCCAAATATTACGATTTAGAGAGCCAGTGTTAATTTATATATTTCATACATTTATAATACAATATGTCCACGACAATACGCAGAGAGATCACACATACATCTGCAGAACGCTGGAGATCCCTAGGATGAACTAAACACTATCAATGACATAAAGTTTTACTGTTGCCAACTAAAATAAAAAGAAATGAGCTCTAATGTTAACGATTTAATTCCTGGCAGTTACTCTTAGAGTCGCGTCTGCTTAATCCCCACTAGCCAGATGCCCGTATAGTTTTGAAAGTCATAGAGTGAAAGTGTTTTCAGTAAAGTAAGGCGTTCCCATTTGATCTACGGTGCAGATGTTTTAACTGTCATCTGTTTCTGTGGCGCACGGTTATCAAAGGTGTCATGTGACCAGCACAACGACCAACCGCCTTTACTTTTCCCAAACTAATGTCAAGTACCCTTTAGAGCTGGGCGATGTCATTAAAGATTCCAGTCTTCACCAGGATTCAAACCCAGGACCTCCTAACCAGCCAGCCACCACGTCTTCTTTAAGTCCAGTGCTTCCTCCTTTTTGAAATTATATTGTGCTACTAAAGGTAGAGGTTTGAAAACTCAATTTTCCAGTTCTAAACATGTTCCCAAACATTATTAGATATCTTTTAGCTTTTTAACACGTTCTTAATTTTGTACACCGGATACACCAAAATGCATGCAATTTCTAATTTTTCTACCATGAATTAAAAGGAACCGGAAATTCTATCAGTTCAATAGTTTTCATTGTGCAAGCGTTGGCCGTTGTTTTTTTTAAAGCTTATATTAAGCGTAATTGTATCCATTAATTTGGATCATGTAATTACATAGTTAATGGTACTAGACATAATAAATCTGTGAGATGGAAATATTTATACCAATTGTTTTTGTTTAGCTTTTGGCTTTCTCAAAGCGCTATGATCCTATCACGTGACTGGACCAGCTGTGTAAGGGGAGGGAAGAAGGGGGGTATCTTGGTGAATGTTTACATGATCGTTTTCTTAATGTCTAAAAAGGGTTAGGGATTCACTCGGGGGCTCAAGAGTCTTCAAGGGGATTAATTCAACTTATACCATCACATCTCTGAAGTACGATTTGTTTTCCTTGATCAAGATAACAAACAAAATAATAAATTACCAAATAGTAAATTAACTAATTGACTATTTTTGTTTCAATTGATTCTTGTGTTATCAATTAAGAGAAATACTTGTGCAAAATGTCAGCTTAATGCAAGATCGGCTGTGGAAAAAATAATAATGTACAATCTTTTTACCAGACAGACAGAGTGAGTTGGTATAAGCTTTGTAAAAATAGATTAGTTACTCTAATTTTTGTTCACAAACATGACATATTATGTAGGTCGCGACTAGATGAAAGCTACACTCATTCTCAATATTTAGCCTCGAAGGAAACGCATAAGCTTCAGCATAAATGAACCTCATCGTGATAATAATAATAATACTAAGGCTTGTCTTAGAATCGAACATTAATGAGGAATGCAGTATTTCCCATTGCTACGCAGCCCCAACTCCGACCTACATATTTAGCCACATCTTGCGCAGACATAAACCTTTTCCGCTGGAGGTCGATTTACATTTTCTTTTCGCGGTCTTCGACTGTCCTCGGCAGAGGATTTCTTTTTGGCCTCTAACGTTTCTTCTTCATAAAAAATGTTTAACAACTCTGCAGTGGACATTCCCCATTTCAGACAGATCCTTCACTGCTTTGTGTGCAGATCAGAAACAATAGTGAAACAGGGTTCACTCTACAGACATTCATATAGTCGTAGGAGTCTCATTCCATTTGTTCAAATAGTAATACAATTTTAGTCTAGTAGTTAAGACATCTACATTAGACAATAACATCAGAAAGTTACATCAGACAATAACATCAGAAAGTTACATCAGACAATTACATCAGAAAGTTACATCAGACAATAACATCAGAAAGTTACATCAGACAATAACATCAGAAAGTTACATCAGACAATTACATCAGAAAGTTACATCAGACAATAACATCAGAAAGTTACATCAGACAATAACATCAGAAAGTTACATCAGACAATTACATCAGAAAGTTACATCAGACAATATCATCAGAAAGTTACATCAGACAATAACATCAGAAAGTTACATCAGACAATAACATCAGAAAGTTACATCAGACAATAACATCAGAAAGTTACATCAGACAATAACATCAGAAAGTTACATCAGACAATAACATCAGAAAGTTACATCAGACAATAACATCAGAAAGTTACATCAGACAATTACATCAGAAAGTTACATCAGACAATAACATCAGAAAGTTACATCAGACAATAACATCAGAAAGTTACATCAGACAATAACATCAGAAAGTTACATCAGACAATAACATCAGAAAGTTACATCAGACAATAACATCAGAAAGTTACATCAGACAATAACATCAGAAAGTTACATCAGACAATAACATCAGAAAGTTACATCAGACAATTACATCAGAAAGTTACATCAGACAATAACATCAGAAAGTTACATCAGACAATAACATCAGAAAGTTACATCAGACAATAACATCAGAAAGTTACATCAGACAATTACATCAGGTATGTAAACTTGTGCATTTACAACTAAACTAATATAACAATCATATCGTTCAGGCCATAGTCATAGCTAAGACATTCATCATTCATCAGATTCATCTTATTAAAAGGACTGAACTACATTCGCATCGTGGCTGAAGGAAACCATATTTACATTATAACAATCATTCATTCTTTTACTTTGAAGAATCTAGAGCTATGATCTCATTCTTATTTCCATTATAGAAAGTCAATGTACTAATGAACTAATCTAACAAAATCTAATAAAATACTCAGACACAAAGATAAAGGCACATTCAACATCCCATATGCTAGGGCAATTTGTATACATGCTCCTTCTTCCCTAGTGCTATTGTTGCGTCGTTTTTTTTTTTTTGGCTTACCACACCCGCGTTTAAAATGCCACTTCGCTAAATAGTGAGGCAATCATTTGAGCCTATGCTCGAAGTCAAATTTTGGCAAAATAAATCCGGACAGATATTAACAAAAAAATCTTGTCTAGATCAATACACCACACTATCTTTCACGAATTATCCGTACAGTTGTGAGGTTTGTCTTCGATTCTAAAGATTAAGATGGAGTGCAGGTCAGAACTTCATCAACAGATGCTTAAGAAATACGACAAAGAAGAAAGCACCTAACTGTGGGACAGAGGTGGAGTGAAAAATATAGAACTGCTGATCTTAGAGAGAAACTGGAGATCGATTGGTCACACCCTTTGAAAAGAACAAATAACAGAGCTAGACAGTGTAAGTCACCGATCAACATGAATGACTAGATAGACACCTTAAATGCGTAGGACGTAATTATCTTCTTTTTTGGAAGTAACGTCTGTAGTAGTTAAGAGGAGGATGGAACCCCCACGGTACAAGACACGGAGGAACGCAAAGAAGAACGTGGCGGCACAATGAGTAGCTGAAACCGTGAGAACAGGAAAGAGCTGGGCAGCCATATAAAAAAAAACTATAAACTATATAGAGCCTGTGGAGAGTGCCGTGTGTTTGAGTTTTGAATTTAGTCACATCGGCACAGTTTAGGTCATGTCGTGCCCGTAATCCTTTAAGGATCATTCTCCCTTTATAGAACAAGACACCCTCATTAATCGTGGGCCACACTAACACATGACCTTTTTACATTTTCTCTCTAATAAGTCACTAGGTCTGAAAGGGGAACTTTACTTTTAATGTACCGTACTACTAATTAGAATGGTTACAAAATTATGAACAATAAAATATAAATGTAAAGTTTACTACACATAACATCTGACTATAAAGTAGAAATTGATTTATTGTTTTTATTACACCCAGACTGAAATGAAAAGATATTTAATAAGACCTGGTTAATGTTTTTATCTCACACTTCTGCTTTCTTTCCACAGGCAGACATAGCCACATGTGTTCTGTTCATACTTCAGGGTACTTTGTTCGTCCTCAGACTACTTCTGTATCTCGACTCTATGGGAGAAGATACTGCGCCACCTATTTAATTGTATTGGTTAGAAAACAGCTAAGAAGGTCTAGTCTATGTAATGTTAACTGATCTTGAAAATTTGAATATTTGAGGGAAACGGAATTTAGAATCGAAGGAAAACAATTAGTATCGTAATAATAATTATTTTCAGATTTGTTCCTTTCCAAAAGTTCAGCCAATTTTGTTTTAAATTTAAGATTAAATAAATTCAAAGTGCCATAGTATGAACTATGTAGTGTGATTGTGTATTTTCAGCATAGGTTCATTGCATGTTCAGTATTTGTTCATTTTATATGTAGTGTATTGTGTATGTACCTTTTCATTTCTTTAGAACACAAAATAAAAAAGATTTTCAAAAGAAAATATCACGTGACATTAAGTTTTATTCTTTGCAATTATAGAGATACCTTCCAAAATGTAGATTTATGTGTTAATATAAACACAATTTGTTACTTCAGATATACATACGTATATATATATATATATATATATATATATATTATATAAGGATCCGTTGTTCATGTCTGGGAGCACTTCTGGGTTTCTTATCTTTTCTAGAACTAGTTGTGCTCCCATCCCTGGATTCCCACTTTCATTTTAGATCTACCACCAGTGAGTCTCTTTGTGCCCAGTAAGCCTTGGAGATCTCTCCCGGGCTAGAAATTTAGCGCCAATCTAAACCTAAATTTATTTGAGATAAAATATATTCATATTCAATCTAGCTTAACTATTTATGATCAATTAAATAATAATTTAAATACTCATACAGTATGATGTAGTACTCATGCACATGCCCATATTCTCAGCGGTCCTTATATGCTTATACTTTTTTATTTTAGAAAAGAAATAAAGGTCTGCTATTATACACATATTGATGTTTTTTTATGGAAGTGAATTAAAAATTGTTTGTAACTAAAAAAAAAATTGCTGCTTCTTTATCAAATTTGTGTTATAGTTGAATATACAAATTACGATTTTTCTCTGCGATTGTTTTCTTTTATGAAGTTAAACTTGAGTTAAACACAAAATTCAGACAATTTTCTGGTGAAATGTTTTGTTTTATGTTATCGGATGTTTCTTCATGGCGACGGGGGATGGCAGCAGGCAGTGTAGGAGCCCGGGACCATCGGGACGACCGAACGACAGTCTACCGCGCAAACCGCATGACCAGGCAGCCACCAGCATGAATTTCACTTAGAAAATAGGTCCTTATCAGAAGGGAGATAATCATCGAAAGAGTTTATTCTAGTATAGTTCCGTAACTCATTTTTAGTGATAGTGCTTGTATTAAATGGAATAGAAATGGCATACAAGCCATTAAGTTCTGTTAACACGGGGAGCAGGTAGTCTTAGCGCGTATGTCACAAAATTCGCAGTGCCCCTACAAAATGCAGTGTATAGAATGTCGGAAAATGTGCTGTGCAGTATTGAACGTTTAGGTAAGTTTTGCTGTAACTGGTAGACACTCCATCTATGTAATAAAATACTGATCTCTTGACTTCATTCAAAAAGGTCAATCTTTATACGTCTACAGGACCTATTTCATGATCTAGCATTTTATCCTGGGTCACTATACGGCAACTCTTCAGACACCTATTATATCCAAAACTAATCTACATGTCCTTTGAACCATCCGAGTTGTACCTTTCTTTTATCTACCATGTTAACAATATTTTAACACATATTTACCAACAATATTATATTTAAAAAAAAATTCGAAAAAAAATAATTTTTTTTTTTTACAAATATATCACATTCTCTAAGGAATAGGCTTCCTTGTTTCTAGATTAAACAAAAATAATTAATTACACTAAATAATTAATTGGTTATTCTAGTTTTAGATCTAGACTTAGTTCTAGATCTAGGTCTAGTTCTAGATCTAGTTAGATCTAGATCGAGTTTGTATGCCAAATGGCATGGGAGATATTAATTTTATTTGCGAGTGGAAAAGTGTTACCAAAATCTGTCAAGTCATTTCTAGCTCACTGCCAAAAGTAGGTTAATAATTATTATTTTGAAAAGTGTACACTTAATGAATATAGGAAGGCGCGGTGGGTGACTGGTAAAGCACTTGCTTTCCAAACTGGGGTCCTGGGTTCGAATCCTTAGACTGGGATTTTTTACATTCGAGATATTCAGGGCTCCTCTGAGTCCACCCAGCTCTAATGGGTACATGACAATAGTTAGGAAAAAGTAAAGGGAGTTGGTCGTTATGCTGGCCACAAGACACTCTCGTTAACTGTGGGCCATTGAAACAATGACCGTTACTTAATGGATAAAAAAACAATAACTTTTAATTGAAAGTAGACTAGAAAATTTTAATTATTAAGGCAATAGCTTATATTCTGACATCTTAGTGCTGCAGATTTATTTATCAAGTAAACAGCAGTATCACATTAGAATTGAATTGGATACATACAGCATAGCTGTTTAATAAAAATTCATTTTGAATGTTTTACACTTTAAAAGAGAAAGTTTAATGTTAATATTAGTATTATTATTATGTTAGAAATGAACCTGTAGTCATTCTCTGGCGCTACCAAGGGTCGAGTTTCGCTAATGAGAAACAAAATTCATCGTAGTCCCTTAACAGTTTCCACTGAGGAATTTTCTGGTGATGTGGCAGGTCTGCAGCAGTGCCGCCCTCTGACAGGCAACGAGGATGTTTCTAGAAATGTTAAGGGCCTTGAAGGTGTCTGTGAGGTCAGTTGTTATTATCTCCTCGGTTGACATAACAATGGGGTATTATTATTATTATTATAGTGCCCGATGATTTTAAAATTTTATTACTTTCAACGATTAACACAAGACTATGTGTTGAATCTAGAGTTTTCCTTATCTATTGGTGAATCCGACGAGGGTCTTCTGAGTTCGTATGATAACAGAAACTCTCTCTGTAATCGTAAAAGATGCTCTTTTGACATTGTGGTGTCAATATTACTACACATGGGACTTGTCACTATTAATACATACATTGGAATGCTGGGTTTGTGCTTCTTGGAGTCACACGTGACACGTGGCAAACATAGATGTTACTGATTGACTTTAGCAGACAAAATATAAAGTTTATTTAATGACAATAATAATACTGCAACTTGTTGGTCGCTACATCAAGATTTCCGATATGAAACATAATTACATCCACATAACTAGGGGCGGACTGTGTATCAAAATCGGCCTGGGCATTACCATATAAACCGGCCCAAAAATAGCATGTAATATCATGGGCGTAGCCAGGATTTTTCAATATGGGGAGTGGATTTTTTTTCTACCCTAGAATACTCTCTTCCTTTAATTAGTGGAAAGACAATACAAAGCGCCAAGGATAGCTATGGAGCGCTCCCCCAGTGGGGTCAGGGTCCAATCATTATTTCCGTTTTTTAAGCTTTAAAAAAAATGCATATTCTGAGGTATCTACAGTGCAATTAGCTTGCTACTCTTCCGCTAAAAAATTCAAAAAACCAAATCTGCTATTCATTGCACTTAATTAATGGAGTCCAGCAACTGGTAGAAAATGTTAACTATAGTTTTGCTTTAGCTTTTGTATTGGATGGGGAGGTAACCACAAAACCCCTTTTTGGTTACGCTTATGAAATTTGGTGACTGTAGTTTTCTTAAGTTGGATGCACTGGAACAGTAAGTAAAGTTTCACTTTCAGACAACGAGGTCTGAGGCAAGTGATGGTTTGAAAATCCCCCCCCCCCTTTCCCGGCTACACCCATCAGTCATATTATAGGTGTAAGACTAATTCTTTTCAAAATATATAAAGTTTGAAAACTGGATGTATACGTGTGTAGGATTACATAATGTATTTTGTTTATACATGTATGTAGTCTGAAAACTATAAACAATACAATAGCTGGCTAATGAGTTTGAAGCTTTGGTATTAGCATAATTACATACAACGCACATCATGTGTCAATCTAGTCTTGCATGTTGATCTGTGACCTAAAATATGCTAAGTCATTGGTTTTCCTGGCTGACTCAGGCAACCCATTCTATTAAAAGATAAGAAAATGCAGCACGTTATAGTACATTCTCAAAAATTCGAATTATGAATATATAATGACCCATTATTTAAAATATAAGTCTCCTTTCATTAAATACAGGATGTGACAGCGCTTATATAAATTATCATAATTATGATTAGAATTTCCATCATCAATAACTTCCTACTAAGCATAAGTTTGTCATTAATTATAATAGTTACTTTGTGGATTTACATCTAGATTCGTTGTTTTTTTTTGTTGTTTATTAAATATTTTTTTTTAAAGCAACAAATATAGTATTTTAGATCTATGTTATTAAAAATAAACAAAAAAGAAAGATTACGTTCTATGTACAGAAATTACAGAAAGAAGAGCTCTATATCCATATTAAGCTGTGAATAAGTTGGGTGGTTTGCAATTTCGCGGCTGTGTGTGTGTTAAAGTTAATTTCTATTAAGTATTGTTAAAGAGCTAATTGTCACCCCGATTTTTATTTCTGCGTTATATCAAAGTTTTCTAACTTAGCCTCTCTCATCCCTCTTTTTCGTTAACTGTCAAATAGGAACCATCAAAAGACGCGGGATGGAAGGAGCAAAAACAAATGGGAGCGCCATAAAACGTACAGTATATATTGTACATTTTTTGATATTCTTATTGTATTTCAAACAAAATTAATTGTAATAATAATAGTTTTAAAAAAATGTTCGGTCATGTGTGTTTTTTTTTTTTAAAGTTGTCTGCATTGAAAAAAAAATTGTTTGGTCGCCCGTTTGCCAATATAGCCAGTCCGCCCCTGCACATAACGATAGTATCAGATACATTCAATACACTAAATCTTATTAAACCACGTCCGCTCCACAGCGGGTAACAATAAACTTCAAAGTTATCACTTGACTCTTTAAGTCACTACTGTCCTCACCGGACTAAAAGATACTACTGACTGAAATAAAAGTCAATTTAGTCATCCTTACTTCCTGTTTCTATATCAGGAGTTTCACGTGTCTTTTCACCCTCTTAACCCGAGGTGAACATTTAACAAGCAATGTCAACCGAGACTGTGACAGTACGCAAAGCAAGAGAGAAAACTAAAGTCATTCAGTTTGCGACGTCTTCGTAGGATCTTGAAAATAAAATGGAAAGAAAAAGTGTGCAATACTGAGATCCTTGCACGAACAGGTGTTCCCAGCATCTTTACAGACCTCAGACAACGCACTGGCTTGGACATATTCGCGGGATGGAGGACAAACGAATCTCAAAAGTCATCCTCTAAGGACAACTGGTCGCCCCCACCTCCGTTACATAGATGTAATAAAACGTGACCAATACTGACCATTGGGAAGACATAGCTATTAGACCGCAAAAGATGGAGAGACACAGTCACCAAGAAAGCTATGGATAGCGAAAGAACATGGTCCTCAGCTCGGAAGAAAAACGGACAATGTGAAAAATGGCCAGCTCCTCTACCACTGAAGCGAAAGCCACATTAACCTGCGATATTTGTGGACGGGAGTGTCTCTCCAAAATAGGGCTCCACAGCCACATGAGGAAGTGTGCTTGAGATGAACCATAGTCGTTCTACGACTGAAGGAGGCCAATAATAATAAATATGCAAAATTTCAATTTGATCCGAAAAGGGGAAAAACGTTAAAAGCGAAATAAATACATACAGTCACACCTCTCAATTAAGTAAGGAGTAACGTCCCCTTATCGAACTTACAGGAGCACTTACAAGTACATTCTCAAAAAACGAGAATTGTAACACTATATCATGAACCATTATTTAAAATATTAATATAAATCGCCTTTCATTAAATATAAATATTACATAAATTATAAATAATTATAATTATTATAAGAATTTCCTTCATTAATGACTTCATGCTATGCCTACTAAGCATAAGTTTGCTATTAATTATATTAGTAAATAAATATTTCAATTTAGATTTTTAAAAATCAGACAATATTTTTTGTGAGCCTTAAGTGTAGTATTTTTAGAAAATAAACATATAGAAAAATTACTTCTTCTGTACAAATCTCAGAAAGAAAAATCCAAACACCCATATTGAATTTGTGAACAAGCTGGGTGGTTTGCAATTTCGCGGCTTATTGCGTGAATGTTAATTCCTATTAATTATTGTTAAAGAGATTCTTCTTCCTTATTCTCATTTTTATGCCGGAGTGTTCATATGACTAGACGATACATGAGATGAACTGCGCAAATCTGGGAGCTCTCCATATAGTTTCCTTTTATTGGGGTGTTTGGGGCCAGTGTCTTGTACGTGCCTCTTGGTAAAGAGAACATTCTGTTGTGTCCGGTCTACTACATAAACTATATATCAAAACAAGTTTCCCATAAAAATTAACTGAACTGTTTTGCGAGCCGCTTTTTTAGTCGAGATTCTTGTATCCAATTGTAGCAATGCATCAGAAAAACTCATATCGGGAAGTTCCAAACTTATTTTGGCCAATGAGCTTTACTTCATTGTAAGCACGGCACAGAACGCCATTTTTCAGATTAAGAAAAACTTCCAAACATGAAATTGTAATACTGTGAAGACTTGTAAGTAGAACCCATAACATGTCTATGGTAGAGCCTTTTTGCAATTATCTGTGCGTCTGTAATCTGTATGCCATACCAACTAGAGTTCAATAGGTTTGGAAGGGTTAAAAATTAATCTAAATATAGACACAATATCCTGATAATTGATACGTGTACGACTATTACGGCTAGTGCAAAGGTTTTTTAAAAAGATTGGTGAACATGATGCAACATATAATTTATTTTAACCAAACAATAATCTTGCAGGTAAAAAGATTTTTACTAAAGTTCTTTTTTTTTTTAGCGTAAACGTTTAAGGGAAATTAAACACACCAATGGCTGAAAACAATGAAGAAAAAATAGAGCTTTCAAAGTTTGTATTTCAGGGAGGTAAGTTTATGAGTTTATGTGTTTGATATTAATGCTATAAATTGTATTTATACAAAATAATACATTATTTTGTTACTTAAAAAATCAATCAATCAATCAAAGTGTCTTATAATAAATTAAAAAATATATAGCTAATACAAATTTGGACCGCCCCTCTTAGTCTAAATGTTTGTGGGGAAAGGAGTACATGTAATCCCCACCTACCCACCTACTTGAGTACAACATCTTCATCTCGGCTCTAGACTTGGGCGAAAATCGTTCTCCTCTCTTCCTAATGTTGACATCCTTTCCAGTCTAGTTTATCACAGTGCGCACCTTCTAGCTTAGATGTCGGTGCGCATGGCAGAGTTATAACATTGCCCCCTTCTTGCAGTAGAGGTTAGCCAGTTCAGGTGGAGGTCAATCAGTGGGAGCCACAGACGGCAGGAAGCGTGTTCCCCACGAAGCCATCCGCACACTTTTCTTCGGCCGCCGCTTACTCTTTCTCCAGTTGATCAGGCTGTTGTTGCGACGATGACGTGGCCGTTTGACACACAAAGAGATAGTGTCGAGCACTGTTTTCTTCAACACAGCCGTGGCTCGGACACGCTGTCTCAGCTGACCTTCTCGACAGACGCCTCTCAAGAAAGAAAGTTTGCAGCCAAGCTGCAAGTTCAATGCGCCGCAGTCGCCCGCGGCTAACAGTCTCACGTCCAGGAGATAGGTCTCTTCAAGTTCAAGTTGAAGATGTCTTCCTCTTGCCAGCTCAGATTTAGCCTGGGTTGATTGACATTCGTCTATGCCAATGTCGATGATGATGGCAGTACACATACTTTGTTGGTGGTTTTCTTGGCATCTAAATTCTCTGTGTGATGCGCCGCACGTGCAGTTCATGCTTAACTTCTGGGTGCGATTCTCGAGCTTCGAATTTACCTCGTGAGCACCGGCAGATAGGCAGAGGTCCTTAAGGTCTACAGCAACAGGCTTAAACGCAGACCCAACGTTGTCTTCATCTGTCCGGCTCATTGAGATACAGGTATCAGGTACAACAGGAACAAACGCTTCAGGCACATAACAGACTTCAGTTTCTTCATTTGTCTCTTTCCATTCGATTCGGTACATCCCGCTGAGATCATCACAGCAATCATTGTCACGTTTCTCGTCTTGAAAGTCACAACCGCAAGACTTGCCCACAACACAGTCACAGACGGCGCTCCAATCCCCAAGGTCTCCGTCACCACTGTTTGTGCAGCCACAGTCTTGACCACGCAACTTCTTTAGAGTCTACTCCTTCTTTCACTTGAGACACCATTTTATCTACCTTGTTCCCCATACTGTTAATTTGTTCACACATTGCACCAATACCTTCATGTATCTTGCCAATAAGCTCGTAAATCTCCGGTTCAATTTCAAATAGGTAGGTCTCCGGATATTCGTCTTCATCAATCAGGGCTTGCCGAAGACGAGCTTTAAGCGCCTCCTTGCTACCCCCAAGCTTCAGGCGTCTGTTAGCTTAGATGGCGGTGCGCATGGCGGAGTTATAACAATATATAACTAACTCTGTTAACAAATTGTGATTTCAAAAATTTAAAAAAAATGTTGTACCCCCCCCAACACCACATTGGCCAAAAGAGTAGAAGGGGAGAAAACTGTGAAGATGAGTTTTTCTTTTTTAAAATGCAACCAATGTACGGTATAAGACAACGCATATTTTTCTTCATACAATCAGTTTCATGCCTAGAGAAAAAAAAAGCATTTTCCAAAGACCGCAATGGAGTGCCCCATTCTTGTTCCCATTTCTACATTTATTTGGTATTTTTTGCTCTAAATAAAAAGAAACATTAATTCGGTTTTATTTATTGTAATAGCTCATCACAGGATGCGCGGTGGCTGAGCGGTAAAGCGCTTGGCTTCCGAACCGGGGCTCGAATCTCGGTGAAGACGGGGATTTTTAATTTCGGGATCTATTGGCGCCACTGAGTCCACCCAACTGTAATAGTACCTGACATTAGTTGGGGAAAAATAAAGACATGACACCCTCGTTCAACGTAGGCCCATTTATTTAATTGGTTCAATTAAACAGATGACCTTTACATTATCTGCCCTGTAGACCACAAGGTCTGAAATGGAAACTTTAGTTTTTAATAGTTTATCTGACCCCTTTCTGAATGACGATCGATCAATTCCATACTCTCTCTTTGTCTCTAAAAAAAAAAAAGAAAGAAAAGAAAACGACCCTCTATAGCTATCTTATTAATGCTCTTTTAGGATTGGTTTGGTTTAGACCGCGTCTAGAAGCAAGATGATATGTCGTAAGCAGGTTTTAAAAAGTCCACTTATGCAAAAGGAATAATATACAGAATATAATATTTCCGTGAAAATAAATGATAAAGTTTTGATAGAAGGTTGCGTTTTTTCTCAAATCGGGTTCTTAGCAAGCGTCTAGGACAGGGGTTCTCAACCTGTGGGTCACGACCCCATTGGAGGTCGATCGACGATTTTCCAGGACCATCGAAAATTATTAATTGTTAAAAATTGTTATTGTCTATTCTTCTATTGCTGTATGTATGTGGGGGGGGGTAAAAAGGGTGGGGGATTGTAAAAAGGGGTCGCCTAGCAGAAAAGGTTGAGAACCGCTGGTCTAGGAGATAAGGGTAACCAGTGTTCGAAATGTCATGCGATATGTATGGCATTTTAAAGAGATTTCATGATTAACGAATCTATCAGTGAGTCAGTGTGTTGTATTTTGCGCTTATATTATAGCTATTTGTTTCTATAACACCGCTTTAACATTGGCGTACCAGTGCGCAGTTAGACACAACGCATAAACAAGATGAATGGTGACATGTTGAAAAGAAACTGGAGAGTTATGCCTATGACTTCAGTAGAAAGTGTTATAAAGACAGTCATAAATGTATTTGTGATGTGTTGTGAATAATTGCCTCCATCAGATTTTTACAATATATTATTAGCATAAGTAAGGATTTCGTATACCAGGGGTGCGATTTCTCTACTGAATTTCGCCGCCCCCCCCCCCACTCCTCCCGGATCCGCAAGTGCTAGTAGTGGAAAGAAGAACTCGTAGAATTCAAACGTCTAGACCAGAGATTTATAGTTCTTTCTCGAATTATGGGCAGTCCTGAGTTCATTCCTTACAAGATTTTCATCTTGTCTAATTTTTAAAAAAACTGTTCGTTCTGTTCAACAGCTAGGACCTTCATTGCTTAAGTAATTTTTACATCGATTCTCTGCACCTTTATAAATATATTTCATTATTCTGGTTTTAAAAGACTGTCAGTCTGAACTATTTTATTATCCGAATGAAGTAATGTGTACTTGAGATTATTGCATTTTAATTTTTGCTAAAGTTCAGCTTCAGAATATCGAATGCAATATTATATTTTGTATTATTTTTGTTACATTTCAATGATTTATTATATTATATGTACAATTCTGCAATAAACTTGAAATTGTTCACAGATGGAGAAAAAAAAGTAAATAATTGGAAGAAAATGGAACAAATTGGTAATGGAGGCTACAGTAATGTGTATAGAGCGAAGGCATTCACTACTAATGATGAATGTGAAATTGCAGTCAAGGAAATTAAATTAACAATGGATAAAAACAATGTAACTTATTTATAATTGAATAATAAATATATAGTAATATAGGTAGTTTCAGCATATAATAATTATGAAAATAAATTAGAATAATACTGTTATGCCAAAAAATGAAACAAGTATTACTTAGATTTTTTTTTTTAAAGACTTTTCCTTTATTACGAAACTGATGACTTTTTGTAAGAGCGATTACTTTTTTTTTAGTAGCTAATGAATGCTGAAAAAATATTTCTTTTACCCCATCCCACCGCCTACCCCATAATATAAATCCTGATTAAGTAAATGTATTAATCCACTTAGAGCAGGTGTGGGCAACTTTTTTTCTATCGTGGGCCGCATTTAAAAAGTTTTAGGAAAATCAAGCCACATATATATTTAAATATAAAATACGCTAGCTAAACGTCTTTTAATTCGCATACATACTATTTTAAAATTTACTTTTTTTTTACACACCAAATTGAGGAATAACAACAATAGTTGATTTCTGAACTAGTTTTATCAATATTTATTTGTATTTTATTGTCTTTCTTACATCACAAAATTTCACCACAAATGTACAGTTGTACTTAATGTGAAGTATGAAACTATTTAAACGCGTGCAAAATGTTCCGGAACTGTGGAACTAGTTGTTATCCTTGAGACTGCTGTCAAATTATATTCAGTTAGCATCGACCTGTTCTAACACTTCTTTATTTTAAAAACAAATAACTTGTTTGCAGATTATGTGGACCCAAAAAATGTGAAATCTAAGAATAACATTTTTTAAAGTATTAAAATAAAGCTTCTGGCACACATAAAATTTCTACGGAATAATTGATTGGAACTTCTATCCCAGGTCATGATGTTCTTGGAAATATGTCCTCTAGTACTGGATCAATTTCTGCACTAAATAGTGAACTGACGGTATTGAAAATGGATTCTAGTTCTTAACGTCTTAAAATTGCTTTCAAATTTCACGATGAAAAAATCCAACCATTTCTGTCTTCCACTCTTTCTTAGAAATATTAGAAACAAAGTCACAGTCAATGTCCTTCAAGGAAAATAACAATTTCTTCTTTTCTAAGCCAGAGGATACTACTGTAGTACCGAACATCGAATTTTTTGTTTTCTAATGTTTAAGAACTGCCTGTGATTAGGACCCATAGCTCTGATACGTCTGGTCACTGGGATAATAGAGCCAATAGTATGTATGAGATTCAATGCAGCTTTCCGCAAACTTTCCGTTTGGAGTTTATGGTTGAAATATCTTCTCAGTCATAGCAGTTGTTACAATTGCCATCTTGTTTCAAGCCAAAACCACACTTTCAACTTAGTTCTTCATAGCATTGAATAAATACTTGCCTGAGATTGTGTCTTTGAATGAATGTTTCGAAATATTGCCAATAAGAATAATCTTCGTTTACTTTATTTTTTTAGAATGACAAGAAGATTAGAGACAATGTCTCTGTAGCCTCTTTATCATAGGTGATAAAAAATTTTTTAAAAACATTTAATTTATACAGATATTTAGAATTCTTAATTTCAATATTAATTTATATGTATAATTTGTTCACACACCATATAGCTGAAGGTATCCTCGGGTGCATAAAAAAACTCTGACAGGCCGCATGTGGCCCGCGGGTCGTAATTTGCCCACCCCGTTACTTAGAGTATATTAAAGGAGTCTCCTTTGGTGAGTTGAAAGGTGGTCGACGTAATAGAAGTGATTCACGGAAACGCCTTAAAAAACAGCTTAGGCGCCAACTTGCTCTAACTGAGATAGAACAGAGCACCTGGTTCCATGTAGCTTCAGAACTAGACAGCTGGAGGTCACTCACAAAGGCAGCGAGATACACATTTAAGACTAAAAGAAAATCCGCTGCAGAGGACAGACGTAGACGCTAAAAGAAAACCTAAGTCAAACACCTGCGGACAAAGGTTATGTCTGCGGTAGTATTGGCAAAATATGTAGGTTGCAGGTCGGTTTTGAAAAATGTAGAACCTTTGCTTGTACGTTATGGCTGACATTAAGTTACTTAGTTTGTTGATCACTAAATGTCGCTGTATGGTGTTTCAAGCTAGCGTGAAATCTTATCTCCTACAATACAGCAGTTACTTCCAAAAAAAAAAAGATGATATGGCTGATGATATTAATTATTTTAATTGAGACATATACAAGTTACAAACAAACAAAGTAACAAAATAATTAGATCTTATACTAATTTATAGACTCTACTTATACCGTATTGGATTTAACCTTCGAGTTTACGTTCCACTATTTTGACTTGACTATATTGACTAAAAAGGGCACTGTGACTATGATTATAGATCTAGATTATTATCTATGATGATGATGATTATCAACTGGTAGATCTATACGTATAATCACTGCATTCGTTTCATTCACTGTCTGTATCAATAATCCTGCGATGTGAAAGTGATTTAGTGAAGTCTAGATCTACTAGATAGATTATTGATCTACTATTATTAATTATAGATCTACTATTTAAAAATATTATTATTATAGACTTCTACTACTTCTAGAGTCTAGATCTACTATAGACTAGTATACTAAGTAGTAAGTATAGTTACAGTATATATAGTATCTAGATGATCGATAGATCTAGACTATTCTAGACTAGATCTATAAATATTCATATTGATTTCATGTATGGTCTAGAACTAGAGAAAATAGACTGGATCTCATGACTATATTAGTTCTAGATCTATTGAGTTATTTTTTTTTAAAAATCTTTAAATAGATCTATCTAGACCTTAGTCTAGGTGTTGTAGATCTAGATTATTCTAGATATAAGAGCTCTATAGATATGTTTCGGTTTTTAAAAAATGCGCATTCGAAATTTAAAATACCCAGATTTAAGTATTAATATACCCATATTGGTAGGTCCGCGTTATCATTTATTAGATCTATTAAAGCATGTCTATATAAAAAGATATTATTATTTAAAAAATATATTATTATATAAAAGATATAGTTATGAATATTTGCTAAAAAAAATTTAAATAATGATTTTTTTACTTTTGTCAATTTACACTCTGGCTGGCAAAAAGGATGACTTCTCAATACTGTGAAAAGACGATAACTGCATGAGTTGGTTTGGAATTGTATTTTGTAAGACTAACTTTCAAAAAATATCCTTCAAGAGAGAGAACGACAAAAAGGGTTGTCCGAAGAAAAGCTGGCTGGACTACGCAAATAATGGACCAGCCTCTCTCTCTTGATATCTTGATAAGAACATTGGTGACCGGGAAAAATGGAGGATTTGGTTACGCGGGACAGATGATAATGATTTCATGTACATAAAAAAAATCCGGATTTTGTGTAAAATACCCAAATGTGAAAGTACTGAAAACAGCTATTTTAATGGGGTGGCCTTAAAAAAATAACTTTTGTGACGATCCATTATTCAGGAAAATTTTATAAATCACAAAACATTGTGAGAAAATGGATGAAGTTTTTATAGATCTAATAAAATAAAGCGTGGGAAAGTTTTACTCTCATTGCAGGTCAGTCCTAGTGACTGGAGGAGTAAATTTCTTCTTTTGCATCATCCTGAATTTGTCCATATTGCACCATGCGCGAAAAAAGATGCGCGACGGCACTCCCCTAGTAAAAACTAGGAGCTGTTGTTCCATTTTAACCACTATGTAGTATTAATATAATAATAAAAAAAAGGGAAACACTATATAAACAAGATGACATTTCTTTTTATAGTTTTAACATACTTATGCAAATGTTTTTTTATTTTCTAAAAAAATATTTGTTTTACTAAATCTAGAGTGTTCTGCTCATAGACATAAATAAATATAGACTGGCCGATTAAAGAGTTTTATGAAACGAAAATTTGTGACTTGCAATTTTGTGTACTTTATTATACAGCATTTATAAGCAGTATAAAAGTTAAGTATTCATATCTATTTCAGCCATAGCCTATATAAGTATTACAATATTTTCACTGGTGTTTTTTTTTAAATCTCTAAGAATGAAGATCATGCAATTTTTCATAATTCGGAAATCCGAATACAATAGATATACATGTTTTCAAGTTACATAAAGTTACTTCCTTCGGCCAGTCTATATTTATTTATGTCTATGGTTACATTTTAATGAAATGCTTATTTTTAGTTTTCAAAGTGAAAGAATGTATTTAAATAATATGTATACATGTCGAATATAATTAAAAAATCATTAAATCATTTACTAAGCAGTGTCCCATATTATGTGGTAGGTGAAAGAGAAAACAAATGAGAGATTTCACTAAAAGTGAACATTTTCTTAGTTAATTAAATACATATTAATGTTAATAAGTAGTAATATGTAGCCTTGTTGTCAGTTGGCCTAACATATAATAATATCGTCAAAACTCTCGATATGTACAGGCGCCCTCTTTTTCTATTGTCAATGATTAGATTAAGGTTGTTGATAATTTTAATTTCATAGCTTCTGATATTACATAACATTAAGCAACGCTATGGCACCCCTGTAATAATGCAGTAGGTACCAAGTCACATAGGTGTGACTGGCAACACAATTGCAGACTCTTTGGCCCACCAGGGAGGGCAAATTCCACCCACTGAACAGGCTGTAAGCTTTCATCAAGCCCTGGCTATAATACAAAAAACAGAAATGGAAAATTGGTTTGAGTGCTGGGACAAGTCCCAAAAAGCCCGTGGAGTCTGTGAGCGCATGAGGTGCCCTGACCGCACTTCCCCGTGGTGGAAGCTGTCCAGCAAGCTATTATAGCACAGGCCACTGTCCTGTTGGCTCATATTTCTCGCGGCTATGGCCAAATTTTGATTCACGGTGCCCCCGCTGCGGGTAAGAAGAGGAAACCGTGCCTCATATTCTGTTTGACTGACCCAGACTTGCTGATCTCCGTCTCGACAGGTCTGGGAAACCCAAAATTCTCGACCTGTATGGCGACATTTATGCACTACCCAAGATAGCAGGGTTTCTGTCCAGGTCTTTTGCAAGAGAGTTTGATGATGATAATGATATTCTTGTTTAAAATATTGAAAGTTGACTTTTTACCTGCCTGAGTGGATCACTTTCCACACAATCTTGTAACCTTGTTTACTTATAACATTATAATGATAGCCTATAAAGTTCAACGCTCCCTTATACATTCCATTTGCCAGCTAATTGGGCCTTGTCTTTTTTACATGTTACCTGACTATTCTTCTTATGCTTCTTAGGAGGCGCGGTGGCTGAGCGGTAAAGCGCTTGGCTCCCGAACCGGAGTTCAGGGTTCGAATGCTGGTGAAGACTGGGATTTTTATTATCGGGATGTTTAGGCGTCTCTGAGTCCACCCAGCTACCTGACATTAGTTGGGGAAAAGTAAAGGCGGTTGGTCGTTGTGCTGGCCACATGACACCCTCGTAAACCACAGATGACCCTATAAACCACAAAGTCTGAAAGTGGAACTTTACTTTTTTAAAATTCTTCTGCTTCTCTGTTCTTATTCGAAATATTAGATGGACTAATTACATCATGAAAATGCTCTTTGGTCGTACCCCCGGGCCCAGCCTTATTCCTTCGCACTTTCAATAACATTTCGACAACACCCGCTTTGAATTGCGTACAAAGCACACTCACGTCTGGCCGGTTGAACACTTTTCTCTCTCCCCCCTTTTTTTTTTCTTAGCGCCAATCAAAACACATACATTTTGTTATCCTTGACCCGCTTTGTAATACATACTACTCCTCCTTCAGAAAATTTTTTTCCATCAAAATTTTCTTTAGGCTCTCTGATGTTTTCAAATAATTTTTTTTAACCAAATGTTAAAAATCATCTTGGTATCGAGGTTATAAAATCCTTTTTCAGTTTTTTATGAAAATTGAATAGTGCGAAATAACGCTATTGAAAAAAAAAACATTTTAAAAAGTTTTCACCTGATTAGGACTTCAACCCTGACCTCATATAAATCAAAATTTTCAGCGCAAGTCACTTAGTGTAAATATTTAGTCTTGCAAAATTTTCTAAAGAATAAAGTTGGGGATAAGAAAGGAAAAAAAGTAAGCATATACCCATATTTTGTATATTTAAAGCAGATATACTTTTTACGGCGCGACTATAAAAAATCTGCTAACATACGGAATAACTTGTTGGCAAGGCAACGCTTCATCTAACCTGTTGCGCCGTCTAGAAACCATCATAAAAAGGGCATCAAAAATTACACCCACAACGTTATCACATTTAAAGGAATTTTTTAAACAAAAGTGTCTCAGGAAAATCGAAAAAATCTTGGAAGACAACGGCCACCCGCTCCAACAGAACTATGTCAGGTCATCGCATTGTGGGCGACTACTGTCAATCAAAACAAGAACAGAGCGATACAAAAACTCGTTATTAAACTGACTATCTTGTTTTAAAAGTCATGTTTTCGGGCGCAAAACGGAAGAGGCCTGGAGAATGGATACGTAACTTCTCGATTTTATATTTATTTATTACTAATGATTGCGTTTGACACTAGCGTCTGTGGAAGGGGGGATATATAGTATTACTTACTTGCTTAGACTTAAGTCCTCCCGCGCCGTTCGGCGCATTGGGCGGCAAAGCTGTCTCCATAGAGATCTGTCATTGGCAATGTCTGAAGCCTCCTCCCACCTGGTGTCCACAGTTCTGAGGTCCTCAATGAAAGTGTGGCGCCAAGTTATACGAGGATGTCCCTGTTTACGCTTTCCTCATAATGGCCTACATGTCATCGCAACTCATGATATGCGTAGTTCATTTTGTCGTAGGACTTGTCCCGAAAACCTCATGCGATGCTTTGTCACAACTTTACTAAGTGTTCGACTCCCAGTTCGGCATAGGATTTTCTTGTTTGAGATTCAATCTGTGTAATGACTCCCAAAATCCGTCTCAACCATTTTTGTTGAGCCACATTTATTTTTTTCTCAATTTCGACAGATGACTTTCATGTCTCACATGCATATGTTGTAGTTGGGATGACAATTGTGTTGAGAAGGTCTATTTTGTCTCGAGTCCAATGGCTTGGCTTGTCCAAATAGGCTGCAGCCTTTGGAAACTGCTCCCTGCCTTTCCTATTCGGCACGCTACATTATGGTAAGCATCTCCATCATTTGTTATGATGCTGCCAAGGTACGTGAACTTGTCCAGCTCTTCAAGCTTTGACTCCCCAAGTCTGACGGGGCACCCTATGCCTCAAATCCCCCTCCAAAAATTTTAGTCTTATCCAAGTTTATGCGGAGGTCAATTTTGGGTGCCTCTCTATCTAGGCTCTCCGTCATTTCTTGTATGCCTTTATTTGTAGCCCCCGAGTAGTGCAACGTCATCAGCAAAGTCCAAGTATGTCATTCGGTTTTGTTCACGCCATGGAATACCAAAGGCAGTCTGGTTCATTGCTCTCCTCATTATGTAGTCGATGGCTAGGAGGAAAAGGAAGGGAGATAAGATGCAGCCTTGTCTCACACCTGCCTCGAGGCTAAAAACCTTGGTTGTTCCTATGGCACGATTAGGAATAAGTTATTTGCTTTAGAAATAGAAGAAGTTGTGAGACAATGACATGATTAGTAAAAACAAGACTAAGTTTTAGGCAGAGCGAAATATCAGCCAATGTCAGCAGACTACTTTCAGGACGCGTTAGGATAGGAGGAGGCGTTTAAAACGCTTAGCTTCCAAACCGGGGGCCGGGGTTCGAATATTGGTGAAGACTGGGATTTTTAATTTCGGGATCTTCGGGCGCCTCTGAGTCCAGCCAGCTCAAATGGTTACCTGACATTAGTTAGGGAAAAGTAAAGGCGGTTGGTCGTTGTGCTGGCCACATGACACCCTCGTTAACCGTAGGCCACAGAGACAGATGACCTTTACATCATCTGCCCTATAGACTACAAGGCCTGAAAGGGGACCTTTACTTACTTATAGATAGGAAGCTTGTTACGACTGATTCCCTTCATTCCTATTAAACTTCTTGTTCAGCGTCGACTAATTTATCGGTGTTGTGACACGATTACAATGTGAGGTCAACCGTGACACACAGTCAAGTGTTAGATATCTTGGAGTTAAGGGACTTGAGGGAGGTGATGAGTGTGTTGAAAACAAGGAGAAAGGAAGTCATCTAGTGGAGTTGGTTATCTGTAGATAATGTTAGCCTTGTACATATGTTATGTTTGAATGCTTCACAATAAAAGGCAGTTTATACTTAAAAGGACTTGTTTCGTCACAATAGGTCTGTTCGGCCTTTCGCCGTTGTTATTGGATTTTTGTTAAATGTTACCTCCGTTTGGTTAGTTGTATTACACAGTGGCGTCACTAGGGGGATGCGGTCCGCACCGGGTAACACCCGTGTTTTTAGGGAGGGGGCGGGGTGTCTCCCGGTGCGGTCGGGTTACGCTAGTGACGCCACTGCTTAGACAACACAGAAGCGCCTGTATAACATATACGACACCTTTTCTTTAAAATACATTATGTAAATTCTACACTAAAATACATCCATATCCAATCTGTAAAGGCCTGTTTGGGAGGGGGGGGGTTGCATCTATCTCCTCGCCCACGGTCTAAACTGATCCCTTAAGGACTCCAGTAAACTAAAACATTATATCCATAAGAACTCTACACCGCGACTCAAATGTCATAAATCTTTTTTGTCTACATGTAAAAAAAAATTGTTATGTTCGCACTTGTATTAAAGGGGACCCCAATCAGGATCTTGTGAATTAGTGTGTACATTTTTGTGTACAGGATTGGAGGCGATCTTTTTTTAAACTATTTTTTAGACAAGGAGGTAGGATAACGGCGATTGATAGCTTTGTAATTTTGTCTTTTATTTCATCATGTATTGTTATTTTTAAATTAAAGTACGTCATAATTTTGATGCTCAATTTAAAACTTTGCTCAATGTTATTAAAGTGTTATAAGAACAACAGGCAAACAAAAATTGTAGCTTAAACGAATCGTGTATAACATTACAATATTTTTATTCTTTTAGAAAAACTTCAAATCATTTGAAACAGAAATCAAAGCACTTGCACAATTGTCTGATGAGAGAATCGTGACATTCTATGGCTGCTGTCAAGAGGATTTTTCTTGCTTTATTTTCATTGAATATATCCCACTAGTAAGCAATTTCTTTTACAGGCTTGGATACATTACATTATGCATATAAAATATTTATGATTCATAATTCATTATTGTGAATCTTTGTTTGAAAAAGCTGATATAACATATAAAGTACGAAATAATTAACAAATAATTAAAAAGGGAAATAAAAACAAAATCAGATCATATATCAGTATTATTTATTGAACAAGCTGCACAGGATTAGATAACCGTGCATGCCCCAACGACTGAGTTCAATGAGTTTTTACAATTGTCGTGTGTCGAAAGAAAAAAAAAACAGCATGTGAATTATTTAGTCACATGCTTTTCCAGAATGGTCTCGTTTTTTTGTTTCCTGCAGAGAGAGAGAGAGAACATGTAGGTTCAGTTAACTAGAGCCGATAGATATGTATGCAATTTTATGTAAGTTGATAAGAGTTGAATGTGACTTGGAACAGTCGAGTTGAACAGAATATTGCTCTATAGGAACATTGCGTAGAAGATCCAGAGAAGGCTAGTGAAATACAAATGCCGTACACTCTTTCTACGCTACTTGTGTACAATGATCAATCGCTAGCATTAACTTGATCGGATATCTGAGTTCTATAGTTTCCTTTAATAGCAATGAAAACAAAAATTTTGAGTCCATTTAATAATGTACCTTTTTGTCCCACATTTTGTTAGGTGCGAGTCTTTAAAAAAAAAATTTATGAATTTTTTTTTCTTTATAATTATCTCCTATGTGTAAGTAAGTCTTCCGATGGGATAAATAGATAAATAGATTTATCTACCTGACTTCAATTTCAAAAGCAATAAAAAAAATCTTACGTTAGATGTCTACTAAATTTAGATCTATCAATTGACGGTAAGGATGATTTTGTTTACACCTAAATCTAAATTAAAATGTGTCTACTAGTTATTCGATCCACATTAAGATCAAGATTTATATTGCTATTCAAACTAATCAGCACCGGTCAATGCATTTTTTTATTTCAGAAAAGTAATACATATACGGCACGGCATTTATAAGTGCAATGTACTTGAAATCTTTCTAAAATGTGTAATTAAATGCATTTTTAGCTAATGATACTATTGTAATAATCAGTTTAAACTGTTAATGGCTTGCATTAAATGTTCCATGTGAGAATTTACGCGCCCAGGGCTGCCCAGTTTAATTAGCAATGTATTGTATTAAGATAAAGATTCTACTATTGCTCATTTGAAACTCATGATAATAAAGTTTGACAATATATCGCTCGAATTATTTTAGGGCTCTTTATACGACTACATCCGAATTAAGAAAATCATGCGTAAAGACAGAGTTCAACTATTTACTAAACAACTTTTGGAAGGCATACAGTATCTACATAGTCAAAGAGTTATCCACAGAGATATTAAAAGTATGTTATAAGAATGTTTGTTAGTATCTTTGCCTATTTTTTCTTGTGCATGTTATACTAATATTTCAATTCAAAAATATAGTTTTAAAGTGGAAATTAAAATTCATTTGTTGATGGGAGTGTGGGAGTGTGGTTGCTGAGTGCTTATATGCTTGACTTCCGAACCTGGGGTTCTGGATTCAAATCTCGATGAAGACTGGGCTTTTGAGATTTTTGATTTTAGAGTTAAGAGTTTATCCAGAGTATCTTGTAATCGAAATTTTGATGACCTAATTCTCTGTATTAATTAAGGCGAGGTCATCTGCAAACATACTGCTTTTAATTTTTCTTGGTAGGTTTTGGTTTAGATCTTAAATGAGAATTAACTAAGAAGAGGGCTCCTGCTTGGGGAGCGTCACTTTATTTTATACAAACACTGAGACTTCTTAGCATGTATTCCCTGATTACACACACACGCGTTTACCCCATAGCCAACACACACATATATACATACATTTCCTTTGCATTCCTCGTGGAACATAGCGCCTCAGTAAAAAAAAAAAACACGCCACCCTCTATTGTCTCTTGCTAGTTTTTTGATGGTTTCCCAGCTCTTTCCTATCTAGTACACTGCATCGCTATGTTCTTTTTGGTCTTTTTCTACGTCTTGTTTCCCAAAGGGTTCTACTCTTAATCTAAAGGGGTGTGACCAATTCATCAACTCTTCATTGAATTTTCTTTCCACTTATTTCCCACAGTTTTGGTGTTTTCTATTTTGTAACCTATGCCAGGTAACAATTCGAGTTGGGTAAACTCATGGACTTCCTAGGTATCCCGAAATTCATAATCTGTATCTTAATCTAGATTGAAACACAAGACCTTCGGTTTGGCAGGCAAGCGCTTTACAAGTAAGCAACTTTACCCAACACACACACATACACACACACATATATATATATATATATATATATATATATATATATATATATATATATATATATATATATATATATATATATATATTATGTATATGTATTTGTATATACATTTTTCTAATTATTTTTACAGCTGGTAATATCTTGATGAGCAGTAAAAAAAGTATAAAATTGACAGATTTTGGACTGAGTAAAATCTTTAATGAGTTGTCCAAAGCATCCACGACAGGTGTTGGTACAATAAGATACATGGCTCCTGAGATGTTTTCTGGTAGTTACAGCTACCCTGTAGACATATGGTATGACAACTAATAAGTGTAGAACTATCGTATTGTACATATATTTATAAGCATTGTTTTTAAATTAACATGTTCTCATTATACTGTTTTCATAAGGTTAGTAACCAATAATAGAAACTGAAGTGCAGTCCAAAGTCCGGCAAATCAATTATGTTAGGTAACTTCTTTGTAATGAATGAAATAAGCATCATTGTGTTTAAAACACATATGGTGCACACCAAACAGTTGCCCGCCGTAGGTTATTTTTATGTTTTGTTGGTTGTCTAAGCAAATCTTAGCTAATAATTTTTTTTTGGTAATAAATGTATGTCGAGCGACGTTTGCGAGAGCTCTTCAAAGCTGGCTCTTTTACAAGAAATAAACAAAATGAGAAATTATACTCACAGTTGTGAGGAGCAAGTTTATTTTTATTCAATTTATCCCCTTTGAGATAAACTGGCGTTTAGCGAAGAAGTTATTTTAAGTACTATTTTCATCTTTTCTTTTCCCTTCAATCGTCACGCGGACCTCTCCGGGTCTACGTAGCACCCTAATAACACAATTATTTATTAAGTTTATTTACTTTTTGTTTGCTGTTATCAATGTAATAACAAGGTTACAAAGACAGTTTGTGTGGACACACAAAGTCAAAATCGGCCCCCGAAGTGGTCCACCTAGAGTCTTCACCAGGATTTGAACACAGGCCTTCTAGTTCCAAGTGTTTTACCCCTCAGCCAGAGCATCTCCATATATTCATTTAGAGGCAATATATTTACAAGTGTATAGCCCTAATGAGGATGTCTGTAAACTGCGACACTCTTGACTTCATCACTAAAATATGTAGATCAAAAGTTACCAGATCTATCTGAGCAGTTTCTGAACAAAATCTTCAAATATAAGCCCGAAGAGAGACATTCGGCTGGAGTTCTTCTTCAAAATGATCCCTACATAACAAGTCAGTTTATGTTAATTTTATATTTAAATTTTAGATTCGACCCTTTAGGAATTAAAAAAAAATAATTGTAATAGTTGATAATAAAATATCTAATTGTACAATTAACATAAAAAAATTAAACTAGTACTTCTGCTCAGTAAAATAATGTTTTAAATTTAACACTACTGTTAAAAGAGATATCTATGAGAGGTGTATAAGGCATGCTTTCTTTACTTACGGTAATAACAATGCATTTAAAGAGTAAGTATGCGACAGACAGTCTTATACTGAGAAATCAGATGACACTATTTGATTCAGTGAATCAAAACAATGTAGACTTTTGGAGGTAATATAATATACTAATTTCGTTGAATGTTTGTAAATGTAAAATGTTTTGATTGTTCCTTCAGCATTGATAATAATCTACTTCCTAGTCCAAACCTCCTGCAGGACGACCGGGATGGCAGCGGAAAGGATAATAACAAGGGGTCATCGAGATGACCGACCGACAGCCCATCGCGCATACCGCATGACCTGGCAGCCATCAAATAAAAATATAAGACACTCATGAGCTAAAATTTTACCCTTTAAAAAAAAATGATTCAGGCTCATTGTGTAAATCTTGCGACGTTGTATTTTGTAAACGTTGATGGCGATGAAACCACGAAATCACTGCAACCAGAAAAAGACCAAATATAGTAGAAGAAGAAGTTATCAAATGCTAAATGCCACATAGATGGCTTCGTCGAGCTCAAGCGGCAAGCCCAAGTTATGTGGTGTACTCTGTCCAGGACAACCATATCCAAAGAGGGAGAAGTGTTATGACTCTGGTGGTGGTGTGGATGGGGGTAGTTGTGTGTAAAGTCAGCCAACGTAATCGCGAGGTGCCAGCGCTAGATGAGTAGTCAACCGTAACGAGTTGCGATGGTCGGTCGCAAGTAGTGACAACAGGACGGTTTTTAAAGGATCAGTATTTTGAATAGAACTCAGGCTAGTCGCAAGGGATGTCGTCATGTGATTTACCATAAGGGTCGAGCGACGTTCTGTCGGTCCCTGGAAGGCCAGCGGAGGTTCATCAGTCCGGTTGACTACATGACTACAGACAGCTTGGTTCATTGTGATTCAGTGAAGTAGTTCTGTAAGGCGCTTTACGATGGTTCATTGCGGAGTAATGTCAAGACAACTCTCGAATAAGAGATGACGTCTTGATTTTGATCTGCGATCAAGTCCGACACAAAGAGCCCAGTGTGTGAAGCCAGTCCTGAACAGCTGAACCCAGTCCAAGCCCGGGAGGAGACGGAGAGACCAGTGCAAGAGTTAATACAGCAGTACGGTTTGTTAACGGAGACATATTTGTACAGTCTTGTGTTCCGTGTTCTTTAAGTTGGTGGTGCCGTATGGAGCAGTTTGCAGAGAGCCCAAATAGTGAGACTCGATACAATATATTATATTTAAATGTTAGACCTTCCTTATCTTACAAGAGCCAGTCTTTATCCGTTTGTCTGGTTTTCTAAATGTCAACAGACATAAACGATACTTTGTTGTCATTGCATGTCTTGTAATCGATTCTTAAAAGCTGGAGAGATCTGCGATTGACTAGGATTATATTCCCTTGTAAACATTCACGTTAACAACCTTAAATTCAGTTTATATATATTGACATGACTTAGGTGGGGCGACTATTCTTATTGTATCCGTCAAAACTCGCTGGTGGTTAAAGAAATGACTAAAAAGCCAAAGCATGTTTTAGCATGTGTGCTGTATTTTAAGCATGCATTTAGCAATATTAGAGAAATGACAGAAAGAGGTAGGAACACAAATTTAGGTTCAACTAATCTTGTATAATAGAATTGTGACTTATTTATAAACATATTGATTTTTTTTTCAGAACGATATAATAATTTTCAAATGGAATCAAATGGCAAGTTACAAAGATTGTTTATAGATTGCAGAAAAAATCCAGGACATAGAGATTTTATACCTGTCAAAGACTTTACATTACAACATTTACCCGAAGGTCTTCGAGATAAGGACTTGTATGAACTGATCCAAGTTGTAGCAATACTGACTATAAGGCTATCTATACAAAGAGTTAGTTACAACAGACCTCAATTTTATCCCAACAGTATGATACCATACCCTTTTTATAAAATGGCTGGAAATAGAAATCTGAGGAAAGGTAGTGGAGAAATATTCGCATTGTTCCACTATGTTAATGGGCATACAAGTGATGTCAATCCAAATATTCTTATTCCCCAAATAGACTTCAGAGATGAAACTTATAAGACATGTACATGTCATAGGTGTCATGATTCAGATAGCCCAAGCAATGAATGGTATGAAATATTCGCTACCACGAACACAGTAAACGTTTTTGACGAGACTGAGGCCCGACACACTAGATGTAGATTGTTTTATGACGTTGACCATAGTCCAATAGTTTTGTTAGATAAGGTCAGTATTGTTATGGCAGACGTTGAGACAGACTTTTGTGTAATAAAATGTGTAACCTGTGACAAAGCACTAGGAGAGAAACTTCAAGAGATGTGTGAACGTAAAAATGTTTTAATGGAACAAATACTTAAGAAATACAAAAACACTACGGACAAACTGTGTTTTATTGTTTCACATCCCCATGGATGCTCTACACAAGTCACTATTGGTCAGTGGGTGGACAACGTAAAACTTTTAGACTTTAATGAAAATATAGACTTGACTGGATTAACTTACACTACAGCTACATGTCCAGGTAGTGCTGGTGCTTCTGTCTATTGTGTTGGCATGAAACATGCACATATTCATAGTGGAAGTTTAGAACCTAAGCTTAATCAAAGCGGCATGGGTTATTATTACAAAAATTAATTGTTTATTTATTGAAAGTGTTCTTAACTACAATAGAACTGTATATCTATATTACATTTTATGCATGAAAGATAGCATTTTATTTATGAGGTTGTTTCTTAATTATTTAGACTAAGGCTATTTATTTTTACTTATAATTTTACTAGCAACTTATAAACAGAACCGTATTGTAAAAACAGACAGTTTAAAAATGAACGTATGTACTGTAAATACATTGACAGTCTAAACTAGTTACTTTTTTAATGTTTTATAATCTTTGCTAAAAATACAAAGTGTCACGCATACGCATAGTAAATAGGAGATTAATTGTAATCTTTTTACTGACATATTCAAAATAATCTAACAAAATCTTTTTAGCGGCACCCGAAAGGGGAGAAGACGCTATTAGTTTTGTGTATCCTGTCTGTCGTGTGTCCGTCCGTGCGTCCCGCTCAGAAACTAGAAGAGAAAAGGAAAATCGGACGTCATGATATTTTAGATCATTCAAATTTCTGATGCAACGCAGCTTTTTTCTTTTCCGAAATTGAACCATCTAATTTTTTAAATTATATATGCAAGCAGATTAAAAAAAAAATTACACCACTTTTCAATGAAAAACTTCAAGGAAAGTAAGTCTTATTAAAACGTTCACAAGCTTCTTCATTATTAAATCAAGCTTCATTCAAAGATTTGCGCATCGGTACAAAAAAAGTGCATCAATGTATTATAAGAAAATAGATTTTCCATTAATTAACTACCTCATGGAATAGAATACTGATTCAAATGTTGTTTTTAAAAATAATTTTAATACGAACTTCATTTCAATAGTAAGTTTTAAAAAAAAACGCGCTTTTTTCACACAACTTCACACAACATGATTAGGGCTATACACTTGTCAACCATCTAAATTACAATCAATAGAGGCCAGATCTACATAGATCTAGATTTTTATATGCGTTGTTCTAGATATAGTAGATTCTAAATTAAGATTTTATATCTAGATCTAGACTAAGATATAGACTTTGATCTAACTCTGGATCTAGACTTAGAGACTTAAATCTATTCCTAGATCTAGGCTTAGTGATCTTGAATCTAGATTTAGATCTAAAACTAAGTCTAGATCTAGCTAGACCAATTAACCAATGTCTAGTTTGTATGACAAATGACAATGGAGATATTAATTTTTATTTGCGAGGGAAAAATCTTGTTGTCATCTGTACACAATTGTAGCTTGAAGAAGTTCAATTTTTTTTTCGTGTTGCCAATTTATCCAATTTCGTTAGAAGAATAAATCTTTTCTTAGTTTCTCTGTATTACATGTATCATGTTATTAATTTTGAATGTATGTATAAGGTTAATAATTATTTAAAAAAAAAAATAAGTGTACGCTAAATGAATATATGGAGATGCTGTGGCTGAGGGGCAAAGCACTTGGAACTGGAAGTCTCGTGTTCGAATCCTGGTGATGACTATTTCTTGAGGATTTGAATAAGAGATTGACCTTTTACAAAACAATTAGATCAATTAGATACTCATTAAAAGACAACAGTTAAACCAGGTTCACATCTAACTTTGCATTCACTTTCACCTATCCTTTGGTCTGCTGGACCGCTGAGGCACCACACAAGATCTGTCAACCTTCTTTCTGCATTCTTCTCTGTCATTTGTCTTCGATAGAATTTCATTCTGATGTTCTTTCTGAAAATTTTTACCTGCCTTTGTGGACCACTTTGGGGGCCGATTTTGAGTCTGTGTTTCCACAAAAACTGTTTTTGTAACTTTGTTTATTTATTTTTTATTTGTTTAAACATCTTTGATTTAAAAATGTTTTAATTGACCAATACTATTAAATTAAGTGCTTCATAAAATTATTATGTTACCATTGTAAGCCTGAGAGAATAAATGCAATTTGCAATTTTTTCTTGTGACAATTAGTTATTCGTTGAATATTTTTAATAGGTATTATTTAACCATGTATTTTAATGTTGGATTTTCAACTTTGCTATCAATAAGAATATATTACTCTGATTATATGACTTCCGATGATATGACTTATTAGAGTACTTTTGCTTATTAAAATGATTTTGAGAATGCTTTACATATATGTTACATTTATTAGTAGACCTATTTTACACAATTTCAGTTACAGTTTTATTTATACTTATGAAATTACTAATTTAAAAATTCTTTATTTATATTTCCTAAAAAAATAGACGTTTTAATCATTATGTATTTAATAGTAACATTATACTTCATTTACTTTAAAATTTTTGTTAATGTTTTGTTACTTTATATGTTACATGAGAAAGACTGTTTAAAGTAATTTTTTAAATACTTTTTTTATTTGTTGTTATTTTTTAACGAGCCTTGATGTGCCTGCTCGCCACCAAACCCTGCTATCCTGCTGGATTTTAGGTCTAGGATGTAATTATCTTTAAATTTGAAAAGACATCTGAAACATGTAAATCAAATTTCACTGTTTATTTTTTTGACTTCACATTCTCTTTCACCCTGCTGGTATCACTTTTCTCATAATGAATGAGTTGCTGTATTACTGGAAAAGATTCAGCAATTAGAACCAATTTCAGCTCTCAGTGACTCAGACTATCCACTACCTAAACTTCTTTTGCGGCTTATAGATTTCAGGTGCTAATAATAGCTATTACTTTTAGCTGCTTTAATATTGTAATTTAATATTGTACTGTGCACTGTGGGTGCGACTAGACTTACATCTAGCATCATTACAATGTGAAAACCACACAGAACTAAGTCAATGACTAAACACAGATATAGTAAATTAGGGGAACACAAAATAGCTCCAAGTAAAACTTAGTAAACAAAGTCATTTCCTGTACAGAATTTGTAAACTAAATTATTTCCTGTTTTGAATTTACTGTAGCCAGTGTAAAATCTAAAAGCGTAGAAAGTTTAAGTAATGAAACAAAGTTCAATTAAATTAGAACATTCTAGCATGTTTTCCATAAAAAAAGAATTATGGATATTCAAATCTAAAACATTAAAACCACAATTATGTATATGTCACAGCTGACATATATATGATATATATGACATAGCTTTTTGTTACTTGTGTAATGGCATTTGGGCTCAGTTTAAAATATTATTTTTTTAAATAAACATGTTTATTATATGCCAATCATGTGTAGCTGAAAGGGTCTATTCGATTGTTATTTTGTTTTTGTTTTTAAGTTTTTTAAATTTTGTTTTTTCCTCATTGTTTCTACCAGATGTTGACTTGTAGCACTGCTGATAGACAACTAAACTGTCGTAGGAGTTATCTATCTTATTTAATAAAACTAGAAATAACTTGAACAACTTCCTCTTGTTAACAATCTAAATAACAATTTATTTATAATAAAAATCAACTTGTGATAAATGAAGTAGACTTCAGTAATAATACAAAATCTAACTCACTACAATAACACAACCATTTAGTCTCATGTAGCCTCTCCTAACTTGGACCAAGTGATGACAATGCCATGTTGCATCATTCACAACCCATTGCTAACCTCTCCTCACATCCACATATAAACACACACGTACATTCCATAACACACATGCCATTAGTGGTTTGCTGTACTTTGTTTATCGAGTTACAAAAATATGAACATATAAAAAGTAGTTGAGGCTGGTTGCGTGGTTGGGTATTGTGTGCAGCATTGTTGCATGCTCATTGTGTCATATGTGAATCTTGAAACCGGTAATTTACCCCATGCATATAACTTTATGTTTAAAACCTATTTATTTTTAATTAATTATATTCAAATGTCAATATATTTGTGTGTGTTGTAAGTATGGCCTGGCATTTTCTTTTATGCAAAGTGAAGGTTTATGCAAAACTTTGAAATTTAAAAAATAGACTTTTAATTTCAAAATTGTATCAAATATCAGCTATAGCTTACAAATCTTTTTGTTTTTATATTTTTTTGTATATTAAACCTAACATCCAATTGTGTTGTTTATTTTATAAAATATTGCTAGTTTAAAAAAAAAAGCTAAGCTAAGTCATTTGATCATATTACTTAGGAGATATTACCGTGCAGGCCAAATGCTTTGAGAATATCTAATGTGTATGTAAAGTCAGATGAATATAACCAGAAAGCTTAGTTGTGACACCTTACCCCTTACAAAACGTTTCATATGATCCAATGTTAACATCACGCGGGAGATAAGTTGGCAACTCCTAGGTATGCCTAAGTTGGCAGCTCATACGTGTGCCATCTTTTATTTACTACTAACTTTCAAAAGAATGTCAACCAACTAGATCTAGAAGGGTTTCTACACAAAAAACTCTTCAATTTAAAACATACATTATCTCCCCTGTGGAAACTTGTATTGTGCTTACAGGAATACAGTTCAGCGAAGACGTGTGTGTCTTGTAAGAATACATGTCACAAGGTATTCAATAGAAATAGATGAATAGAATGTGATTGACATACACAGCCAACTAGATCTAGAAGGGTTTCTACACAATAAACTCTTCAATTTAAAACGTACATTATCTCCCCTGTGGAAACTTGTATTGTGCTTACAGGAATACAGCTTAGCATAGACGTGTGTATTTCAAGAATACATGTCACTAGGTATTCAATACAAATAGATGAATAGAATGTGACTGACATAAACGTAAGAATATTAAAAACATAAATTCAACTTTAATATGATTGTATCACGTAAATACAAAGAGTTAACATTACCCAAGAAATGAGTCACACAGGTTAAGAGTTAAATATAATGTATCATTTCTTTTGTATTGCTTTCATCGGAGACGTGCTGTGATCCAGTCTCTGGAGTAGACATGGAAGGGGCGGGGATATATGGGAGATAGTTACGGTGCTGCTTTAAGACGCCAAACAAACTTGGCTCGAGTCCAATCAATAATTAAGAAATCTGTTTTTCATCGAGATTCGAACTCAGATGGCTCTGCCACTCAGCCTCACATCCCCATTTTAGTGACAATAGGGCAGTTTTTTAAAGTCATGAATATCCGTGCAAGAACAATGATGTTACAAAGCTTTTATCCACTCACTCTAGTACAAATTGTGTACAGGTTCTGGCTCCCACTTCCCAGTCTCGGGTCAACTTAACACAATTATTCAACGTTCCTTATCAAAACACGAATTAATAATATCAATTAAACTATGAGTGATCATTAACAATTTAGTTGGATATTGAAAAAGGGGGGAAAATTCCTACAGTATTGAGATATATGGCTTTCAATGTTGTGTTTTTCCCCTTAGATATTTTTTTTCCTTTTCTAAATATTTTGCTTTTTCTGGCATTGAAATACTTGTCTGTCTGCCTAGCTATCTGTAATATACAACTTCACTATGGAATGCCCTACACCCCATAGAGCTTAGATAAACATAGAACAATACAGGGATGAATAAATGTCCTAGAAAACATGATCCAACGTAAACAGTGAACGAGAACAACGAAGGCAGTCGTTGAATGCTCCATGGTCTCCACCAAAATAAAAACATGATTTGGTAGTACTAGAAGCGCAAACACTACAGAAAGTAGTAGGAGCATTACACTACCACTGCAAATGTTATTTTCGATAATGACAACCTGATCACAATCGATATTTGTTTTATTACAATAGTTTATTGATTGAAAACCCCATTGGGATTTTTGATAGACCGAGGTGGTAAGTAGGTCACTACACACCCAGAGCCGTGTTGATGAGTTGTGAAGACAGTCTCTGTTTGTGGATGCTTGGTTTTTATATTCAGATGGATCAATAAAAACGCCAGTCTGTTTCTTTAAGTCGGTATTTGGCCCAGAGACCAAGTCAACTTTTAAATCCCAAGATTTTGGGTCATAAATTTCCCCAGAAGTACCGTGCGACTTGCTATGCTGAGATATCACAGACAGAGTGAAAATAACAAGGGAGACGGACAGAGCAAGGGCTAGTGGTAAAAACACAGACAGTGTAGTTATAATGAACACCGTTTCTCTACTCATATTATTTTTATAGTCCATCCTCGCCATGACCAGAGGATACACCACAGTAGCACACATCACCCATGGCAGAGTGCTCATCATCACAGCATAAGGACAGCGCCTTCTGGTCACTTTGTAGAGGCGCATCCAAAGCATGTCCAGTCCGATAAAGAAGAGGTCAACGCCGTAAATGAAATCCACCAAATACAATATACAGGCTTTACAAAACATGATCTCACCAAACGTCCCTGGTCTGGAATTATAGAAAAACCTATTTCTCAAGAGGATCACCACAGGAGCGTGTGACTGGACAATGTCTCCAATCGCCAAGGAGATGAACATCATGTCTTTCGGACATTGGTAGAATTTTGGTTTCTCTAAAATCGTACGGATGAGTATTGAATTACAGAAGAGAGTTAAAGTGATAGCTATTATAAAATCTTCCATTTTTGAGACTGTAAATTCATCCATCGTACAATTTTCTTATTCTGTATAATTATATCTCTCTTGTCGTCTGCTAGCCAAAATTAATTATTGTACAATGTACATTTCTGAGTATATTTTGGTTTTACTTATACTCCACTGCCTTAGTTTTTATATGTAATTACTTAGCGTTGTTTTTCTTCTAGCCAGATTTTTGCTTCTGAGCTGTGCGCTCTTTTGCAGTCAGTGCAAAGGAAAAGTAGTGTGCTGTTCTGTTAAGTAGTTCAGCAATGCCATACTGGGTGTTGGTTTAGTTGGGCTGTAGTGGTAGTAGGCGTCTGCCAACACTATTTTGGCTTTTAAGTGGAAATAAGATTCAGAATGTAGTTTACATAGACATGTAGATCCAAGTATTCCTTGAGTTGTAGCCCAAAGCTTGATGTGACCTGCCATCCTGTGGCCAAAGACACTTAAACATCTGCAATACAATCATGAATGTGAAAGTATTAACATATTAAAGATAAATCAAGGAGTAGAGCATTACATAAAAGACACATAGGATGATAAACATTTAGAATGATTGACACATAGGATGATAAACATATAGAATGATTGACACATAGGATGATTGACACATAGGATGATAGTCAAGGATAAACCGTATCATCAGACTTCATTTAAGTGACGGTTCGAGAGGTTCAAATCCTCTCTTGCTAATGACAGAAATCCTGTTGTTTTGCGTAGTCCATGTATGTTACCGTACAGGTAGAAAATGTGTGATTTCCCGAATCTGTCGAGACGGAGATCAGCAAGTCTGGGGCAGTCTAAAAGAATATGTGAAACGGTGCACCGTGAGTCAAAGTTTGGACATAGCCGTAAGAAATCTGAGCCAACAGGACAGAGGCCTGTCCTCTGATGTGCTATAATAGCTTGCTCAAACTGGACAGCCTCCACCATGGAAAGCGAGGTCACGGCTCTTCATGCGCTCCCAGGCTCCGCGGGGTTTTTTTTAGCGCTTGTCCGAACACACGAACCACTTTTCTGTTTATAGTTTTTGAAGTAGATTTATAAATAATAAAGACAAATGGATGATTAGTAAATGATAATAAACATGTCTTGCTATTACATATAGGCCTATTTCAAAGCATCATGGTAGAAAATTGTGGACAGATCAGCATATCTCCTTAAATCTATGTAGCCTAATCCGATTGGCACGAAATTTATACTAGTGTACAGTACCTGATTTTACTATGGGGGAGTGGGCCTGAGTATCTACCTTATTCAAACTTCTTTATGATTGCACTTACAATGCACTTAATGATAAAAGCAAATCTACGAGCTTGACTGCTTTACAAAGAAAGCATTAGAGCCCTTTTAGATGTGATCTTATTTCATTTTTTTTAAAGCCTATTGAATAAGAAAATGTTACCGTGTTTTGAAAGTCTGCGATCTTTGAAGTTGTACTTTTATCGTACTGTTATAGATCCGGCCCTGACATGATATGTTATGTAAATATGTGGGTCAAAATCACTACAAATAGATCTAATTCTCCTTTATATTATTAGCGATAAGGTATTGTTTTTTAATGTAACTTATTAAAACTTACCAGAGCCATGAATGATTAAAACCTAATGATCTACGACACTATTACAAATAAACGTGTAAACTTAAAAAGAGAACTTTGCCGGAGATTTAAAAACATGTTTGTCACCTACCTTAGACTTCTGCTTTGAAATAAAACATACAACATATGTCAGCGAATGTTATAAAGTCAATAAAACTTTGACCCACTTCGTAGTCTTAGCACATTGCATTATTAAACACCGATTGAGAATAATAATAAAAGAAGAAAACTGTCCACGCATGATGTGCGATTTGTGTCAAGTTTTGTTAGCTTGTAAGAAAGAAAATAATTCAAAGGGGAGGATGAATAAGGGAAAGAGAGACAGACAGACAGACATAGAAAGAGAGAGAGAGAGAGATGTAGCCACATATGGGTAGACACGGGTTTTGTACAGAGATTTAATTAAATATAGAAACGTATAAAGAAGCCTATGGACCTCATTCACCAATCGTAAGCAAACTACATTTAGTCACGTGATTCTCTATCTCTTCTATACAAATTACGATCTAATTTTAATACACAATGTCTATCACGTGACAGTTTTTTTTTCGTTGTTTTATCAATATTATCACGTGACTAAATGCTGTTTGTTTACGATTGGTGAACGAGGTCCATTTTTGAGACAGAACGTTATAGAAGGCCTAAACACTGACCTCCAACGTCACAACCTGTAGGCAATTAGACCAATAGCTCGTTGCCACGTCACAGGTCTGTACGACGTGGCAACAAGCTATTGGTCTAAACTGCCTTCAGATTGTGACGTTGCAGGTCGGCGTTGAGGGCTTCTATAACGAATGGTTTCGGTTTAGTTTATAATCACGATAGGGCTAAATTTAGAGCCTTACTCTACCTTGAGTGGGGAAAGGTCGATCATGGCTACCACGAGGGGTGAGATCCTGGTCATTAGGTCCACTTGAATGTTTGTATGAGGAGTAGGCTCTACAACCTGTCTAGGATTTTAAGTTAGTTGGTGACTGGGCTCTGTGAGAGTGAAAGTGCGGATATTGTCGGAGACTGGAGTTTGATAGAGTTAGAGTTGATGACTGAAGTTTGATAGAGTTAGAGTTGATGACTGGAGTTTGATAGAGTTAGAGTTGATGACTGGAATTTGATAGAGTTAGAGTTGATGACTGGAGTTTGATAGAGTTAGAGTTGATGACAGGAGTTTGATAGAATTAGAGTTGATGACTGGAGTTTGATAGAGTTAGAGTTGATGTCTTGAGTTTGGTAGAGTTAGAGTTGATGACTAGAGATTGTTAGAGTTAGAGTTGACGACTGGAGTTTGATAGAGTCAGAGTTGATGACTGGAGTTTACGAGAGCTAGAGTTGATGACTGGAGTTTGATAGAGTCAGAGTTGATGACTGGAGTTTGATAGAGTTAGAGTTGATGACTGGAGTTTAAGAGAGTTAGAGTTGATGACTGGAGTTTGATAGAGTTAGAGTTGATGTCTGGAGTTTGATAAAATTAGTTGAGAGTTGTTAAGAGTGAGAAAGTTTTTCCTATCGGAAATAATCTGTGTCACACGATATCCTCTTTGTTGACTTGATCTGATGACCCACATGACGGATATGTAGATGGGTTAGATACTTGATTAAAGTGTTTATTATGCTAGAAGACCTGCTGTCAGAGGACCCAATGATAAAAGAAATAATCTTTGAAGACCTTTCGTTTGCATAAGTATCATCTTGCATGTCTTCTATCCTCGCTGTATTATTATTTTTAAATTACTGAGAAGTAAACATGACCTACTGCTATAAAGATACATTAGACATTAGCATTGATCATCGTCGAATGGTGTGCATGAACTTCGTATAATTGAGGAGTGCGCCTCGGGCAAACAATAATTCTAAGTATTTGAATGTAGCCCATGACATTAGTTAGCATGCGTTCACATTTCATGCGGAGTCTTCAGATGAAACACATTTGTAGTCTATGAGTTTTTTTTTCCTTCAAAAGCAGGATCTGGTGTTATTCTGTGTTCTCTTACCTTTTTACTTTTACCTATCCCTTAGTCTATTGGACCGTTGGGGCACCATGCAAGACTCGTCGACCGTCTTTCTCCATTCCTCTTTGTCTTTTGCCTTAGTTAGAACCTCTTTGAATGTCATACCCGTCCATTCTTTATGTTGTCCTCCCATAGCTTTATCTGCCGTTTCTCTAGCATTTTCTAAAATGTATACGCTCCCTTTGTCTACAACAGTAAAAAAGGGGGGGGGGGGTCCCCATCACGGATCATCTAATATTAAAAGTACGAAACGAATACCTAAATGCAGTTTTACTTATTGACTTTTGTAGCAAAAAGTAAACATTTTTGATGACCACGACCCCATCGTATAAAAATAGGCAGTTAATTTATTGCTTAAAATATCCTCCTAGTATACGTGTGTTATAGGCCAACATAAATGTTAAAATGTTTTACATGTTTCGGATGTTCCTTCAGAGTTGAAGATAGTTTACTTCCTAGTCCAAACCTCCCGCAGGGCTTGAACCCTCGACCGTCGATAAATCCGAACGACAGTCCAGCGCGCAAACCGCACGACCAGGCTTTAAAGACAATGAGGTGACTCTCCCCCCTCCTTTTTTCTTATCTTGATTAATGACACCCCCTTTTTTTTATAGTGTCATAAACCGCCTCTATTTAGGAGTTGCCCTGGGTGGTTGTGAAAGTGGTTGTTTAGGGGTTTGGCTCACTGTTCTATGTCCATATTGAATCAAAACATGCTACCAGAATTACAATCTATTAAGTAGTTTTAAAGTTATGGTCTCAATACTTACTCCTACCCCAACCAGTTTCGACAGTTTTATGGTTCCCACACAAAAAAATTCATTAAAAAAAAGTGTTCTCTCTGATTGTAATAATTGTAGATCAATGTGATTGGAATAACATGCTGAAGACACTGTGCAAATTTCATTTGAAAATATTTAATAAATACTAAAATATCTTGACATGTGTGTTCATGTATTTTTTAAAAGTTTTTTGACTATTTTACCCTATTTTTGTGAAAAATTTCACTTTTTAAAGTTTTTTTTTAAAATATTTTTTTCACTATTAAATGATCCATCCAAACATATAGACACTTAAATAGTGACAGATTTGTTGAAATTTAAATTTGGGGGTTTCAGCTGCCCTTAAATAGTGACAGATTTGTTGATATTTTAATTTGGGGGTTTCACCTGCCCTTAAATAGTGACAGATTTGTTGATATTTTAATTTGGGGGTTTCACCTGCCCTTAAATATTGACAGATTTGTTGATATTTTAATTTGGGGGTTTCACCTGCCCTTAAATAGTGACAGATTTGTTGATATTTTAATTTGGGAGTTTCACCTGCCCTTAAATAGTGACAGATTTGTTGATATTTTAATTTGGGGGTTTCACCTGCCCTTAAATAGTGACAGATTTGTTGATATTTTAATTTGGGGGTTTCACCTGCCCTTAAATAGTGACAGATTTGTTGATATTTTAATTTGGGGGTTTCACCTGCCCTTAAATAGTGACAGATTTGTTGATATTTTAATTTGGGAGTTTCACCTGCCCTTAAATAGTGACAGATTTGTTGATATTTTAATTTGGGGGTTTCACCTGCCCTTAAATAGTGACAGATTTGTTGATATTTTAATTTGGGGGTTTCACCTGTCCTTAAATAGTGACAGATTTGTTGATATTTTAATTTGGGGGTTTCACCTGCCCTTAAATAGTGACAGATTTGTTGATATTTTAATTTGGGGGTTTCACCTGCCCTTAAATCTTGTAATATTAGGTCGTCTATAATTATGCCTTCTAAGATTAGGTCACCTAACATTGGGTCTTCTTAAATTCTCAAATTAGGTCTACTCATTAAGTCTTCTAACATTAGGTCATCTAACATTAGGTCATCTAACATTATATTTTCTAACATTAGGTCTTCTAACATTAGGTCTTCTAGCATAAGGTCTTCTTACCTTAGATCTTCTAACATTAGATCTTCTAACATTAGGTCATCTAACATGAGATCTTCTAACATTAGGCCATATACATTGGGTCTTTTAACATTGGTCTTCTAATATTTCATTTTCTTTCATTAGCTCTTCTAACATTTCTCCATCTGTGATTAGGTCTTCTAATTGTAGTCATCAAAGTCTGTCATTTATATGTAAAGGCCCGACAGAAAAGTCAAGAACATATGATACAACCAGACACACTCACTCACACACACAAAGAGATAAACACACACACACACAAGAACAAAGTATTAAACACAAATGTCTAGAGTCTAGACTTTTTCATGACTATTAAACTCACACGTGTGTTAACTAAACCAATGACCTACGGGTGTTGTTCGGCCAGCGCCGTAGTGCAAGCCTGACCTTCTAAACTTCCAGATTCGAACTTACAGTAGACGCGGAGGCTCATTTCCAAGTCACACGATGTTTTATTTTTACAAAGCTGAAATCAACTCACTCTGTCTGACTGACTGCTACACTGTTTGTCCACGTTATTTCACCCAAACCCATTCACGGAACTTCTCACAATTATTTATTGGGGTAGAGAATTCAAGAATCAATTAAAAAAAAAATTAGTAAATAAGTTACTGGTAATTTTTTTTTGTTTGATACCAGCAAGGGAAGTAATCCTTCATTATACACGTATGTCGTTAAATATGTAGAGTTTTCTCCCCTAAGGCAATGCCACACATTATTTCTCCCCCATCCATTTTCGGATCAAGTTGAAATTTTAAACTACTATTTAGTGTACCTAATTAACATGAATCAATCAAAAAAATACCAATTAGTCAATTAATTATTGGTAATTTTTTTGATATCGAATAAGGGAAATAACGTTTAATATATTGAGAGATACAGTTGTGGGGAGTTCTTAGTATATTTTGCTTGATTTGCTATGCCAGCAGTACATGTCAGACATTTGGTCCCCAGAGAGAAAATACTTTGGCAATACGCCCCAGAGTCCACAAAACTCTAATGGGTACCTGCAATAAGTTGTGGAAAGTAAAGGCGGTTTGTCGTTGGGACATCATCTGCTCCATAGACCGCAAGGTATAAAAGGGGAAATATTATTTAAACTGTAGTAAAACGTATTTTCCAGTTTCTTAGAAAAGAAATGGAAGGAGAATTACAATTAGTAAACAAATTCCAATAATTTTCCGATGTTGAAAATGCCATTTTTGGTGGCTTTTTTTTTGTTTGTTTTTTCTCAAACATATTACATCCTTTTATATATATATATATATATATATATATATATATATATATATATATATATATATATATATATATATATATATATATATATATATATATATTAGGGGTGCACCGGATAGTCCCTCCGGCTCCGGCTTCTGGCGAATATCCGGCATTTTTTACTATCCTGTGCTATTCGGCTCCGGTCAGATATCCCTACCGGATAGTAAACCGGATAGTAAAAAATACACCTATTTAATATGCATAAAGTGGACCTCGTTCCATTACTGTCTGTTATAGAATGTATTAATGTTTATATGAAAACAAAATAATGTGCTTAAAAATAGAGCCATTATGAATATGCATGACCAGACGTCTGCCTAGCTGTGCGGGTATATCTCCAGAGGTAGAGATGAACAACTCCCACCCCCTTTTATTTGTTTAGTCCATCACATTGAGTTTTTTATAGGCAGGTAACCACAACCAAGGCAGAAAGAGTTTACAAAAAGTATATAAAAATTAAACACCTAACCCAAAAAGTAAGCAGACAGCTGCAGAGTGAATACATAAACAGTGTAATATCTAATGATAACAACAAAAACCTATGGTCATACATTAAGTCTAAGAAAATGGAAACAACAGGCATAGCGCCATTAAAAGATGAACATAACATAATACAAAATGATAATGAAACTAAAGCAAACATCCTAAACAAATACTTTGCATCAGCATTCTCAGCCCCAGGAGACAAAGACATATTTCTTAATTTGAACCAAGTAGACAACATAGAAGATTTAGTAGTACAAGAAAATGGAATTAAAAAACTATTAGCCAACACCAAACCAAATAAAGCGTCTGGACCTGATGGTATTCCAGCTAGATTACTCAAAGAACTAAGCAATGAGCTAGCCCCAGTGTTCAAAATACTCTTTCAGGCATCGCTTAACCAGGGCAGAGTACCAAAGGACTGGAAAAAAGCTAATGTCACCCCCCTATTTAAAAAAAGAGAAAAATCTGATCCAGGAAACTACAGACCAGTATCACTTACCAGCATCACATGTAAAATACTAGAACACATAATATATAGCAACATCATAAACCACTTAGACAGACAAAATGTCCTCACCCCATACCAACATGGCTTTAGGAAATATAGATCATGTGAAACACAACTAATAGGACTTATTGATGATTTTTCAAAAGGTTTAGATAATAGTGAACAAATAGATGCTATCTTACTAGATTTTTCCAAGGCTTTTGACAAAGTTCACCACCATAGTTTGCTTAAAAAATTAAAATATTTCGGCATTAATGGTCCACTGCATCAGTGGATTAAAGATTTTCTGATAGGGAGAGAACAAACTGTAATAATAAATGGCTCTAAATCAACACCAATAACAGTAAACTCAGGTGTACCTCAATGAACAGTCTTGGGTCCACTACTATTTTTAATTTACATAAATGATTTACCGAATTGCATTAGTTCAGGAACAAAAGTCAGATTATTTGCAGACGATTGCATAATATATAGAACAATAAAAACAACACAAGACACAGATATTTTACAAAGAGAATTAGATGAATTACAGAAATGGGAATCAAATTGGAGCATGTCTTTCCACCCATAAAAATGTCAGTTGTTAAGAGTAACAAAAAAACTAAAACAAATTAATTCCACTTATCTTATTCATGGCAAACCAGTAACACAGACTAAAAACGCAAAATACCTAGGTGTTATAATAAATGAAAAACTGTCATGGAATCCACATACTGATGAAACTATAAAAAAATCCAACAAAGCATTAGGGTTTATTAAAAGAAATTTCTATAAATCAAATAAGAACATAAAACTAAAATGTTATTTAACCTTGGTTAGGCCAATAATAGAATATGCATCCACCGTGTGGGACCCCTCAACTCAAGAAAACATTAAGAAACTGGAACAAACACAAAATAGAGCAGTGAGATTCATAACAAACGAATATTCACATTTGACAAGGGTAACACCATTAGTAAAATCACTAAATTTTGAAAGCCTTTAAGACAGAAGACTCAAAAGTAAAGTAGCAATTATACATAAAACAATGAACCATAATCTTCAAAAACAAAAACAAAATTTAATAAAATACTCTGAAAGACACAAAAATAAAGGCACATGCCTCGTCCCATATGCTAGGACAAATTTGTACAAATACTCCTTCTTCCCTAGTGCTATTAGAGCATGGAATGGGTTGCCTGAGCTAGCCAGAAAAACCAGTGACTTGGCAGAATTTAAGTCATTGGTTAATATGCATGACTAAATGCATGACGCGTAGGACGTAATCATCTTCTTTTTTGAAGTAACGTCTGTATTATATAAGATAAGATAAGATAAGTTAAATACGATGGACGTAGGTTTAATGTCAGCGTATAGACACTCTCTAGTGGTCACACCTTTCGAGGGAACTGAGTTTGTTTACTTAGT
>JAZGLO010003318.1:115000-148552 GCA_036873155.1 Biomphalaria sudanica | reverse complement strand
ATAAATATAAAAATAAATATAAAAATACAGTTAGGTTTCACAAGTTGTTCTCACATGGGCTTTTTCATTTATAGCGACAGAATGAATTAAGCATACCAAGAGTTGCGATGACATGGAGGCCAATACGAGGAAAGCGCAAACAGGGGCGTCCTCGTAAAACTTGACGCTACACTTTGGAGGACCTCAGAGCAGTGGACACCAGGTGGAAAAAGGCTTCAGACATTGGCAGTGAAAAATCTTTGCTGTAAATTGCATCGTACCGCGCGGGATGATCTAGATCTAAGTAATTAAGTAACTATTATTAGCTAGCTGGTGTAAATGGTATTTGACACATACCTATACATATTATATCTAGACTGGACATGAAATTCTTCTAACACTACACAAAAATGTCCCCCCAAAAAAGCTTTAACACTCAAAAAAATGTCTTGAAAATTTTTTAGAAAGTTGGATCAAGGCGTTGTTTTCGAAACATTATCTCAATGGAAACTAACTGGAAATGGCTTTTTTTTCCCACATATTAGCGTGAATGTATAATTCTCTGATTAATAGCCCATTCGATTTAAAATATGCAAAACAGTATTGCATCATTTCTAAACTTTGAAAACTTAAGATCCATTACTTTTCTAAGACAGAAAAGATCGGTTTTCCAAGATTCGTAAAAAGAGTTACGTAGAAAACAATCTGTATATTTAGTATATATATAGGTCTGTGATCTGATTATTATAGGATAAGACTTTGTTTCCGTTTTTCAGTCTAGATATACTATATATATATATATATATATATATATATATATATATATATATATATATAGGTCTGTGATCTGATCATTATAGGATAAGACTTTGTTTCCGTTTTCCAGTCTAGATATAATATATATATATAGGTCTGTGATCTGATCATTATAGGATAAGACTTTGTTTCCGTTTTTCAGTCTAGATATACTATATATATATATATAGGTCTGTGTTCTGATCATTATAGGATAAGACTTTGTTTCTGTTTTCCAGTCTAGATATACTATATATATATATATATATATAGGTCTGTGATCTGATCATTATAGGATAAGACTTTGTTTCCGTTTTCCAGTCTAGATATACTATATATATATATATATATATAGGTCTGTGATCTGATCATTATAGGATAAGACTTTGTTTCTGTTTTCCAGTCTAGATATACTATATATATATATAGGTCTGTGATCTGATCATTATAGGATAAGACTTTGTTTCCGTTTTCCAGTCTAGATATACTATATATATATATAGGTCTGTGATCTGATCATTATAGGATAAGACTTTGTTTCTGTTTTCCAGTCTAGATATACTATATATATATATAGGTCTGTGATCTGATCATTATAGGATAAGACTTTGTTTCCGTTTTTCAGTCTGGGTATACTGTATGGTTCCCGGTTTATTAAAATTAATAAAACGTTATGTCAGGGTTCATACCCTGCCCGCTGCCATCCTCCCGTCGTCTCGATGGTCCCGGGTTCATACCCTGCCCGCTGCCATCCTCCCGTCGTCTTTCAGGAGGTTTAGACTAGGAAGTAGATTATCTTCAACACCCAAAACATTTTAAAAACAAACATTTCAACGTACTGTACACGTACTGCCTAAATGTTTCCAGTAGCAGCACCTATCCCAAGCCTCCATGTGGAGGCTGGAGAACTCCCCATGGATATAAGAATGAAAAAGCTTGCAATGCAGTATATAGTCAAGCTAAAATCCAACCCTACGAACCCTGCTTTCGATTCCATATTTAACCCCACAGAGGTAGAATTATACAATCGAAGGCTTTACATCATACAGCCGTTAGGCCTTCGAATGAGAGAACCCATCCAAAATTTAACTCCACCCATTAACCGAATCTCTAAAATAGAAACCCCTCAGAATCCTCCTTGGCTAATAAATAAACCCAAATTAAATTTATCCCTCCTTAATTTCAAAAAAGAAAATACAGACCCAAGCATACTACAAGTCCACTTTAGGGAACTGCAAGAGAGCTACGGAGATTGTGGCACCATCTACACCGACGGATCCAAAATGGATGGAAAGGTCGCGTGTGCCTGCTCCTTTCGGAACAAAACAATCTCCCGTAGACTACCCGATGGCTGCTCCATCTTTACGGCCGAATTGCATGCAATATCGCTTGCACTTATGGCCGTCAAAGCATCAGAAAGGAGGAAATTTATAATCTGCTCCGACTCCAAATCTGCATTGCAAGCTTTGGGGCGGATGAAGACTGACATTCCACTGGTACATAAGAGCCTGAAGCTGTTGGACCAAATAACAGCCGACCATACGGATGTCACCTTCATCTGGGTCCCCTCCCATGTGGGCATTGAGGGAAACGAAGCCGCAGACAGAGAAGCAAAGAGAGCCCTAAATCATGCGGTGTCAGGAACTCAAATTCCCTGCTCAGACCTGAGGCAAAGTATTGCCTCTGCCATCTACCAAGAGTGGCAGGGCCGATGGGAGGCTGAGACTCACAATAAACTCAGGCAGATTGTGGCGGATGTCAGGTGGCGGTCCACATCTAAGGGTCTGACAAGGCGTGGTAGCTCGACCATGTCCAGACTTAGGATTGGCCACACCTACATCACGCACTCTTTTGTGCTGAAGAAAGAAGAGCCCCCACTTTGTGAGTATTGTGACTCTCGCCTCACCGTGGAACATATCCTCATCGACTGCCCCAGATACCAGGATGTCAGGGAAAAATATTTTAGAGCCACTAATTTAAAAACACTATTCAATAATGTCGACCCTGGGAAGGTACTGGGCTTTATCCGGGAAGTGGGGTTGTCTACGAAGATCTGATTTATGAATTCTGTAGACATGTACTATTTACATTAGATTTTTACCAAATTATTAAATTTTTACTACTTCTACTATTTTAACTGTGAATAGACCTTGATTTTAATGATTTGACTGTATGGAATTTGGCCTTTGTTGTGTGGAGGGAGAGTGGCCTTGAGGGACTGCAAGCACGACATGGCCTAAATTGTGCCGATGTGCCCAAAATCACAAATCACAAATCCAGTAGCAGCAGCTTTCGTTTGTTAAACGGCCTCCAGTAGCTGTTGTGCCAAAAAAACTGACTAGGAAAAGCAAATACTGTCTTTAGTCTTAGGTATAAAAACAAATTGTACGATAGGAGCTACAGTGGTCCATTGACTTTCGCAGATCCGACTTTCTAATAAGTCCAAGTTTTTTTAAAACACTGAAACACTGGTTTTCCCACTCCACACGATGTAAATACACTGCAGCCTATTAGGGAAAAATGCCAATACGTCATTGTTAAACTTTCTGGATGCTGATTGTATAGCTATAATAGCAAATCAACATTTAAAAAACCCCCACTAAAATACGAGCTAAGTCACAGTATCAAACAATAAATCCTTCTCACACAGCCGCGTTCCTTTTTTTCTATGGGGAGTAAAATAACAGTATATTTACTGTATCATCATCATCATCACTCCTTGGAGTTCCTCGTGGAACATAGGGCCTCGACAAAAACACGCCACTCTCCACGGTCTCTTGCTAGTTCCACATAGAACATAGGGCCTCGACAAAAACACGCCACTCTCCACGGTCTCTTGCTAGTTCCACATAGAACATAGGGCCTCGACAAAAACACGCCACTCTCCACGGTCTCTTGCTAGTTCCACATAGAACATAGGGCCTCGACAAAAACACGCCACTCTCCACGGTCTCTTGCTAGCTTTTTGATGGTTTCCCAGCTCTTCCCGGTCTTCTCTGCTTCTTAAAGTACACTGCGTCGCCATGTTCTTTTTGGTCTTCCTCTGCGTCTTGTTCCCTGGGGAGTAATGTAACAGTATATTTACTGTATACGTACAATTTATTTTTATACTGTAATGCGACATTACAGTGCTGTACGAAATAAACGACTTTGATTGGTTGCTTCCGGCAACCTTTTGTTTTGTATCTTATCTTATCTTATATAATACAGACGTTACTTCAAAAAAGAAGATGATTACGTCCTACGCCAAGGTGAACTGTTAGGCAGTGTAAGCCGCTTAAATTGTACAGGCCATAAGATACTGTCTTTACCAAAAAAACTGAACAGTATTTCGAAACTAAATATTTCATGTTAAGAGCTTACATTGTAATTTGTATCACTGTTTCATGTAGATGTCAGGAAGTAATAAACAAGCAGTCTTAGCTTATGAGAACTGGTCAGTTTTCGACGGTGACAAGGAAATCTCCTACCGCGGGGCTCCTCTCAGGCGCGGGGCCTGGACCTTGGGTCACGAAGGTCACGCCTGGGGCGGTTGCCGTACTTGCCACCCCCTAAGGCCGCTACTGAGTTCAACGTATACCACCACATGTCAAGTACAATTTCTTTCCCTTATTCAAGATACCAAACAAAATAATTATTTAGCAATAGTTAATTTAACTAATTTTGTTTTTTTTTAAAATTGATTCTGGTTTTATCAGGTAAAAGAAATAATTGTGCCAAATTTCAGCTTAATCTCAGATTGGGTGTGGGAGAAAGATCGTGTACAAACGTTTTACCAGACAGACAGACAGACAGAGTGAGTTGATATGAGCTTTGTAAAAAGAAATGTTACGGTTAAAAATATGTCTCAAGTAAAGTGCGATATCCAGACATTCTATAGCAAGTTAGTTACAGGTAAGATTATAGTACAGTCTGTACAGATACAATGTACGTTGCCCTATTCCAATTTTATATTTCAATCACGTGACCAATTATGGAATAGAATATTTTTTAGTTAATGAAACGAAACATTAAAATGTAGGTCACCTTTGACGCATGACTTCACTTTTGAAAGCATCGATGAATGGCTATTTTACTTCTCTTCTCTTATCTTATCTATTGCAGACGTTACTTCAAAGAAGAAGATCATTATGTCCCATTTCATTTGTCAATCTAGTCATGCATATTAATCAGTGGCTTAAACTCTGTAACCCATTCCATTCTCTGCTGGCTCTATGGAAGAGGGAGCTCTTGTACTAATATGTCCTACCATATGAAATAAGACATGTGCCTATCCCATAATTTATTAAAATATTTAGCTGAGCTCTCATGAGGGTTGTCGCCTTCCGATGTACAAAATTTAAAATTTCCTCCCTTTATTTTTAGATAGATACGTTATTCTCTCTCCCCCCACTTTTTAGAACTTTCTCTTGACATCATGCATATTTATTTTCTAAAATATCTTTTCAAGGACTTCCGTAAGTTTTCGTCGGACCAAAGCGCTTAAAAAAGTGACCCATGTTTTGATCATGGCTGTACAAATACACAGCTTGACATCCAGCCTGGTAAGCTCTTACACGCTTGTTAGCTTCTATGAGCATTCGAGCGTAATATGAAACAATAATTCTGCTAATTTTCGTAGCTCCAATTTTAAAAGCTTGTATGTTCTTCCAGGTTCTCAAATCTGTCATTGAATGCATTTTTAGCACACCCGAAAGTGAATAGACGCTATTAGTTTTGTGTGGTCTGTCTGTCCATTCGTCCGTCCGTCTCGAATAGATCTCGTAAACTAGAAAAGATATTGAAAATCCGACATTATGATATCTTAGACCATTCAAAGTTCTGATGCAACGGCTACTTTTTTCTTTTCTGAAAGCGAAAAATTTAATTTTTGAAACAACTATGCCAGCAGTTTTTTCATAAAAATACACCATTTTTACAACTATTCACTATTAATAGTAACAAACACATGAAGCTATTTAGCAAGGGAGATTGCTATTTCTACATTTATAACACATTAATGTAAACGGTTTTAGATTTTTCGTAAAAAAAAATGAAAAAATGAATGTATTGCTAAGTTAAGTAAGTTCTGTCATACTAACTAATATATTTAGAAATAAATGTTACTTTTTTTTTAAAGAGAAAAATCTATTTAATATGTATAAAAGTGAAACATAATTTAAAACAACAGTTAATAAGTAGTTTTCCATGTTATCACGAGAACTACATTAATATACAGTAAACTAAAACACGTAACTATAAAATTTTTATATTTTTACGGAAATGTTTTTCTCTTGGGGCTTTGAATACAAGATTGATCCATTGATTACATTCTGAAATTCTTTCTGAAAATATTGAAACCTGCATTTTACCTGCTTGAGTAGACCACTTCGGGGGCCGATTCTGAGTTTGTGTTTCCACACAAACTGTCTTTGTAACCTTGTTATTATATTAAAAAATAAGATAGAAAAATATTTTTACAAAAGTTTCAGGTGTCATCATAAAACTCGTAATCAAACTTTTTTTTTTGTTATCATAGATATTTTTATTGCTGAAATTCTTTTTCAGATTGTATAAATAACATAAGCCGGCTGCGCTGCTTGCAAGATACTCTAACTATTAGCGATTCTTTGCCAGCTCTTTTGTCCATAAATATTTTATCTTTTTTTTTCTCTCTAAAATTAACAAATAATTTTTTTTTACGATAAGCCTGGAACAGTTTTTGACCTCCCCTCAAAAATCTGGCAGCTACGGTGCAATGCACACATGACATCATAGGTCATGGCAGTCCTGATATTTAGCGGCACATTTTTTTAAAAAGTACTCTGTAAACTAGTTTAATATACAATTCTCCAGCTACCCTCATTAAGCATTGGTGCGGAACGTTTAAAAAAGGCAAGTCTTGAATCGTGATTCTAGAGGACCTGAACTGAGATTCCCACATACCCTTAAAACGAATACACCTTGTTGTTTTTTTTTTGTTTGGAAACAAATTTGTATTATTTTACGTATTACGCTCGAAGTTGAGCGCTTTAATGACAGTCACTAGAGGGTGGGGTCCAACTTTCTTGGACTGGATAAAATGTAGATTTCCGACACATGTACCACAAAACGAGAATCGTCGAGTCCATTGGAAACGATTCCCCTCGTCTTCATTATGTGGGCATAACTTTGTTGGGCTGGATAGCACCAAGTCACGGGTCGAATAGGACCCTCGGGGCGTTGTTAGGAAATCACTGACTTACACCTGTATGTGCGATGTGTACTTTCTAAGCTGACAGCCTACGAACAGTTCAAATACGGAAGTCAAATATTTTAATTTGAAAAAAGATACTTAAAATATAATAGGTTCAGAAGCCATCGCGCTCCGTAACATCATACTATATTTCATATTCCACGATTTGACAACGTTATGTCTACAAAATTATAACATTTGAAATGGTTTCAACTTTAAGCATAAGTGATATATATATATTAATTTGTTTATATATTTTTTGAAAAATTATTCTATTAAAGTGTTGATGTATTTAAAGGCCCTGTGTTTGCGTGACATGAATAGTTGGGATACATCGACGTGGGGGCTCGTGTTAAAATCTTTTTGATCATTGTTTAGATTAGTTCAATAACGTTGTATGCGTCTTTTCTTTTAGCACAATAGCAAAGAAATAGTATGTTGAATGAACAGAGGCGGAGATTACAGGCACAATAATGTCTGGTCGAAGTGACATTGACGAGCACAATCAACGATTCTTAGAAAGTCTTAGTCCTGGAGACCGTGTAGAATTTAGCAGAGGAATTTATTCCCACTGGGGAATTATATATCGGTAAGATTTACATCATTGAATATTTATGGGGGATTTCCATGCATGATTGAGTAGCCTTAGTAGTAGCACATAATTATCGGCTAGATCATAATAAATTAAACATAAAACACCAAACCATTATTTTCAAACACCAAAACAAAACCTAATAATATACTCAAAACGACACAAAGATAAAGTCACATTCCTTGTTCCGTATGCTAGGACAAATGTATACAAATGACACTTCTTTCCTAGTGCTACTAGAGCATGGAATGTGTTGCCTGAGTCAGCCAGGAAAACCAGTGACTTTTGCTTAATTTTAGATTGACTAAGGAACACGCGTATAACATCTCTTTTTTTTAAAGTAACGTCTGTATTTTATAAGATAAGATAAGATAAGAAAAATGTAGTAGCAGTAACAAAATTCATCCATTTTTTTTTTTTTAAATTCTAATTTAAATAACTTCGAATCTAGGTCAAGGGAAAGTAATTCACTTGGCTCCACAAGATGCTTCAGAAATCCAAGTTAACTCCGAAAGTACACAACATTTTAATATTGGAGGCCAGATGTTCAAAGGGGCTCTAGTAGGTACCGATGATTTCTTGAAGGTTGCTGGGAAATACAAAGGCTTTCCGTAATAATAGTCTTGACATGAGATTGAAGTAAACTAACGTGTTTATCTTTCCTTTTTTAAAAAAAAAAATGATTTATTCATCATGTGACCGTGTTTAGCGACACTCGTAAAAGAAAAAAAAAAAAGACGCAAATAGTTTCGTGTATAGTTCGCAAGGTTTGAAAAGGAAATATTACATTTTTTAAAAGTTTCTTGTAGTCTCTCTGTCCGTCTGTCACGTTTAAATCGCCAAAGTTAGAAAAGTTATTAACAACCAAGCTATTTTAGATTGTGCAAAGTTCTGATGCTACTTTTTACCTTCTAGAAGTGCACAGTGCATTAATTATTGAAGTACTTTTTGTTTCATTAAAATACAACACTTTTTAAATAAAAGTTTTCGGGGTAAGCAGTATCACAAACATATTATATCTAGACTAGACATGGAGATCTTTTAACACTACAAAAAATGTGAAAATTTTCAAAAAAGCTAAATAAGGCGTTGTTTTGTAAAGTAGTTATAAGAATGGGTTGTTTTTGTCCATTCTTCTATTGCTGTATAGGGTGTGAGGAGGGGGGCGGGAGTCGAGGCAAAGTGGGGGATTGTAAAAAGGGTTTTTTTATTTCTAAGGTATGACCGTATATTATGTCTGCTATCTTACCAATTGCTTGCTCTGGTTATTTATTGTTATTTGTCATGCACAATTGTAAAACAAATTTCATCAAGGATAATAAAGATTATTATTATTATTATTATTATTCGAGAGCCTTATTTGAAGGAATGAGTCATTGTCGTTATTATAGACTACAATGTTATAATTCAAAGGATTGCAATGCAATAATGTAACCCTTTCAGGCCTTGCGATCCATAAAGCTGATGATGTAAAGGTTTATCTGTTTCTAAGGCCGAGGGTTAATGAGAATGTTGTGTGGCCAGCACAATGACATAACTTTTTTTTTTTACTTTTCCCAACTAATGTCATTAGAGTTTGAGGAAGTCCTAAATATCACAATTTAAAGTCTTCACTGGGATTGGAACTCGAGATTCCTAGGTTAGGATGCCAAAGAGTTTATCACGATTATCATTAATCGTGCAGATCCTTATGAGAATTATTTGTTTACTCTAGGTATCTTGATATCATGCTAAGTATCTTGATATCATGCTAAGTATCTTGATATCATGCTAAGTATCTTGATATCATGCTAAGTATCTTGATATCATAGTAAGTATCTTGATATCATGATAAATATTTTGATGCCTTGCTAAGTATATTGGTATCATGCTAAATATTTTGATATGGTATGTATCTTGATATCATAGTAAGTATCTTAATATCATGATAAGTATTTTTATACCATGGTAAGTATCTTAATATCATGATAGGTATTTTGATATCATGAGAAGTATCTTGATATGATAAGTATTTTGATGCCATGGTAAGTATCTTAATATCATGATAGGTATTTTGATATCATGGGAAGTATTTTGATATCATGATAAGTATTTTGATTTCGTACAATTAATAAAATGCTGCCACGTAAGATTGGAAATTATTTTCGGAAATTCCCGCCACTTCTAAAGATTACAAAAAGGTTACTCGCTAACCAATCCAGGCCAACGTTGACAGATACACTTACATACAGATTGATACAGGCTGTAAGCTGATTGGTGGAGAAAGCAGGGGAAAAAAAAGATAAAGAAACTATTTAAAGAATAGAATATAAATACTCAAGATTTAAAGCTCGTAGGTCTGTTTATATTTAATAATTGAATAGAGATCTTCCTACACCAGTTCTTTACTAAAAAAAAAAAAAGAAAGATTTTTCATACACCAGTTCTTTCCCAAAAGAGATATTCCTACACCAGTTCTTTACTAAAAAAAAAAAGAAAGAAAGATTTTTCATACACCAGTTCTTTCCCAAAAGAGATCTTTCTACACCAGTTCTTTACTAAAAAAAAAAAGAAAGAAAGATTTTTCATACACCAGTTCTTTCCCAAAAGAGATCTTTCTACACCAGTTCTTTACTAAAAAAAAAAAGAAAGAAAGATTTTTCATACACCAGTTCTTTCCCAAAAGAGATATTCCTACACCAGTTCTTTACTAAAAAAAAAAAAGAAAGAAAGATTTTTCATACACCAGTTCTTTCCCAAAAGAGATCTTTCTACACCAGTTCTTTACTAAAAAAAAAAGAAAGAAAGATTTTTCATACACCAGTTCTTTCCCAAAAGAGATCTTTCTACACCAGTTCTTTACTAAAAAAGAAAGAAAGAAAGATTTTTCATGCACCAGTTCTTTCCCAAAAGAGATCTTTCTTATACATTTAACAATTGTTACGAGCATAGATAATGGAAGAGTTGTCTGCACGTGGCGATGTGTATTACAATCATGACAAATAGTTCTCAACATAGGTCCAATATTTCCCAGCATCACTGTAACATTACGTCCCGGGGGGGGGGGGGGGGGGCTTTTTGTTTAATCAATAAATGCTTTCGTTTGCCCATGTCAGTTTATTTCACCGCATGACAAACGGTACTTTATTAGTTTAGTGGGAGGGGGAGGGGTGGTCGAGTGCTAAGACGTATTGCTTCCGAACCGATTGGTTTCGAGTTCAAATCCCGCCCCCCCCCCCCCGGTTACCTGACTTACGTTGGGTTGTTAGTCGTTGAGCTGGCCACATGGCATCCCGCTAAGATGAAGCCATAAAAACAGATGAATCGTATGCCCCCCCCCCCCCCCCCCAGTTTAAAAACACATTGCCAATATGACAAGGCTGACTTACACAAATTACATCGGGATTTCCAGATCTCCTTCAAAATAGAACATGACGTTTCTTGAGAAAATAAAAAATCACTTTGGGTGTTACTCTTATGAATTAACACCTGAATAACTTACACTGGCCTAAGCCCTATTAGTTGTGCAACTGATTTTTGTTTTTAGCAGGGAGAATACTTCAACAGTGAACATAGTTGTTACAAACTGGTAAGTTGCAAAAATGTTACTGCGTAAAAAATATATACACGATTCATCATTGGCCTCCTTCAGTCGTAGGACGACTATGGTTCATCTCAGAGCACACTTCCTCATGTGGCTGTGGAGCCCTATTTTGGAGAGACACTCCCGTCCACAGATAGCGCAAGTTAGGGTCCCCTTGACTTTTGCTTCGGTGGTAGAGGAGCTGGCCGTTTTCCGGTTTGTGATTTTTTCTTCCTGGGCTGAGACCCATGTACTTTCACGATTACAGTGTTTCAAATTAAATGAAGGACAAGATTTTAGTTCTCTCATTTTTAAATAATTTCATTAAGTCAGAGCGATTCAAGTAGTTTCACTCTCAAGCCTCTTAGTCTTAGTTATTATGAGTGTTCAGTGTTTCCTGCATGAATTATTTAGACTTGAAAAGGCCTAAACTATTTTTGAGACCTTTATAAGTCTAAATATTATATGTCAGTGCTAAATATTTCTTGAGGGGTTTTGAGCTGATGCCCAAACTGTGTTCGCGGACCCCTAGTGTTCCCTCAAGGCCTGAATAGGTGTTGCACGAGCTACTGAAATAATTAACTAGTAGGTCACAGCGTGAGTTAATCTCTCTAAGAAATAAGCAAAAGTGTTCCGCTAAATACTCAGAATGTGTGAAGTGTTCCGCTAAATACTCAGAATGTGTGAAGTGTTCCGCTAAATACTCAGAATGTGCGAAGTGTTCCGCTAAATACTCAGAATGTGCGAAGTGTTCCGCTAAATACTCAGAATGTGTGAAGTGTTCCACTAAATACTCAGAATGTACGAAGTGTTCCACTAAATACTCAGAATGTGTGAAGTGTTCCGCTAAATACTCAGAATGTGTGAAGTGTTCCACTAAATACTCAGAATGTGCGAAGTGTTCCACTAAATACACAGAATGTGCCAAGTGTTCCGCTAAATACTCAGAATGTGCCAAGTGTTCCGCTAAATACTCAGAATGTGCGAAGTGTTCCACTAAATACTCAGAATGTGTGAAGTGTTCCACTAAATACTCAGAATGTGCCAAGTGTTCCACTAAATACTCAGAATGTGCGAAGTGTTCCACTAAATACTCAGAATGTGCGAAGTGTTCCACTAAATACTCAGAATGTGCCAAGTGTTCCACTAAATACTCAGAATGTGTGAAGTGTTCCACTAAATACTCAGAATGTGTGAAGTGTTCCACTAAATACTCAGAATGTGCCAAGTGTTCCACTAAATACTCAGAATGTGCGAAGTGTTCCACTAAATACTCAGAATGTGCGAAGTGTTCCACTAAATACTCAGAATGTGCGAAGTGTTCCACTAAATACTCAGAATGTGTGAAGTGTTCCACTAAATACTCAGAATGTGTGAAGTGTTCCACTAAATACTCAGAATGTGCGAAGTGTTCCACTAAATACTCAGAATGTGCGAAGTGTTCCACTAAATACTCAGAATGTGCCAAGTGTTCCACTAAATACTCAGAATGTGCGAAGTGTTCCACTTAATACTCAGAATGTGTGAAGTGTTCCACTAAATACTCAGAATGTGTGAAGTGTTCCACTAAATACTCAGAATGTGCGAAGTGTTCCGCTAAATACTCAGAATGTGCGTAGTGTTCCACTAAATACTCAGAATGTGCGAAGTGTTCCACTAAATACTCAGAATGTGCGAAGTGTTCCACTAAATACTCAGAATGTACAAAGTGTTCCACTAAATACTCAGAATGTGCGAAGTGTTCCACTAAATACTCAGAATGTGCCAAGTGTTCCACTAAATACTCAGAATGTGCCAAGTGTTCCACTAAATACTCAGAATGTGCGAAGTGTTCCACTTAATACTCAGAATGTGCGAAGTGTTCCACTAAATACTCAGAATGTGCCAAGTGTTCCAATAAATACTCAGAATGTGCCAAGTGTTCCACTAAATACTCAGAATGTGCGAAGTGTTCCCCTAAATACTCAGAATGTGCGAAGTGTTCCACTAAATACTCAGAATGTGCCAAGTGTTCCACTAAATACTCAGAATGTGCCAAGTGTTCCACTAAATACTCAGAATGTGCGAAGTGTTCCACTAAATACTCAGAATGTGCGAAGTGTTCCACTAAATACTCAGAATGTGCGAAGTGTTCCACTAAATACTCAGAATGTGCGAAGTGTTCCACTAAATACTCAGAATGTGTGAAGTGTTCCACTAAATACTCAGAATGTGCCAAGTGTTCCACTAAATACTCAGAATGTGTGAAGTGTTCCACTAAATACTCAGAATGTGTGAAGTGTTCCACTAAATACTCAGAATGTGCGAAGTGTTCCACTAAATACTTAGAATGTGCGAAGTGTTACACTAAATACTCAGAATGTGCGAAGTGTTACACTAAATACTCAGAATATGCCAAGTGTTCCACTAAATACTCAGAATGTGCGAAGTGTTCCACTAAATACTCAGAATGTGCGAAGTGTTCCACTAAATACTCAGAATGTGCGAATTGTTCCACTAAATACTCAGAATGTGTGAAGTGTTCCACTAAATACTCAGAATGTGTGAAGTGTTCCACTAAATACTCAGAATGTGCGAAGTGTTCCACTAAATACTCAGAATGTGCGAAGTGTTCCACTAAATACTCAGAATGTGTGAAGTGTTCCACTAAATACTCAGAATGTGCCAAGCGTTCCACTAAATACTCAGAATGTGTGAAGTGTTCCACTAAATACTCAGAATGTGCGAAGTGTTCCACTAAATACTCAGAATGTGTGAAGTGTTCCACTAAATACTCAGAATGTGCGAAGTGTTCCACTAAATACTCAGAATGTGTGAAGTGTTCCACTAAATACTCAGAATGTGCCAAGTGTTCCACTAAATACTCAGAATGTGTGAAGTGTTCCACTAAATACTCAGAATGTGTGAAGTGTTCCACTAAATACTCAGAATGTGCGAAGTGTTCCACTAAATACTCAGAATGTGTGAAGTGTTCCACTAAATACTCAGAATGTGTGAAGTGTTCCACTAAATACTCAGAATGTGCGAAGTGTTCCGCTAAATACTCAGAATGTGTGAAGTGTTCCACTAAATACTCAGAATGTGCGAAGTGTTCCACTAAATACTCAGAATGTGCGAAGTGTTCCACTAAATACTCAGAATGTGCGAAATGTTCCGCTAAATACTCAGAATATGCGAAGTGTTCCACTAAATACTCAGAATGTGCGAAGTGTTCCGTTAAGGAAACAGTTTGGGAAACACTGGCCTATTCTTAAATTTGACCCGGCCTGCATGGTATATTACTCAATGATGTTAAAAATTAGACTTCAGTCTAGTACAATTTCTTTCGAGATATCAAACAAAATAATTAATCGCTTTGTTACCTAACCGAGGGGGGGGGGGGCTCAAATTCCGGATCCCGATGGAGAGATTTTACGTAATAATCTTTGAGAATTTACTAGAGTAGAGTTAGGTTTGTTGGTGGATTAAAGCCAACATTAAATCCTACCCCTATGTCCCCGATTATCCCATGTGTTTGAATTTACATGAGCCGCAGTGCATTGAATTCGCTAAAACAAGGCTTTCTTCTTCTTCGTTCTTATTTTGTTATGTCGGAGGGTTCAGAGCAGTAGGCCTAATCCTATATCTGAGATGAACCACGCGATGGTTTTACGATCAGGCAGTTCTCAGCCACTGAGAGCTACCTATGGGTCACCTGCTCATGATTTTTCCTCAGGATTGACTCCCTGCTTAAGTAAACATAGTTCTTGGATAGAAAAGGAAGGGTGTTGATTTATGTATTATTTGAGATATGTACCTTTGTCGATACTAGTAGTGTTCCCTTAGTTGAGAACTGCAGTAAAATAAACTTATTGAAAGTTAAGGCCCTTGTGTTTGCATTAATTTATTTATTTATTATTTTAGTAGGAAACAAAAAAAAAAAAGTATTTTAATTACAGAACGTAGTATGGTCGATGACCACAAGCTGAGACTACGTTAAGACACATACAATGTCTGCTCATGGCAAGAACTACGCACACAATAAACAAGTTTACGACAGCCTACGTCTTGGAGACCGTGTTCAGTTCAAGAGAGGACTATATTCCCACTGGGGGATTTACATAGGTATTTGCTCATCTCAGATCTGCAGTTATAACTGAATGACCACTAGGGATCCATATATGCGCTTGTATCTCAACTGTAGATTCATATTTTTCCTGTAAACGCATATGCATGATTGAGTCTTTATTGGGAATTCATATTTTTACTGTCAAACTGTACATATTTTCATGAAAAGCTGACACTAGTTTCCGTAACTTGTTTCTCTCTAAACAGACCGGTTCTTCTGACAAGGTCAAAGACCTTGAGTCGTTTCTGGGGATTCCTATTTTTAATGTAGATTTATATGCATGATTGTCTCAAGTGGGGATTTATATTTTTTTAACTGCGAGCCTATGGAAGAGAATTTTAAAGCACCCCCGGGTATTGAGGGGACCTCAAATGAGTGTTAGAATTTTTTTTTTACATTAAATATAAATATTACACAAAATGTAGGGGCCCCCAAAGAGATTAAGTACCTCGGGCCCCCGAATGATGGCGAATTCTTAGCTACGCCACTGTTTTGTGGTAATTGGTGGATAGCTTACGTACATTAGTAGAGGGAGGAACTTAGGTATGTCATCTTTCTGTTGATTCAATTGCGTTGTCTTTTAATCAAAATTGACACAGAATAATTTCAAATTACTATAAAACAATATATTAATCTTATGATGAAATAAGAAGTATTTCATAACAATGTACTAAATTATGATAAACTCAATAAAAGAATTCAAAAATGTTTTCAACAAAAAATTAATTGGAATCCAGGTCAAGGGAAGATTATTCACTTGGCTTCTCACGATAACGCCGAAGTGAAAGCTAACTCCAATAGTACACATCTGTTCAGTATTGGAGGCAAACTGTTTAATAAAGCTTTCGTTCGCATCGATGATTTCTGGAAGGTAGTCGGCGAAGACAAGGCAATTATCAACAATACTCTTGACATGAAATTGAGGTAAGTGTGGCTTATTGTATTTTTAGGCCTAATCTATTTATTTAGTATTCCGTATAGGCGACGAACGTATGCCAAAAGCAGTCTTTTTTGGTGATCTACAAGGTGGTCGACGTAACAGAGGTGCCCCACGGAAACGCTTTAAAGACCAGCTTAGGCACCGACTTGCCATAGCTTACAAACATAGACGAGAGCACCTGGTTGCATGTGGCCTCAGAACGAGACATCTGGAGGTCACTCAGAAAGGCTGCGGGATACACATTTGAGACCAAAAGAAAATCCGCTGCCATGGACAAGCGCAGTCGGCGAAAAAAAAATCTTTAACCAACCACTACTGGTTATGCATGCCCTGGATGTTACAAAGTATGTGGGTCACAGCTGGGGCTGCGAAGCCACGGCAAAAAAACTGCATTCCTCATCTAGCTCAAAACCTAGCTATTTGGCACTACAGGGGAATCTAATATTTGACCGTTATAATTATTGAAAATATAAACTCCTTAAAATTAAATTTCACTGATAGTCTTTTCTTCTTCTTCTTCCTTGTTCTCATTATCATGTTGGAGCGTTCAGATGACTAGACCAATATATGAGATGAACTGCGCAGTGGTTTCCAAATCAGGGAGCTCTCCATGTGGTTTTCTTTCTACGAGGGTGTTTTTGATGCCAGTGTTATTTAATTCTGATCACGCTTACAGAAGGAATTGTAGCACTCGACAATTTTTATACATTCAATAAGAATTTGATGATTATTTTTATTATTAGAGCTTTGCTTAGAGCGCTATGGCCCAATCTCATTTGTGGATCAATGGGGGAAGGGGAGAGGGGCTTTCCGTGCTGCCTTTAGGCGCTCAGTAAACACCAATCTGCTCGAACCTCGAGCCCCCTTCATAGGTAGCCAAGTCAAGTTCAAGAATACTTAGCCTCTCGACCACGCTTCCCACAATATGAATAAATAATAAGAAGGTTAAATAAGAAACAAAAAATACATGGACGCACTTGAACACTTTGCGCACAGATTTATTTAGACATTGGCCCATCCGGGAATAGAACTTAAGTATGCCAAGCTTAATGGAAGCTCTTATCGATATGATGGTGCTTTACAAAAAGAGAACTATATAATAAGACCACAAGGTCTGAAAGGGAACTTTACTTTGACTTTTTTAGAATGAAAAATGAATGTATGAACGTGTACGGTTGGCCGTTTTCTATATGCTACTTCTTCTCCTTTTCATTCCTTTGTATTCATTGTTATTTTGGTGTAAGAGTTCAATTATAAAATCACTACATATACATTGTGGCTGTAGAATGTTTGTAAGCCTTTGCTATTCCAGGGCCTTGTCACCAGAAGATATTGTGCAACAAGCCATGAAAAAACTTGGTGAAGTCGGCTACAATGTCATTACAGCCAACTGTGAACATTTTACAAACTGGTGCAGGTATGGAGAGAGCAAAAGTGAACAGGTACGTTCAGGTGTCTATCTGTCTGTCTATCTATCTATCTATCTATCTATCTATCTATCTATCTATCTATCTATCTATCTATCTATCTATCTATCTATCTATCTATCTATCTATCTATCTATCTATCTATCTGTCTGTCTGCCTGCCTTCCTTCCTGCCTTCTTTCCTTCCTTCATGCCTGCCTTCTTTCCTGCCTGCCTTCCTTCCTTCCTGCCTTCTTTCCTGCCTGCCTTCCTTCCTGCCTTCTTTCCTGCCTGCCTGCCTTCATTCCTTCCTTCATGCCTGCCTTCCTTCCTTCCTGCCTGTGCCTTCTTTCCTTCCTTACTGCCTTCTTTCCTGCATGCCTGCCTTCCTTCCTGCCTTCTTTCCTTCTTTCCTTCTTTCCTGCCTGCCTTCCTTCCTTCTTTCCTGCCTGCCTTCCTTCCTGCCTTCTTTCCTTCCTTCCTGCCTTCTTTCCTGCCTGCCTTCCTTCCTGCCTTCTTTCCTGCCTGCCTTCCTTCCTGCCTTCTTTCCTGCCTGCCTTCATTCCTTCCTTCATGCCTGCCTTCCTTCCTTCCTGCCTGTGCCTTCTTTCCTTCCTGCCTTCTTTCCTGCATGCCTGCCTTCCTTCATTCCAGCCTTCTTTCCTGCCTGCCTTCATTCCTTCCTTCATGCCTGCTTTCCTTCCTGCCTGTGCCTTCTTTCCTTCCTTCCTGCCTTCCTTCCTGCCTTCTTTCCTTCCTGCCTTCTTTCCTTCATGCCTGCCTTCCTTCCTTCCTGACTTCTTTCCTGCCTGCCTTCCTTCCTGCCTTCTTTCCTGCCTGCCTTCATTCCTTCCTTCATGACTGCTTTTCTTCCTTCCTGCCTGTGCCTTCTTTCCTTCCTTCCTGCCTTCTTTCCTGCATGCCTGCCTGCCTTCCTTCCTTCCTGCCTTCCTTCCTTCCTGCCTGCCTGCCTGCCTGCCTTCCTTCCTGCCTTCCTTCCTTCCTGCCTTCTTTCCTGCCTGCCTTCCTTCCTTCTTTCCTGCCAGCCTGCCTTCATTCCTTCCTTCCTTCCTTCCTTCCTTCCTTCCTTCCTGCCTGCCTTCATTCCTTCCTGCCTGCCTTCCTTCCTGGCTTGTTTCCTGCCTTCATTCCTTCCTTCCTTCCTGCCTTCATTCCTGCCTTCCTTCCTTCCTGCCTGCCTTCCTTCCTGGCTTGTTTCCTGCCTTCCTTTCTTCCTGCCTTCTTTCCTTCCTGCCTTCTTTCCTTCCTGCCTGCCTTCCTTCATGCCTTACTTCCTTCCTGCCTGCCTTCCTTCCTGCCTGCCTTCCTTCCTGGCTTGTTTCCTGCCTTATTTCCTTCCTTCCTGCCTTCCTTCCTTCCTGCCTTCATTCCTTCCTTCCTTCCTGCCTGCCTTCCTTCCTGCCTTCTTTCCTGCCTGCCTGCCTTCCTTCCTTCCTGGCTTGTTTCCTGCCTTATTTCCTTCCTGCCTTCCTTCCTTCCTGCCTTCATTCCTTCCTTCCTTCCTGCCTGCCTGCCTTCCTTCCTTCCTGCCTTCATTCCTTCCTGCCTGCCTTCCTGCCGTCCTTCCTTCCTGCCTGTCTGCCTGCCTGCCTCTCTGTATGTCTGTCTGTCTGTCTATCTATCTATCTATCTATCTATCTATCTATCTATCTATCTATCTATCTATCTATCTATCTATCTATCTATCTATCTATCTATCTATCTATCTATCTGTCTGTCTGTCCCCATATTCGCGCCAGGGTAAAAACGATCGTAGGAGGAAACGATTAGGCAACAGGGTAGCAAAACAAGACTCCCGTGGGGGTGCCTAAGGGGGTGCGAGAACATCCTCATTGCACTGCGCGGAGTTGTAAAAAAGCTCCCACAACCTTATCACAATCCAGGCGCTGTTCCTCAAGGGGACGTTACATAATAAATGGCGTTCCCCGCCGGCGCCTTCGGTCACGGAGGTCACTTTCCCTCACGGTTAGCCTGGTATAGAAAGAAAAATGGCGGGGCTCTTAGTAGATCTATACGCAGCCTCTTGCCGCGAGTTTGACCCACCCGCCGGTGAGAGGGAGCTCTTGTTCACTTTTGCTGGGCTAGAGTTCCAAGAGCCGAAGGCTCAACTCTACCTGACAGTTGAAGAAGAAGAATCTGTCCAGTCAATCTATCTATCTATCTATCTATCTATCTATCTATCTATCTATCTATCTATCTATCTATCTATCTATCTATCTATCTAACTATCTATCTATCTATCTATCTATCTATCTATCTATCTGTCTTTCTGTCTTTCTGTTTGTCTGTCTATTTATTTCTGAGTTTATATCAGACAAATACTTTAATGCCATATATTTGTTGCTCATTTCAACAGTCAGAAAACGCAATGACTGGATTGGCTGTAGCTGGAGGATTACTGTTATTGACTGGAGCAGCTGCATACGGTATATCTAAGTCAATGAAGAAGGAGCAGCCAAGAAAATAAAGTACTCCATAGATTGAACATCAAAGCAAAGAACGTCAGGCCGCCATGAACAATGTATAGAAATTATGTTGTTTTTTCTGTTTTTGTCTATTTTAGTGGTTTTGCTTTAATGGTTGTGAGCTATTTTGTGAGAGCGATAATCAATTCTGTGTAACCACTAAATAAGACATTATTCACATAGTATTCATTATATACATGTATATATTACTCTCAGGATATACTATATAAGTATATATAATTACTCAATGAACTAATAAACATTGATAATTTACATTGACTTAAATTTTTTTGTCATTTTTTGTTTTGAAAAGGGGGGGGGGGAAGAAGTGGTGGTTAAAGAGTTCAATTCTAGGCAAAGAGAATCCATTGCATATATTACTTATTAAAGTAAAGAGAGTACATGTGTAACACATACCACTGCCATGTGCATTGCGCCTGTTATCTGAATCATCCTCAATGTAATCGAATCTAAATAGAAACAATTTAAATGTTAAAATTACAGTTATCCCGCATTTGTCATACAAAATTGAAGTGTTTGATTTGAGTACCAATGATTACCTTTAAAAGATATATACAATAGCATCTACTGTCACAAGCAGCAGCATCAAAAGTAAAAAAAAAAATTAACACAACGAAAAAAAAAATCTACTTTCATAAGTAACTTTCATTACAAATTCCTAACATTAATGTACGAGATCTAGTAAAGTACAGAGGCATGTGCCTTTATCTTTGAAGTCTTTTTGAGTATTTTATTAGGTTTGGTTTTTGTATTTGATAATAAAAATACAGAGACAACTTTCTCCATAATGTCTACAATCAAATTCTAAAAGAAACTGTGAATGTAAATACTATGTACAAGGTCAGAGAAACTTGCTGCGCATGCGTGATCATAACAGAGCAAAACAGAGCAATACGCGGGGAATCCCCGTACTAGAGATAAAGACACATTCCTTGTTCCATATGCTAGGACAAATTTGTACTAATACTCCTTCTTCCTTAGTGCTATTAGAGTATGGAATGGGTTGCTTGAGCAAGCCAGGAAAACCAGTGACTTTGCAGAATTTAAGTCTTATGCTAACATGCATGACTAGAGTCATGAAGTGTAGGACGTAATCATCTTAACCTTATACATAAAACACTGAACCATAATCTTCAAATACAAAAACAAAATTTAATAAAATACTCTGAAAGACACAAAGATAAAGGCACACTCCTTGTCCCATATGCTAGGACAAATTTGTACAAATACTCCTTCTTCCCTAGTGCTATTAGAGCATGGAATGGGTTGCCTGAGCTAGCCAGGAAAACCAGAGACTTGGCAGAATTTAAGTCATTGGTTAATATGCATGACTAAATGCATAACGCGTAGGACGTAATCATCTTCTTTTTTTGAAGTAACGTCTGTATTATATAAGATAAGATAAGAAATAACATTTTAGTTTTATGTTCTTATTTGATTTATATAAATTTCTTTTAATAAACCCTAATGCTTTGTAATGTCTGTAATTGATAAGATAAGAAAAGAAGTTTAGTGGAAAATAAAATAAATATAACACGCTCTATTTCTATTATGAAATAATTATAGAAAATATTGAAAAGTAACGAAATTATAGGCATTTGATTTAAAAAATGATAGATAATATAATTTAGCCATTGAATCATCGGACATTTTTTTACGGTTGGCCCCCAAGACCATGAGACAGATCTAGCTACAAATAAAAAAAAAAAGGACTGACAATGAAAGTGAAAGCGGAATGGAGGCATGACCTAGATCCGTTTAATATTGATTTTAATTAGTGAGTGAACCAAGGAAGTTATTACCACGTAATCGGGAATTTCCGTTTTAAAAAAAAAGGTCTCTAATCGCAACCGACAGCAGCTTTCGACTAGTCTATAACTTAAGTGACATATTGATCTAGAGTAATCTAGACTGTATGCAATGGACCTCATTCACCAATCGTAAACAAACAACATCGAGTCACGTGCTTCTCTATTTCTTCTATACAAATAACGGTCTACTTTTAAACAGCAATGGTTATCACGTGACAGTTTTTTTTTCTCGTTGTTTTATCAATCACGTCACCGTTCGTTGTGGTGAATGAGGTCCATTAAGATCAAAATTTAAATGGACACCCACACACAAAAAAAAAGGCAAGATCCTGTTTCAGTTCATTTATTTACATCTCTAGGCAGCCATATTGGTGCAGGCCAGATTTTTATTGCGTTGTCTAGCTGTTGGATCAAGACTAAAAGAAATATTTCTAAGGGGGGATAACCTACTTGATTTTTAATACAGTGAGCTAAAACATGTTAGGAAGAGAAAGAAAATAAAACAAATAGAATTAATAGGAATATATGCTATATTGGTTGAAGTATTAAAAAAAGGGGGGGGGGGTATACATTATTATTCTTAAATTAGAATGACAGTAATAACACGAAAAAGCGTAAATCTAGGTACCGATTTTTTATGCTATAAAAATTGAATTTAAATAGATATGATGGGATTATTGTATAGACGAACACAGTACATTTTAAATGTTTTGATAAACATTTAAGGTGCTGACAACTTGTAATATTTTTTAACAAAGTTGAAATAATTGTTGTGTGTTATGAGGCTTGTTGCATAGTATCTAGAACACGCTATAAACAGCTTATGTCCTTATAGAAAAGAATGTCATAAATATTTATTAACTTTAATAGATATATACCAGGTACAATGACTGTCTGTAATCTAGCCTCTAGACTAGAGTCACTGAAGCTGAAATGGCTGAAACTGCGGGAGCGGGCTGGGAGGGGCTAAGAGGTGGGTGACCGTGTACAGGCCCAGGCTCTCAGATTCATTTGCGGCACCTATAGAATGAGCCCAACTTCCGCTGCAGAAATCACGTCCAACGTGGCTCCTCTCAGCCTGAAGAGAGAGCGCGCCGTGCTAACGGCCCTGGAACGCTACCAAAGGGGCGAACCAGGGATCCCGACCCATACATTAGTCACTCAGTGGAGAGTAAAAAACAGGATAAAATGGACATCATTTATGCACCGCGCGTCAAATTTGAGTGCTCAAGCTGGCCTCTCCACTGACCGGGTCCCAATCCGACGTATAAGCACGTGCCCGCCCTGGAGGAGACAGCCCATCCCTCCCATAAATTTCACTATACACGGGTTGGAGATGGCCACAAAACGACACACACACCCGGATTTACTAGGAAAAATGGCATTGGACACACTAAAGACCTACCCGGCCGATTCCATCTACTGTTACACAGACGGGTCGGTCATGAAGGACTCCGTAAGAGCTGGGTATGGGGCCTATATCTGTTACCCAGAACACGAACCAGACAAGCTGTCAGGCACATGCGGCCTCGCCACATGTAGCTTTGATGCAGAATTAACGAATTAACCAATACACTCAATTACCTGCTCCAAAACTGCGCGAAAAGATAACCGTTGCGACAACTGTTGTGATAGTTACCGATTCCCAGTCCTGCCTCCAAGCCATGGCTGGCTTAAGGGGAAAGTCCAAATTGGTGGAAGAGGCATTAGGCGCCGCAAATAACATCCGCCATTTTATTGGAGCTGTCATCTTTATGCAGTGGGTGCCCTTGCACTGCGGCGTGAGGGGCAATGCCGTGGCTGATGCTCTAGCTCGAGAAGGAGCGCTGGCCGTGCCCACTTTCGATTCACCAAGTACCTTCCAACAGGCTATCACAGTTATACGAGAGTGGGTACATGAAAAATGGTTGAAATCCTGGGATGATTCCAACACTGCCAGGGGAGTCTGGCAGCACATGCGTCACCCAAATCGAGAGGACCCGTGGTGGAGGCTAAAAAGGTCGGAACAAACAACAATAGCGCAGTGGCATACGGGACACTGCCCCATAGGTGCGTACTTCGCCCGGTTCCGGCCAAATTTTGATGCCTGTTGCCGACACTGCGGGGAATCAGAAGAGACGGTGGCGCACGTCTTGCAAGAGTGTTCGCAGCTCAGCGAGCTGCGGGAAGACGTATCCAGTGGTTCACTATGTTTGTATGGAAGCTATGAGGCACTACGCCAAACAGCAGAGTTCCTTACGAGGGCACTACGGGAGACCTAGGTCTCCCTGCCTTGTCACCAATTGGAGTTCATCTCAGGTCCCAAGTCCAGAATGAGAAAGTAGGGGGGCCGGCATTAATCACGATAGGCTAATGGATAATCGGTAAGTAAAATTTTAAAATATTTTATTTTCAAATACCCGTATTAATTGTAAAAAAATGTAAACAAAAAAGTCCACGTATAGGATAATAGGGAAAATCATTGGTGACACACACACACGCAATATTAATTGAACCATTAGCCAATTGGAAAAAAGAAACATGAGATGATTTTTTTAAAGTTTATTAAATAATTGCCAGAGAAAGACAGAACATAAACATTTTATTATTAACAAACTTGAGCTATAAAACACATAAAAATGTATAGAAATGCTATAGATTCTCGATATATTAAAATGTAGATATATGTTTTGATGAAATAAAATAGGTCTACACTTACTAACCCATCTATATTTATTTATCAAAATTATATTTTTTAGTTGGCAGCAAAAAAAACTTCCTCAATTTTATTTTTTGTTTTATTTTTGCATCAGTAACGAAGTCCATCTGGCAAAAAGTGGCCGCCGGTTGCCGAGATAGCAACGGTAAATAAAGGAACTGAAACAGGATCTTGCCAAAAAAAAAATTAAAAAAATTAATTGATAGTGTGCACTTTCAGAGTGATGATAAGATACCAACATTATGAATACAACTATTGTGTTATCTTGCTTAAGCTTTGCGGTTGAAGATAACAAAAGGATCTTGAGGGTTGACCTATCAGGACCATCCTTTAGCATAGGCCAAATAGGCAGCCGCCTAAGGCCTCTAATTGGTAGGGGCCTCGCACAGTATTCTAATCATTATTCTTTGAGAAGAAATGGCTACAAACTTGGGCCCAATGTTATTGTCAGAGAACACTAACCTATGTTTTATTTTACATCTCCTAATTTTATTTTGTTTATTTTTTAATTTTTCTAAATCATTTGAGGCTACCAAAGTCATTTCGCCCAATGCCTCTAATTATCTAAGGGCTGCCCTAGACCTATCTTTATTCTTTAAAAACTTGAAATTTAACACATTTTTTATTTTTATAACTGGAAGCTTATCTAATCTTTATTCGCTATAACTTACAGGTTGGCCTATCTTTTTTTTTTTTCTTTAATCAGACCTCACTTTATAAATCAGTTTCAATTTCTTTTCTCTGCAATAAATTAAAAATTCTTATCAGATGTCTTTCAAACAGTTTTGTTATGTACAGAGATTGTAGTACTTTGTACTGGCATGTCTATGATTAACTTATCGTTTATTTCTTCCTTCCTTAAAATCTATCAGTTTATATAAAAAAAAAGTGGGTATACATTTCTTATGTTAGTTTAAAGAAATCTTTCTAGCGGCATTCTTATCTTATCTTATATAATACAGACGTTACTTCAAAAAAGAAGATGATTACGTCCTACGCGTCATGCATTTAGTCATGCATATTAACCAATGACTTAAATTCTGCCAAGTCACTGGTTTTTCTGGCTAGCTCAGGCAACCCATTCCATGCTCTAATAGCACTAGGGAAGAAGGAGTATTTGTACAAATTTGTCCTAGCATATGGGACGAGGAATGTGCCTTTATTTTTGTGTCTTTCAGAGTATTTTATTAAATTTTGTTTTTGTATTTGAAGATTATGGTTCAGTGTTTTATGTATAATTGCTACTTTACTTTTGAGTCTTCTGTCCTGAAGGCTTTCTAAATTTAGTGATTTTACTAATGGTGTTACCATAGTCAAATGTGAATATTCGTTTGTTATGAATCTCACTGCTCTATTTTGTGTTTGTTCCAGTTTCTTAATGTTTTCTTGAGTTGAGGGGTCCCACACGGTGGATGCATATTCTATTATTGGCCTAACCAAGGTTAAATAACATTTTAGTTTTATGTTCTTATTTGATTTATAGAAATTTCTTTTAATAAACCCTAATGCTTTGTTGGATTTTTTTATAGTTTCATCAATATGTGGATTCCATGACAGTTTTTCATTTATTATAACACTTAGGTATTTTGAGTTTGCCATGAATAAGATAAGTGGAATTAATTTGTTTTAGTTTTTTTGTTACTCTTAACAACTGACATTTTTCTGGGTGAAAAGACATGCTCCAATTCGAAGCGTGAAAAGCCGCTATTAGTTTTGTGTTGTCTGTCCGTTCGTACGTCTTTCACGGCGGACGCTTCTGAGTTCGTGTTTACACAATCTTTCTTTGTAATCTAGTATTTTTATCCCACGAAGCCAAAATAGTAGATGCACTTGATTTTCTGCACTTGTTCTATTACAAAAATAAGCCAGGAAGAATGTGTATATGAGATAGAGTGTTGGGAAAAGCTTAGAATATAAGAATGCTTACAGTAATTAGTGTGAACTTGATGTCCATAAAAGATCACCTGATAAAGGGAAATCACCACAGACATCCTATCCGCAATGTCCCCTAAATCTGCAAGTGGTTTTAATCTGGGTTTAACTTTGTTTTTTTATATCTCATTTTTACCCTTTTTAAAAAAAAAAAATCTCATGTTTACACGTATTAATATTCCATGTTTAACATCCATTATTTAACTTTCTTATATTATCTTATAAAATACAGACGTTACTTCAAAAAAAGAAGATGATTACGTCCAACCGATGGCTCAAATTCTGCCAAGTCACTTGTTTTCCTGGCTGGCTCAGGCAACCCATTCCAGGCTCTAATAGCACTAGGGAAGAAGGAGTATTTGTACAAATTTGTCCTAGCATAATTTACTTCAAAAAAAGTGTTTTAAGATTTTCTATTCTTAAAAACATCCAAAGTGTTGCGTTGCTGGGTGTTTAGTATCTTCACCTTAAATGTTTTTTTTTCTGTAAACAATTTTAATGTTAGTTATTTTATATCTATTTGTTCATTCGATTGTGTAAGACTGTGTCTATTTTTAGCTTCTACTTAGAAAAACACGTCACGTGATTTCTTTCATCGTTCTTATTGGTTGTTTATCAGTTCATTTGAAGTCATGCTATCAGTTGAGATAATTATACCCAAACCATGACTTGCTCCAGTGTATCTCAACATGTGGGAACTCGGACTGTCCTGATGGGCCTACTTCAGAGTATCTCAAACTGACGTATACGATACGCTGTATAAACACGATTCAAGATTAGTGTCTCTCCAATTGTGAAAACTTGGATTGACATAGACAAGTGGTTCTAATGCGTTCTGTAACATATAACAAGACATTCCGTCATTTTGTCTGCATCAAATTGTGTAAACCTGGAGTGCTGAAAAGATTTTATTTTAATGTTTTGTAAATGTTTTGTAAAATGTTTTACATGTTTCGGATGTTCCTTCAGAGTTGAAGATAGTTTACTTCCTAGTCCAAACCTCCCGCAGGACGACTGGGGATGGGAGCGGGCAGGATTTGAGCTCTCGACCATCGATAAATCCGAACGACAGTCCAGCGCAAACCGCACGACCAATATTGTTTCTTCCTTCAGCTTCACATATCCCTTAATCTGTTGGACCCTTGGGGCACCACACATGATCTGTTGACCGTCTTTCTCCATCCTCTCTGTCTCTTGCCTTGGATAGAATCTCTTTCATTTTTTTTATGATGTCTTCCCATCGCTTTATCTTTCAGCCTCTTCTTGTTTTTTTCCTGGTACTGTTCCCTGAAGGAAGGTCTTTGTAAGCCCCCAAGAACTAGTACAAACATTAATTCCTCTTTATTAAAGGTGGCAAGAAGCCGCGGTGGTTGAGTGGTAAAAAGCTTGGTTTCGAAACCGAGGGGGCCCGGGTTTGAATGCTGCTGAAGACTGAAATCTTTAATTTCGGTATCTTTAGGGAGCTTGTGAGTCTAGCCAGCTCTAATGGGTACTGGCATTGATTTGGGAAAAGTACATGCTGTTAGTCAATGTGGTGCCCTCATGACACCCTCGATAACCGTGGAAACAGAATGACCTTTACATCCTCTGCCACATAGATCGCAAGGTCTAAAAGGGAAGTTTCGCTTTACTTTACTGTATTAAACGTACCATAGAAGAGAGCACCTGGTTGCAGGCGGCTTCAGAACGAGACCGCTGGAGATCACTTACAAAGGCAGCGGGATACACATTTGAGACAAAAAGAAAATCCTTTGCCGAGGACAGACGTAGACGGCGAAAAGAAAATCTAAATCGACCACTGGAAGACAATGGTTATGTCTGCGCTGGATGTGGCAAAATATGTAGGTCACAGCTGGGGATGCGCCCCCACGTTAAATGATGCATTCCCCATTCATCTTCGGACTCGAAGACAAGCCATATTATTATTAAAGGTATCAGCCTACGTCAACAAGTTCGAATTTACTAATTAAAGTTTGCCAGGAAAATATGGTTTCCAAATCTAGCAAAGTTTAATTTCACCATCTTGTAGGTATCAACCCATATTTACAATGCTCAGAAGACCATGCCGTAGATTATCATAAATCTTAATGTAAAAAAAAAAAAAAAAAAAAAGTCTATTTCACTGACAAGCTATAAACGTAATCCACTAAGGCTGACTAAGGTGTTCATTCAAGACCCTATTAAAAACCTATTCAGATTTAATACCTTATCCAGGTTAAACGTATGCGATATCTTGGATGTTAGCTGTGTTCAGTTTTTCAGAACTAACGTATAGTGTTGTGTTTTGCTTTTTTGGTATTGATTGACATGCATATATTCGCAATGTGAGATCAACAACTCATTGGCTTCTACTTATTTGATTCAAACATAATCTACGGGCTCAACCCAAATGTACATTAAATTATCTCTCGGAACCTTGTCTTTCAACTCCTCTCTAGTTTGACTTAGCGGAAATGTACTTGCAGTTTCGGTACATAGACAGTTGTGCAATAGATCACAATTTTAGATAATGTAAGAATCCTAGTAATCACTATGGTAGGTAACCAAGATATATAAATAACTTGGTCATGAACAGTGTGTTGGAGCTACGTGGATCTTTGGGTTGTTAGACATTTTGATTCAGTGTCAACTCAGGTAAATTCGTAGACCGTTACAAGTACATTAGATGCTATAACATTCATAATAACAGTCACAATGTACATGTTGACTTATAAAAGCTGAATGATTATATTATTGAATGTATATTATAATCGATTAGTTATGAAAGCTTTAAGAAAATTAAGCAGACATTTTTTGAATATTATTTTTAGAATTATTGATTAATAATGTTTTTTCTTCAAATAGAAAAGTTGACATTAAAATTAAAACATTGGAACGCTTTGAGTACACATTTAGATAACATTGTTTTTAATTTATCAGATGATTTGAAATTTAGTAGGCCTACAGATTCTTATCTTATCTTATATAATACAGACGTTACTTCAAAAAAGAAGATGATTACGTCCTACGCGTCATGCATTCAGTCATGCATACTAACCAATGACTTAAATTCTGCCAAGTCACTGGTTTTTCTGGCTAGCTCAGGCAACCCATTCCATGCTCTAATAGCACTAGGGAAGAAGGAGTATTTGTACAAATTTGTCCTAGCATATGGGACGAGGAATGTGCCTTTATTTTTGTGTCTTTCAGAGTATTTTATTAAATTTTGTTTTTGTATTTGAAGATTATGGTTCAGTGTTTTATGTATAATTGCTACTTTACTTTTGAGTCTTCTGTCCTGAAGGCTTTCTAAATTTAGTGATTTTACTAATGGTGTTACCCTAGTCAAATGTGAATATTCGTTTGTTATGAACCTCACTGCTCTATTCACTATTCATCACAAACTACCAGGTTCCTATTGCCTAAATTTAGTAGGCCTACAGATTCGCTATTCATCACAAACTACCAGGTTCCTATCGCCTAAATTTAGTAGGCTTGTAATAATAATAATAATAATAATAATAATCTTTATTGTCCCTAAGGAAATTTGTCTTACAATTTGTGCATTACATCAAACAAAACATTATAACTATAAAAAAAAATATACATTCACACCAGATTCAACCATAATGTACATATGAAAAGTTTATATCAAATTGTTTCTATTTGATAACGGAATATACTACCACACCGAATGGTCTCTATGTCTGTTTGTCTTTGCTATCGAAGTCTTGTATCTCTTTTGTGATGGTAAAAGATGTTAGATATCGAAAAAGGAAATAAATTGTACATTATTAATAGATATAATTGTAAGGGCGAGCTCTCCCCCTTTAGATAAGCTTTGTTTTTTTAAAAGCATTTTTGAAATATTTTGCTTTAGTACACTGCCTAAAGGAAGAGATCTCGCTTCCTACTGATATAAGACAAACCAAATGGTTCACTACATTCAAGAAGAACATCAAAGTTTATTTAAATTAGTCTTTTTAAACTGTCACAGCACCTACAGCCAACATTATGTTTGTTATGTTATCACAGCACCTTGAGCCAACATTATGTTTGTTATGTTATCACAGCACCTTGAGCCAACATTATGTTTGTTATGTTATCACAGCACCTTTAGCCAACATTATGTTTGTTATGTTATCACAGCACCTTGAGCCAACATTATGTTTGTTATGTTATCACAGCACCTTGAGCCAACATTATGTTTGTTATGTTATCACAGCACCTTGAGCCAACATTATATTTCTTATGTTATCACAGCACCTTGAGCCAACATTATGTTTCTTAGGTTATCATAGCACCTTGAGCCAACATTATGTTTCTTATGTTATCACAGCACCTTGAGCAAACATATTTGTTAACAGCGCTATATTTTTTTAAAATTATTATTATTACTCGTGGGTGAGGTGGCTGAGCGGTTAAGCGCTTGGTTTCTGTACCGGGTTAAAATCCTGGTGAAGACTGGGATTTTTTATTTTCGGGATCTTTGGGCGTCTTTGAGTCCAGCCAGCTCTAATGGGTTGTAAATGACATCATAGGCTGTAAAGTTAACACCTTAATCTTGGGCGTCTTGGTGGCAACATTGGCCTCGGGATTTCCCGAAAGCATAGAAAAAAAAAAATGAAACAACTCACTCTGACTTGTCATCTGTCTTTCTGGTGAACATTTTGGACACATTCTTTGTCACTCTTACATTCTCGGATTAAGTTTCTACTGTAACTAACAAAATATTGATCAAATAGGTAATTAACCAATTAGTCAATTAATTATTGATGAATAGATACTTAGATTGATTTCAATGAAGAGAAAAAATCTATATTATTGATATGGCTGTAAATGTGGAGTTCTTCCCCTTGAATAACTATTATTTTTTTATTTGGTAACTTACTATGGAGTAAGTTATAAGTCATTCTGATAAGCTACTTTACTTGTAGCTCTTATGTTGGTGAATTTGCAAAATGCACCTAAATATGTGTCTATTACGGTAGTGTCTATTACGGTAGTATTACGGTAGTGTCTTTAAAATAAGAATTTAAAATTTGATATCAATTATTTCCCTTTCTCTTGTCCATTCTATTCTAATAGAGGTGACAGCCGTTGGTGGTCATTATGGCGCTAACTTTTTTTGTAAAGCGACATAACCAACAAGTTCTTGACACACTGAGGGTTGGTGACCGAGTGAAGTTTGATAGAGGTCTCTACACACACTGGGGAATTTACGCTGGTAATTATTGTTGCGTTCCTCATTTATCTTTGGACTTGATGACAAGTTTTATTACCATTGCTGTGGACTTAATACTGTCTCTTTCTCTGTCTCTCTCACACATTTTATTCTCTTTGTCTCGTTTTTTTTAGTCCCTTTATTTCTCTCTCTCCCTCTCTCTCCCCCTCTCTCTCTCTTTAGTTCTCTCTTTCTCTCTCTCCCTCTCTCTCCTTAGTTCTCTCTTTTTCTCTCTCCCTCTCTCTCTCCTTAGTTCTCTATTTCTCTCTCTCTCTCTCCCTCTCTCTCTCTTTAGTTCTCTCTCTCTCTCTCTCTCTCTCTCTTTAGTTCTCTCTTTCTCTCTCTCCCTCTCTCTCCTTAGTTCTCTCTTTTTCTCTCTCCCTCTCTCTCTCCTTAGTTCTCTATTTCTCTCTCTCTCTCTCCCTCTCTCTCTCTTTAGTTCTCTCTCTCTCTCTCTCTCTCTCTTTAGTTCTCTCTTTCTCTCCCTCTCTCTCTCCTTAGTTCTCTCTTTTCCCCTCTCTCTCTTTTTAGTTCTCTCTTTCTCCCTCTCTCTCTCTTTAGTTCTCTCTTTCTCTCTCTCTCTCCTTAGTTCTCTCTTTTCCCCTCTCTCTCTCTTTAGTTCTCTCTCTCTCCCTCTCTCTCTCTTTAGTTCTCTCTCCCTCTCTCTCTCCTTAGTTCTCTCTCTCTCCCTCTCTCTCTCTTTAGTTCTCTCTCCCTCTCTCTCTCCTTAGTTCTCTCTTTTCCCCTCTCTCTCTCCTTAGTTCTCTCTTTCCCCCTATCTCTCTCTTTAGTTCTCTCTTTCTCTCTCTCTCTTTAGTTCTCTCTTTCTCCCTCTCTCTCTCCTTAGTTCTCTCTTTCTCCCTCTCTCTCTCTTTAGTTCTCTCTTTCTCTCTCTCCCTCTCACTCTAACTCTTTCTTTCTCTATTTCTCTGATCGCCTCTTTTTATCTCCTTCTCTCTCTACCTCTCTCTCTTTCTCTTTCTGTCTTTCTCATATCTCATCACTCTCTCTACCTCTCTCTCTTTCTCTTTCTGTCTTTCTCATATCTCATCACTCTCTCTACCTCGCTCTCTTTCTCTTTCTGTCTTTCTCATATCTCATCACTCTCTCTACCTCTCTCTCTCTCTTTCTCTTTCTGTCTTTCTCATATCTCATCACTCTCTCTACCTCTCTCTCTTTCTCTTTCTGTCTTTCTCATATCTCATCACTCTCTCTACCTCTCTCTCTTTCTCTTTCTGTCTTTCTCATATCTCATCACTCTCTCTACCTCTCTCTCTTTTCTCTTTCTGTCTTTCTCCACTCTCTCCTCTACCTTTCTCTCTCTCTCTCTCCCTCGCTTCCTCTCCCTCTTTCTCCAACATAATCTCTCAATTATTTAATTAACAAATCGTCTCATTACCTAAGCAATCATTGTATCTATAATTCAATAATGCATAATTTTACAATACCTCTATCCAACTCGTATCTTCGAAGAACCGCAAACAATTTTCCTAGAAATTTAACAGTTGCTACACATTGTTGAGAAGTAATGTGGATTAATCGGCAATAGCATTTCTTCCAATGCAGAATCCTTGACATTGCTTCGCCTATGACACCCCTATCAATCTTTATATGCCCTGTAGTTTTTTTTGTATGGGTAAATATAGTTAGTGTTTAAAAGAGACTTGTAAAACGGAATCTAAATAACAGGACACTAAATACAGGGGTGATCATTGTGCCTTAAAGTAAAAAGTAAAACAAACGTCTTACAGACCTTGTGATCTACAGGACAGAGGATGTAAAGCTCATCTGTTTCTATCGCTGACT
>JAZGLO010003318.1:0-110000 GCA_036873155.1 Biomphalaria sudanica | reverse complement strand
TAAGTCTATTGTAAAGTTTATTTCTCCGTCATCAGGTGGAAAATGTGCTGACCGGCGTTGCAGTGGGTGCAGGGATAGCGCTGGGTGCCTTTGCCATCTACGCTTTGTCTAAACTCGCCAATACCGAAGAGGAAGAAGAAGAAGAAGAGGAGAATTACTAAAGAGGACGCCTGACGTGAAACAGTTTTATTTAAGAACAAGCTAGACTTCTAAATCTGGACACACATATGTACTAAACATTTCTGAATTTGAAACGTTATTGTAGTTATTGTTATTAAAATTTAAAAGTTTTAGCGACCAAACAAAATAAGTCGTTAGTATTTTTGTAACACGATTGATATTTATGAGTGTGTAATTCATCTCTTAATGTCTCCTTACTTAGTCAATGCGAATGTCGTGTTGAGCTTGCAACTTGTGTAGCACAACAGTTATTAGAAAACATCAAGTAACACACTTGTCAGCAGACGATAGATTTATTGAATAAAAAACCTGGCTGAACCAGCCGCAAAAGCAAAGGCACAATGTACACTCAAATAATAATATCACAAATATAGTTACAACTTCCTGTTCAGAATAAAGTCATAGTACTTCACAACATACATACCCCCGCTGAAAATGTAGCCACGTCCAAACTCTACAAAGACCAAGTAACAACTGCTGTTTTCACTTCGTCCAAACTCTACAAGGACCAAGTAACAACTGCTGTTTTCACTTCGTCCAAACTCTACAAGGACCAAGTAACAACTGCTGTTTTCACTTCGTGGTCAGTTTCAGACCGAGAGCTTTCCTGTGAAAAGAGCGCGAGATGATCAAATGACTACAAAGTCACTTTACGTCACAGTGAGTCTTAAACGAGACTGTGACAATTGTGTGTGCCTAATAATTATATTGTGTGTTAACTAAATACCATTCATTTGTAACTGTCTCTGTCTCACCTGTCCCTTGACTTTCGTCCCAGGGGTGCTGTGACAGTTCGCGTAACCCAATTCCTTCACTTTTTCCGGGCATCAGCTGTTCTTAGCAGGACATCAAGAGAGCGGCCGGTCCATTCTTTTACGCTTTTACAGCCGGATTTGCTTTGGACGACACTTTTTCGCGCCAACTCTGCTGTACATTGAAGGCTGACTTTTGATAGTAAGTCATGTCTTTAAATACAAACAAGATCAGTATTATCTGGTATCTGATACCCAGCATTTTCCTGAAAAATAAGATTTACTGCTATATAATAAACATTTATATATGAAACCCTTCAAACTCGATGACAAGACTCATTATTTTGTACGCCGGATACACTAAAAAGCTAGCTATTTATAGTTATTCCGCATTTAATGAAAATCTCCAATAACATAGTAATTGTTGATACAACTCAATATTATGGGTATTCCCCATGACTGACATCTCTCACAATTGTTGCACACTAAAAAGACAGCTGTGGAAGAGAGTTTGATCTAGGTCATGATCTAGCTAGAACTAGAAGGGGCTAGTAGATGTTCAGTATTCAAGCTGTCCCTAAAAACTTCTTTCTGTTTTGATTTCTTGTCCATTTCTAGCAGACGAATTTACACCAGGTGTAGATCTAGGTAAATGAATAGATTTAATTTTTAAGAAATGTACGTTTTAGAATTAGATCTAGATTTAGATCCAAGTTTGTTGAAAACAGTGTCATGTTCACCTCCAATTGTTACATTGTATTCATTTAATACAAGTATATATAGATCAGTATTGGGCTCAATGGAGATTCTTAAAAAATATAATTTGAAAGGGTAACAAAAGGCTATGAGTTTAACTCATAAATCTACTTAAATCCAAATTTTCTCCATACATAAAAAAGTGATACAAATAAGATTGTTTTATTTATTTTAGGTCTGTAAATAGATGACAGAAACATACTCACACAAATATATAAAAACAAATATACTAAGGTCTACCACAAGCCTTTCTGCATATTTAGATCTATTTAACATTGTTTACCGAACTATGTTCCACGGAATATCTTTTCGTGTAAAATACAGACGTTACTTCAAAAAAGATGATTACGTCCTACGTGTGTTCTTATGTCAATCTAGTCAGGCATGTTAACTTAAATTCTGCCAAGTCATTGGTTTTCTTAGCTGACTCAGGCAACCCATTCCTTGCTCTAATAGCGCTAGGGAAGAAGGAGCATTTGTACAAATTCGTCCTAGCATATGGAACGAGGAATGTGCCTTTATCTTTGTGTCTTTCTGAGTATTTTATTAGGTTTTGTTTTTGTATTTGAAGATTATGGTTTAGTGTATTATGTATAATTGCAACTTTACTTTTACTGTGATTACTTGAACTTTGAACCCTAATATGTGGTTCCACGAACGATTGAAGTCATTAATGAGTAGGCTACATGTGCATTAATTCCTAAATAAATGCAGAAAAGAAAATTTGCTCAACAAAAATATCACAATAAACTTCGAATTAATAAATATTCTGACTCCCTAACCCTAAACAAAGATACGAGATCAATCACAAAGTGATGAAATGATTTCTGAAAGAGTTGCCTGGAGAGTTGCCCGGAGAGTTGCCACACTATTTCAAAACAAGCAATGTCTGTTTTACTTTGTTTCCTTTAACCTATTTGTGCGAAGCACGACTCAGTATTGAAACAGGCTTGGCGGGAAACCAATCGTTATAATGGGCCTCAACACTGGCATACGATGTCTACGTCTGTGGGCAGTGAAGACCAATAGCTCGTTGACGCGTCATACATGCCTGTGACGTGGCAACTAGCGATTGGTCTCCAATGCCCATTGGTTGTGACGTTGCAGGTCTGTGTTCAAGCCTTCTCTGACGATTGGTCTCGCTTGCGGCCACACCTGAGATGAACTTGGATTGGGAACAGAGCAGGAAGGACCAGTCCTCCCATAGTTCTCTGGCAAGAAACATGACCATCTGGCATAGTGCCTCGCAGCCCCCATACAAGTCGAGTGACCGCCCAAACATCCACCCCCCCCTTAGCTCCAAACTCTTGGAGTTGGGGACATTTGACAGTGTTTCCACGTTTTCTTCCCTGTGAGGGTACCGGCCAAACTTACCAGATGTTAGAAATTAGTTTACCATTATCGTGCTTGATATCAGGCCGGCCTTTCTAGGAGTCAATAGCATGAAATTCATTATATCTTTATATATTTTCATGTCAAAAATGTATACTCTTATACTTGCAAATAAATGAAATGCTAAATTTAGATTATGATTTTTCGTATTTAAATATTGAGAAAACAATGCGGTTTAAAAAGATATAAACATTCATCCGTGATACATTGTGCTCCGCTAAATTCTCCTAATGTTCGAAGTTGGTATTTCTGATTCGCTTGTCTTTAAGTAGGTCTCACTGTGATAGTTCTTAGATTTTTTTCTTTTTCTGAAACTTTGTGTAGACAGTAAAAAAACAACACAAAGTGGATAGTGAGTGAATCTTTTGACTAGAGACTTACGAAGCTGTATATTTCGATGTGTTTTTGCGTGTGTATATTTCGGATGACGCACGATGAGTAATTTTATCGTTGTATCAATGATCTGCGCGTCAATATCGTCACGCACCAGGTGCGCACAGCTCACAACAGTACTGAGACTCAGTGCTATGAAACATGGACATTTTCCGTCCACTGGATAGGGCCTTTTCGTTCCACAGGCAGGCGATAATAACAATGACGGTATAACTGTATAGAGATAAGGTCGTCGAAGAATCTGTAGTAAGGTGAGTGAATAATGGAAGTCGTCCTAAGGGAAGAGATGAACTCCAATTGATGGCAAGGCTGGTAGGATCAGTCCTCCCGTAGAGCCTTGGCGAGAAACTCTGCTGTCAGGCGTAGTGCCTCAAAAGGGGAGAAGAAGACCTTATCTTTGTTACTTAAGTGCAGCCGTGTTATTGCCAGAGTTAAAAAAAGTTGACGCCCAAGGAGGTGTGCGACAAAAGTTCCTGATACAGTACAGGGTAATTAAATTGTCACGGCGGAGGCGTCTATGTTGTGATCAAGTAACAAGAGCTGTTTAACATGCAGAGAACTGTGTGACAGAGGCAAACCCAGGACTTGTCAACTGTTGTGTGTGAGTTTCCTCCTTATCATCTCGTCAGCATGTTAGTTTGAGTGGAAAAAAAAGTTGTTTACATTAGCTTCTTGTCTTTGAGTCGCTTTTGGGTTTATGATAATATTTTCAGTTATATCAAAGGAAGCAGTCGGCAGTAGTTTTTTTACAAAGGTTACAGGACACACGTCAGAGATCTAAAGAAACAAACCTCTGACTGACAACAGCAGTGTTACAGCAATATTGACAGGTGACAACTGGGTTTGCGTGATCATTTTAAACACTGCATTTATCAGTTATATTATCTTTAATAATTTAATTACAAGCACATAAGTTTCAAATAGTACTCCAATAGTACTAGCATGAATAAATGAATGATGAAGACTGATAGATGACTGATAGAAGACAGATAGATGACTGATGGAAGACTGATAGAAGACTGATAGATGACTGATAGATGACTGATAGATGACTGATAGATGACTGATAGAAGACTAATAGATGACTGATAGATGACTGATAGAATACTGGTAGGTGACTGATGGAAGACTGATAGATGACTGATAGAAGACTGATAGATGACTGACAGATGACATAGTAAGAACAACATTGCGAAACACGTGAATCGACACCTTCGATATAGGTCACGCAGGAACACACGGAACATCAGAACAAAGGAGACAACACAAAGAAAACACAAAACACACATCTTTAATCATTAATCTTCTTAACGAGAGGACAGCGTATGGTTAGTATTGATATTGTATCGCATGTAACGGACAGTATAACATGTCTTTATAGTTTGGCTGTCAAAGATGTACCTTTAGCCGAGACAGAGCCTGTGATGTGTAAACAGCACATAAGAGATATAAGAACGAGATACAAGACCAGTGTCATTTGACATAAGGATTTTTTAAATTCTGCCAAAATTTTACAATAAATAAAGTCAACATCTCTATACATGATGACATATATTTTGAAGCAGATCGTATCTCTAGGGTAGCACCATACCAAGAAATCAGCCCGTATAGAGACAACAAAAAAAAAGGGAGGGGGGGGGCTATAGTGTAAAAGATTCATTTTTTTTTGTTGCTTGTACGGGGAAAAAACAGTCACGTGATAGCCATTGTGTATTAAAGTTATATCGTAATTTGTATAGAAGAGATAGAGAATCTCGTGGCTAAATGTTGTTTGTTTACGATTGGTGAATGAGGTCAAAACTGAATTTTTTTTTCTGTCAACCAGAAAGTAATTTTTATTAAACATGTACTGTACATGTAAATTATTCAAGGGCAGTATAAACGTAACAGGTGAGCAGAAAAATGTATGAAGTTGTTGCAAGAATTAAGACTATCTGTGTGTAGTCGCTGAATGAACTCTATATGTTGTGACTGTTCTATTTATGTGTATGTCTCCGTTGTGTTGTCTTTATATGAGAAAAGAGTCCTTGCTATCACAACAAATTTCCGTAAGGATCAATAAAGCAAGTCTTAGTCTTAGTCTAAAATATTACTTTGTGTTAAAATCGTGTTTTGTTTTGTGAGTGGGCGTGATGGTCTAGTTAATTATTCCACCAGTAGTTCGTGAAACACCTAGACATGTCTCTCTTAACACCAGGGTTCATAGGAACAGAGCTTGGGAAACACTGATTTAGAGTTCTGGAGACCAGGGATAGACCCAAAGGGTTCGTTCTTAGGCTCGTTTAACATTGGCCATTGAGACCTACAAGCGTTACAAAATGATCGCAAGATTTGAAAAGGGAATTTTTTCTTTGTACTTATTTCTATTGTCTATAGTGGCCTAAATTTTGTTTTTTTTCAGTTCTTGTGTAACATCTGACAGTCTTTGGTGATCATTATGGCATCAGTGGCAAATCATTATGAACACAACACACAAGTTCTCAATACATTAAACGTCGGGGATAGAGTCAAGTTCTCAAGGGGAGTGTACAAACACTGGGCCATTTATTTTGGTACAAAGCTTTGTAGAGTTACTTTCTCTTTTTATCTAGCCATAAATAACTGTTCTGGTTCTGTCCTGACAAGCAATCTGTTCTAGCTATTTCATCTCTTCAGATCTTTTTCTCTCTATATATTACTCTCTTTTTTCGTTCTCTCTCTCTCTTCTCCTCTACCTTCTCGTCTCAGTCTCATTTTCTCTCCTTTTTTCTATCGTTTTAAAACCGTCTCTCTATATCTTTATCTTTCTTTTGTTTTCTCTCTTTTCTCTCTCTCTCTCTCACTTAACTAAGTTTGTGTTTTAAACTTTTCGTCAGGCATTTCCCTTGCCAAACCTCTTGCCGGGCTGCAGGGGCTGGTGGTGACAGGGTTTGAACCAGAACAATAGCAGTCCTGGAACACAACTCTCTCTCTCTTTTGTCTGTCTGTCTCTCTATTTTACGCAAGATCTCTACAATCTTTGATATTCTACAATGGGTTTACTTTAATAAACTATTTTCCTTTATAAACTGGCATGCTCCTCTACAAGTTTTATTTATTTCCATGTATTTTCAAGATTTCAATTCTTTTTTTGTGTGTGTGTATAATTGTTTATTTTTTTCTAATGAAGGCTTCATTTTATTTATCTTGAGTAAGACTTGAGGAGTAGTGGTTGAGGGCTAAAGTGCTTGGCCTTCTAAACGAGAGGTCTCAGTTTCGAATCTTGGTGATGACTGTGATTTTTAATTAATTTAAAACGCCCCTGAGTCCACCCAAACCTAATGGGTACCTAAACGCTGCTGCACTTTGCTTAGGACTGACGACACCCTTGTTAACCATAAGACATAGAAACAGATGGCCTTTACATCATCTGCTCTGTAGATCGCATGGGTAACTTTACTGTTTTATTTACTTTTTTAGTTTTGACAGACTGCTAAAAACTGTGCCATACAAGGAAGCTATAATTTAGAAGAAAATAATGTGAAAGAGTAAAACTTGACAACTACAAGTTACTGTAGGCGTGTTGTTTTTAAAATAACGTTAAACTTTATCTTCCCACCCAGGCTTTGGTCAGATTGTTCATATGGCAGGCGAAGACAATGATGGTATGGGTTTCACTAGCAAACATTTCTTCAGCATTGGAGGTCAACGCTACAGCAAAGCTGAAATACGCATCGATGATTTTTGGAAGGTCGCAGGAAACGACAAAGCTGACATAGACAATAGTGCCGATTCAACGTGGAAGTAAGTCTGTTAACTCTTTCTCTCCGAACTGACGATACCAGCGTTGATTCCACCAGGATGTGGTCAATAATAATTACGGAGAGAAAGAGTTAAGAAAATATATACAAGTGAAGTTGACTAATAAAGCACATAGACATTTTGTTCGTTTCTATAGAACCTATGTGCTAATTATGAAGTTATCCATCTTTACTTTCATGAGGCTATGATATTAACTACTGTTTAAAGTTGTATTAAACTCTACACAAGATATTATAAAGCGCTACTTTCATGCTTATAGCATGCTCAGAGCGCTTTGGTCCAATGGGGGGAGGGGAGTATCTAGAAGAATGTTTTTTTCGTGCTGCCTATGCGCTCAGTGAACACAACTCTGCTCGAATCTGGTGACGAGCCTCCAGCCCCCTCCATAGGTAGCCAAGCCAAACCAAGTTCAAGCGTATTTAGCCACTCGGCCAGGGTTTCTCTAAACGCAAACAAAAGTTTATTTACAATTTCTAACACAAATAAAATCATTTTAAAATAATTAACAAAAATGTTGAACTATAGGGCAGATAACGTCAATGTCATCTGTTTCAGTGGACAACGGTTCACGAGGGTGTCATGTGGCCAGCACAACGTTCTCCAGCTAAACTCAGGTTGGGGGTTAGACTAATACGCGTTTTAAAATATCCCTCAACAGTCATCACCGACCATTTGAACTGGAGACCTCTCGGTTCGGTTGTACGCCGGCTATGGTTTGGTCTCACTATGTATCCAAATTCTGGACATGTTTGCCGTGCTGCAGAAGAGCCCCCATCCTGGAAAAAAAAATCTTTTATAATCATATTGTTAACTACCAATTTCTTGAGAGGTCCTCTCAGAGAGGATTGTCAGTCAAATAAGACAGCGAGAAACTGTATGGCGGCGGGGTTTTTTTTTTTTGGGGGGGGGGGCTGAGGTAGTGCCTCTTTTGAATCCCCGCCCCTGAGACAAGAACGTGAAATGCTTAATTTGAAGAGCTTCTTCAGCACGTGAGTTATCTACCTCTCTGCAGGGTCTCTACGTCAAGAGTTACTAGAACCGGATCTCTTGTCTTTAACCAGTAGGTCTGTCTAGTTTAGTTGAAACTTATTTTACCTAAACAAAAATGGCTCTTAAGTAAGATTACTGTGTTAGGATTTATATTGCCATTCCTAGTGCCCTCGATCCTAACGTGATAGTGGACAAAGCTACAAGCAGACTTGGACAAATCAAATACAACATCTTCTTTTCCAATTGTGAGCACTTCGCTAACTGGTGCCGATATGGGAAACATATCAGTGATCAGGTAACTTGGAAACAGAAAAAAACATTTATATTTAAATAGGTTAAAACTAGAATGAAGAGCTGAGTGACACAGACCACGTGATTACCCAACTGAGGAGGCTTAGGTTCGTGCATGGGGACCGAGTCACAGTATTCGTGCTATTAGAGCTACGCCTCTGTTATTGTATTACTTAAAGCACAATGAATACTTGTGCAAAGTTTCAACTTGATCCGGGAATGGGAAGTGGCCTAGTTAGTTTACTATATTAAACATTAAGTAAAAATGATTTTTTTAAAAAAGAAAGTATATAACTTGTACAGTATCTAGTCTAAGACGTCGTAGAGACTGAATAGCCAAGCGCGTGGTGCCCGGTGTCTTGGGATCGAATGTCGTGGAAGAACGGAATTAAAACCTTCGTCAGGACGTCACTTCATTCCAACCAACTTAATTGGGTGCCTGAGTTGGGGGAAGTGAATGTGTTGGGCCGTTGTGCTGGCCACATGACATCCTCAATACATTATCTCCCATACATACCGCAAGATCTGAAAAGGGTTCTTTACTTTAAATAATCCAGTTTAGAACTATGTTAAGCATGAAACGAATCAAACGATGGTCTAACTTAGTTGACAAATATATCAACACATTTTTTTAATTCTTCTATTGAACCAGGTGAACGGGACACTTATTCTAGGGGCGCTGGGCGCCTTCGCCAGCCAGTCGTTCACAGCAGGAGCACTACTAGTTGCTTTCTTCATCTACAACGTCGTCAAGTCTGACGACAAAATGGAGGAACAAGAAAGACATTAAACATTATTTGATTCTTAATTTGTATTTGCTTTGGCTATGGGTCCATCCAAAAATATATCTGCCTGCATTTTTTTTTAATTAACTGATTTTCTGCATCGTGGGCAGACTTTTCAAGAGACTGGATGGCATAGCAGGTCGTAGGTCGAATATCTATGTTGTCTGACGTTACATAGTTTTAAAAATGTTAACACTGATTTTATTGATTATACTGTATACTTTTATTTCTGACTTGAACCAGCCCTATTGTTATTAAACTGTGCTAATCTAGGCGTAGAAGGGAGATAATGAGCATAATCAATCATATATGTAATGACATACAATGTTGGAATAAACATTGGAACTTAAATGTAAGTTTAAAACGCTTCCATAGCGGCAGAGAGCAGTTCGCCCATAGCCAAACATCTCTGTAGGATGACAGTGGATATAGCAAGACGCAAGACTGCAAAGTGACTGCACTAGATACTATACAAGTTATATTCTTTCTTTAAAAAAATCATTTTTACTTAATGTTTAATATAGTAAACTAACTAGGCGACTTCCCATTCCCGGATCAAGTTGAAACTTTGCACAAGTATCCATTGTACTTTAAGTAATACAATAATCGAGTGTAGCTCTAATGGCACGAATGCTGTAACTTGATCCCCGTGGGCGTGCACGAACCTAAGCCTCCTCAATTGGGTAATCACGTGATCTGTGTCACTCAGCTATTCATTCAAACATCTCTGTAGGATATAGTAAAACGCGAGACTGCAAGGTGACTGTACATATACAAAGTCAACTGTCACATAGTCCTTACTTCAGGATGTAAACAAACATAGCTGATGAATGAATTGAAATTTACAATGTAAAGCTATAACAAATTGCTTTTCGAATTTTAATAATAATTAAAAAATGTAACCTGCTACTTAATAACAACATCGAGAATGGAATAATTGTTTCTATTCCATGCACATTACTTATGTCTTTGTTATCGATATATTGATTTGCGATTATTTGAACTTTGAACAACTGTTTGTTGATATAGTGTGCTTAAAACAAACACGGATATATTTTGGAACCACTCTCTAGGTGAGACCAATAATTTAGTTATGCCCCCTTTCATAGAAAAAAAACCCAACTAGTATTCTAATTTTTTTTATATGGGAGGAGGTGAGTAGGGGTAGGGTCTTCAGCTTTTTTTTTGTTTTTGTTTTTGCTGTATTTCATTTTTTTGAAGGTAGGCAGAGAAACAAATATTGGAAATAGGGAAGGGGAGGGAAGCGAGAATTCTTTAAACATACGCTAAAAAATTGGATTGTATTTCTTTTATTGTATTTTAAAAAAATATTATATTTTATGTTTGAATTATTTTAATTTATATTTAAAAAAAAAATAACAGCAGGTAGTTAATGAAATATTACAGAAAATTGTGTACGCCAAATATTACGATTTAGAGAGCCAGTGTTAATTTATATATTTCATACATTTATAATACAATATGTCCACGACAATACGCAGAGAGATCACACACATCTGCAGAACGCTGGAGATCCCTAGGATGAACTAAACACTATCAACGACATAAAGTTTTACTGTTGCCAACTAAAATAAAAAGAAATGAGCTCTAATGTTAACGATTTAATTCCTGGCAGTTACTCTTAGAGTCACGTCTGCTTAATCCCCACTAGCTAGATGCCCGTATAGTTTTGAAAGTCATAGAGTGAAAGTGTTTTCAGTAAAGTAAGGCGTTCCCATTTGATCTACGGTGCAGATGTTATAACGGTCATCTGTTTCTGTGGCGCACGGTTATCAAAGGTGTCATGTGACCAGCACAACGACCAACGCCTTTACTTTTCTCAAACTAATGTCAAGTACCCTTTAGAGCTGGGCGATGTCATAGGCACACTAACGATCCCGAAATTAAAGATTCCAGTCTTCACCAGGATTCAAACCCAGGACCTCCTAACCAGCCAGCCACCACGTCTTCTTTAAGTCCAGTGCTTCCTCCTTTTTGAAATTATATTGTGCTACTAAAGGTAGAGGTTTGAAAACTCAATTTTCCAGTTCTAAACATGTGCCCAAACATTATTAGATATCTTTGAGCTTTTTAACACGTTCTTAATTTTGTACACCGGATACACCAAAATGCATACAATTTCTAATTTTTCTACCATGAATCAAAAGGAACCGGAAATTCTATCAGTTCAATAGTTTTCATTGTGCAAGCGTTGGCCGTTGTTTTTTTTTCAAAGCTTATATTAAGCGTAATTGTATCCATTAATTTGGATCATGTAATTACATAGTTAATGGTACTAGACATAATAAATCTGTGAGATGGAAATATTTATACCAATTGTTTTTGTTTAGCTTTTGGCTTTCTCAAAGCGCTATGATCCTATCACGTGACTGGACCAGCTGTGTAAGGGGAGGGAAGAAGGGGAGTATCTTGGTGAATGTTTACATGATCGTTTTCTTAATGTCTAAAAAGGGTCAGGGATTCACTCGGGGGCTCAAAAGTCTTCAAGGGGATTAATTCAACTTATACCATCACATCTATGAAGTACGATTTGTTTTCCTTGATCAAGATAACAAACAAAATAATAAATTACCAAATAGTAAATTAACTAATTGACTATTTTTGTTTCAATTGATTCTTGTGTTATCAATTAAGAGAAATAATTGTGCAAAATGTCAGCTTAATGCAAGATTGGTTGTGGAAAAAAATAATAATGTACAATCTTTTTACCAGACAGACAGAGTGAGTTGGTATAAGCTTTGTAAAAATAGATTAGTTACTCTAATTTTTGTTCACAAACATGACATATTATGTAGGTCGCGACTAGATGAAATCTACACTCATTCTCAATATTTAGCCTCGAAGGAAACGCATAAGCTTCAGCATAAATGAATTTCATCGTGACAATAATAATAATAATAAGGCTTGTCTTAGAATCGAACATTAATGAGGAATGCAGTATTTCCCATTGCTACGCAGCCCCAACTCCGACCTACATATTTAGCCACATCTTGCGCAGACATAAACCTTTTCCGCTGGAGGTCGAGTTACATTTTCTTTTCGCGGTCTTCGACTGTCCTCGGCAGAGGACTTCTTAATTGGCCTCAAATGTTTCTTCTTCATAAATAATGTTTAACAACTCTGCAGTGGAAATTCCCCATTTCAGACAGATCCTTCACTGCTTTGTGTGCAGATCAGAAACAATAGTGAAACAGGGTTCACTCTACAGACATTCATATAGTCGTAGGAGTCTCATTCCATTTGTTCAAATAGTAATACAATTTTAGTCTAGTAGTTAAGACATCTACATTAGACAATAACATCAGAAAGTTACATCAGACAATAACATCAGAAAGTTACATCAGACAATTACATCAGAAAGTTACATCAGACAATAACATCAGAAAGTTACATCAGACAATAACATCAGAAAGTTACATCAGACAATTACATCAGAAAGTTACATCAGACAATAACATCAGAAAGTTACATCAGACAATAACATCAGAAAGTTACATCAGACAATTACATCAGAAAGTTACATCAGACAATAACATCAGAAAGTTACATCAGACAATAACATCAGAAAGTTACATCAGACAATAACATCAGAAAGTTACATCAGACAATAACATCAGAAAGTTACATCAGACAATAACATCAGAAAGTTACATCAGACAATTACATCAGAAAGTTACATCAGACAATAACATCAGAAAGTTACATCAGACAATAACATCAGAAAGTTACATCAGACAATAACATCAGAAAGTTACATCAGACAATTACATCAGAAAGTTACATCAGACAATTACATCAGAAAGTTACATCAGACAATAACATCAGAAAGTTACATCAGACAATAACATCAGAAAGTTACATCAGACAATAACATCAGAAAGTTACATCAGACAATTACATCAGGTATGTAAACTTGTGCATTTACAACTAAACTAATATAAAAATCATATCGTTCAGGCCATAGTCATAGCTAAGACATTCATCATTCATCAGATTCATCATATTAAAAGGACTGAACTACATTCGCATCGTGGCTGAAGGAAAACATATTTACATTATAACAATCATTCATTCTTTTACTTTTGAAGAATCTAGAGCTATGATCTCATTCTTATTTCCATTATAGAAAGTCAATGTACTAATGAACTAATCTAACAAAATCTAATAAAATACTCAGACACAAAGATAAAGGCACATTCAACATCCCATATGCTAGGACAAATTTGTATACGTGCTCCTTCTTCCTTAGTGCTATTGTTGCGTCGTTTGTTTTTTTTTTGGCTTACCACACCCGCGTTTAAAATGCCACTTCGCTAAATAGTGAGGCAATCATTTGAGCCTATGCTCGAAGTCAAATTTTGGCAAAATAAATCCGGACAGATATTAACAAAAAAATCTTGTCTAGATCAATACAGCACACTATCTTTCACTATCTTTCACGAATTATCCGTACAGTTGTGATGTTATTGTCTGATGTAACTTTCTGATGTTATTGTCTGATGTAACTTTCTGATGTTATTGTCTGATGTAACTTTCTGATGTTATTGTCTGATGTAACTTTCTGATGTTATTGTCTGATGTAACTTTCTGATGTTATTGTCTGATGTAACTTTCTGATGTTATTGTCTGATGTAACTTTCTGATGTAATTGTCTGATGTAACTTTCTGATGTTATTGTCTGAAGTAACGTCTGTATTATATAAGATAAGATAAGATAAGAAGAGTACTCATGCACATGCCCATATTCTCATCTGTCCTTATATGCTTATACTTTTTTATTTTAGAAAAGAAATAAAGGTCTGCTATTATACACATATTGATGTTTTTTTATGGAAGTGAATTAAAAATTGTTTGTAACTAAAAAAAAAATTGCTGCTTCTTTATCAAATTTGTGTTATAGTTGAATATACAAATTACGATTTTTCTCTGCGTTTGTTTTCTTTTATGAAGTTAAACTTGAGTTAAACACAAAATTCAGACAATTTTCTGGTGAAATGTTTTGTTTTATGTTATCGGATGTTTCTTCATGGCGACGGGGGATGGCAGCAGGCAGTGTAGGAGCCCGGGACCATCGGGACGACCGAACGACAGTCCACCGCGCAAACCGCATGACCAGGCAGCCACCAGCATAAATTTCACTTAGAAAATAGGTCCTTATCAGAAGGGAGATAATCATCGAAAGAGTTTATTCTAGTATAGTTCAGTAACTCATTTTTAGTGATAGTGCTTGTATTAAATGGAATAGAAATGGCATACAAGCCATTAAGTTCTGTTAACACGGGGAGCAGGTAGTCTTAGCGCGTATGTCACAAAATTCGCAGTGCCCCTACAAAATGCAGTGTATAGAATGTCGGAAAATGTGCTGTGCAGTATTGAACGTTTAGGTAAGTTTTGCTGTAACTGGTAGACACTCCATCTATGTAATAAAATACTGATCTCTTGACTTCATTCAAAAAGGTCAATCTTTATACGTCTACAGGACCTATTTCATGATCTAGCATTTTATCCTGGGTCACTATACAGCAACTCTTCAGACACCTATTATATCCAAAACTAATCTACATGTCCTTTGAACCATCCGAGTTGTACCTTTCTTTTATCTACCATGTTAACAATATTTTAACACATATTTACCAACAATATTATATTAAAAAAAAAAATTCGAAAAAAAATAATATTTTTTTTTTACAAATATATCACATTCTCTAAGGAATAGGCTTCCTTGTTTCTAGATTAAACAAAAATAATTAATTACACTAAATAATTAATTGGTTATTCTAGTTTTAGATCTAGACTTAGTTCTAGATCTAGGTCTAGTTCTAGATCTAGTTAGATCTAGATCGAGTTTGTATGCCAAATGGCATGGGAGATATTAATTTTATTTGCGAGTGGAAAAGTGTTACCAAAATCTGTCAAGTCATTTCTAGCTCACTGCCAAAAGTAGGTTAATAATTATTATTTTGAAAAGTGTACACTTAATGAATATAGGAAGGCGCGGTGGGTGACTGGTAAAGCACTTGCTTTCCAAACTGGGGTCCTGGGTTCGAATCCTAAGACTGGGATTTTTTACATTCGAGATATTCAGGGCTCCTCTGAGTCCACCCAGCTCTAATGGGTACATGACAATAGTTAGGAAAAAGTAAAGGGAGTTGGTCGTTATGCTGGCCACAAGACACTCTCGTTAACTGTGGGCCATTGAAACAATGACCGTTACTTAATGGATAAAAAAGCAATAACTTTTAATTGAAAGTAGACTAGAAAATTTTAATTATTAAGGCAATAGCTTATATTCTGACATCTTAGTGCTGCAGATTTATTTATCAAGTAAACAGCAGTATCACATTAGAAGTGAATTGGATACATACAGCATAGCTGTTTAATAAAAATTCATTTTGAATGATTTACACTTTAAAAGAGAAAGTTTAATGTTAATATTAGTATTATTATTATGTTAGAAATGAACCTGTAGTCATTCTCTGGCGCTGCCAAGGGTCGAGTTTCGCTAATGAGAAACAAAATTCATCGTAGTCCCTTAACAGTTTCCACTGAGGAATTTTCTGGTGATGTGGCAGGTCTGCAGCAGTGCCGCCCTCTGACAGGCAACGAGGATGTTTCTAGAAATGTTAAGGGCCTTGAAGGTGTCTGTGAGGTCAGTTGTTATTATCCCCTCGGTTGACATAACAATGGGGTATTATTATTATTATTATTATTATAGTGCTCGATGATTTTAAAATTTTATTACTTTCAACGATTAACACAAGACTATGTGTTGAATCTAGAGTTTTCCTTATCTATTGGTGAATCCGACGAGGGTCTTCTGAGTTCGTATGATAACAGAAACTCTCTCTGTAATCGTAAAAGATGCTCTTTTGACATTGTGGTGTCAATATTACTACACATGGGACTTGTCACTATTAATACATACATTGGAATGCTGGGTTTGTGCTTCTTGGAGTCACACGTGACACGTGGCAAACATAGATGTTACTGATTGACTTTAGCAGACAAAATATAAAGTTTATTTAATGACAATAATAATACTGCAACTTGTTGGTCGCTACATCAAGATTTCCGATATGAAACATAATTACATCCACATAACTAGGGGCGGACTGTGTATCAAAATCGGCCTGGGCATTACCATATAAACCGGCCCAAAAATAGCATGTAATATCATGGGCGTAGCCAGGATTTTTCAATATGGGGAGTGGATTTTTTTTCTACCCTAGAATACTCTCTTCTTTAAATAGTGGAAAGACAATACAAAGCGCCAAGGATAGCTATGGAGCGCTCCACCAGTGGGGTCAGGGTCCAATAATTATTTCCGTTATTTTAAGCTTTAAAAAAAATGCATATTCTGAGGTATCTACAGTGCAATTAGCTTGCTACTCTTCCGCTAAAAAATTCAAAAAACCAAATCTGCTATTCATTGCACTTAATTAATGGAGTCCAGCAACTGGTAGAAAATGTTAACTATAGTTTTGATTTAGCTTTTGTATTGGATGGGGAGGTAACCACAAAACCCCTTTTTGGTTACGCTTATGAAATTTGGTGACTGTAGTTTTCTTAAGTTGGATGCACTGGAACAGTAAGTAAAGTTTCACTTTCAGACAACGAGGTCTGAGGCAAGTGATGGTTTGAAAATCCCCCCCCCCCTTTTCCCGGCTACACCCATCAGTCATATTATAGGTGTAAGACTAATTCTTTTCAAAATATATAAAGTTTGAAAACTGGATGTATACGTGTGTAGGATTACATAATGTATTTTGTTTATACATGTATGTAGTCTGAAAACTATAAACAATACAATAGCTGACTAATGAGTTTGAAGCTTTGGTATTAGCATAATTACATACAACGCACATCATGTGTCAATTTAGTCTTGCATGTTGATCTGTGACCTAAAATATGCTAAGTCATTGGTTTTCCTGGCTGACTCAGGCAACCCATTCCATTAAAAGATAAGAGAATGCAGCACGTTATAGTACATTCTCAAAAAATGCGAATTATGAATACATAATGACCCATTATTTAAAATATAAGTCTCCTTTCATTAAATACAGGATGTGACAGCGCTTATATAAATTATCATAATTATTATTAGAATTTCCATCATCAATAACTTCATACTAAGCATAAGTTTGCCGTTAATTATAATAGTTACTTTGTGGATTTACATCTAGATTCGTTTTTTTGTTTATTAAATATTTTTTTTAAAGCAACAAATGTAGTATTTTAGATCTATGTTATTAAACATAAACAAAAAAGAAAGATTACGTTCTATGTACAGAAATTACAGAAAGAAGAGCTCTATATCCATATTAAGCTGTGAATAAGTTGGGTGGTTTGCAATTTCGCGGCTGTGTGTGTGTTAAAGTTTATTTCTATTAAGTATTGTTAAAGAGCTAATTGTCACCCCGATTTTTATTTCTGCGTTATATCAAAGTTTTCTAACTTAGCCTCTCTCATCCCTCTTTTTCGTTAACTGTCAAATAGGAACCATCAAAAGACGCGGGATGAAAGGAGCAAAAACAAATGGGAGCGCCATAAAACGTACAGTATATATTGTACATTTTTTGATATTCTTATTGCATTTCAAACAAAATTAATTGTAATAATTGTTATGACATGATTAGGAATTAGTTATTTGTTTCGGGAATAAGGGTAAAGTTTTACTTAGCGACAAATGACGTAACAGATTTTTAAAAAACAAGAACGCTCTTAGTGACGCTAGAAAGAGGATGCTTTGTGTAGAGCAGTAGAATATAGATACGGATTTACGGACATAGCTGACATAGGACGATTCCCTTCTTAATTATTAAATGGATTTGTAAACAGCATCAGCGTCGACTACATATTTTGTTTGTTTCGGCTTTTCGCCGGTGTTACTGAAGTAGTTTTGAGTTCGGTAGTACCTCCAGTCAAACGTAGATCTACACTAGATCTATCTACAAGCATCAACACCGCGCGGAAGCCTGAACAACGTGGCGACCCCCGACTCGGAGCTTACTGGCAGCAACATCAAGAAGAATAGAAGCCCTCTGTTAGGAGGAGGCAGAAGTTCAACGTCATCGGCCTAGTCTGCAGCTAGACCCTGATTATACAGCCACGTCGGCGAAGGAAAGCCAGTGAGATCCTGGACTCGTAGAACTAGGAGGTAACGAAATATAGATCTAGATCTACAGTTGTGATTTGTAAATGCCCATACTGGTGGCATCGTATTGAAGCTTGTATCGAGAAGGCTACAGTTTTGTGGAGGGAAGAAAATCGTCCTGTCGATTCCGTACTGAAGAGATATCGCCTGCCCGGCATAGTGAGAACGAACGTGAAGGTCACCGTCTGCAAGGCCAAGATCGACCGTTGGGGTCACGCCAAAGAACATTTGACGTAGGAGACATCGTACTGCCTACGGCACTTAAGTACAGTAGTGCTAATTTGATCTACAGCTCGGCTGAATTCTGTGCTACACGTTAGATAGCCAGATAGCCGGTAGTTTAGCATTGGACTTTGACTTTGTTGCTGTGTCAATAGTTGGACCGTTCCAGGTTCATTTTGCACAGACGACCACCTGGAACCACCGTACCTGCGTCGGAACCAGCAGCCGGAACCAGACTCTACGCCACCGACGAACCGGAGCCAGACGACAGATCACCGTGAACACCAGAACCAGACGCCGTACCACCGAAGAACCGGAGCCATTGCAGACCAGTACCGGAGGACCTTGGAGAACCGAAACGTTCGTTGTTCTTGTCTCACCGTTAGGGAAGACATCGCTGTGAGCCTTGCCGCCGGGACAGACATTAGCGTAGGAAGAGTGGACCCGATACTGACTGTGGAGTTATCACCGCTTCTTAGACAGATAAGTCAAGTGTTATTTAACTACTTTCTCCTTGGAATAATTAGAGTCTGTAGGGAAGTGACCACTCGCTAGATTATCACTACCAGGTTAAATCGTGGTGGATTGGGGATATCCTTAAAATTAGGTGTAATCTAGCAAGAGGTCCATATATATGTTTAGCTGTTAATACGTCCTGTATGTGAGTGTGAATCATTTAGTTAAGCATTTGTTAGTAACGTCATGTATTAATTGTTTGCAATACTCCCGTCTTAAGTCTTACTGTCAGACGAAAGTCTCATTCATTAAAACTAGATCTATAATTTGGTGTTCATCGTATTTAAGTTTATTTTCATAGTTTATTTGTATGAGTTGTAAGTTATATACACTCCAGGCTGTGAAAGCAGGTAAGAAGTAACTAAGATTTAGCGTAATCTAGACTAGATCTGGGGAACAATCGAGGTGAAGCCTGATTGCCCAGTTGTAATTTTAGTATTTGTAAATAGACAGGTTGGTCTATTTACCGGCCACTAGTGTTGAGTAACACTTGGTCGGTTGAGGGTGCGTGTGTCGCACATCGTATTCAGTCGGGTCAAAGTGTAGCCTACACACTTGTACCAAGGATACTAAGTGTATCTTGGGAAAGGGTAGAAGTGGTTATTAGTCTAAGTTGGTAGTTAGACGCCAAGGGTTTTGTTTGTTGGTATAAGAGGTACCATAAAGTAGGATAAAGTAACAAATAAGGAATATGGCAACTACTTCAGGTTACGACCTAGAAGAATTTAGAAAAAAACTAATTCATGAAGCCAAGACAGAATTAGAACTGCGAGGCAAAGAACTAACTGCCTATGTGCAGCAGATGGTGGCGGCAGAAGCAGAACGCCTAGAGAGAGAGAAGGTTAGGGAAGCGGAAAAGGCCAGAGAAAAGGAAAAGGCAGAAGCAGAACGCCTAGAGAGAGAGAAGGTTAGAGAAGCGGAAAAGGCCAGAGAAAAGGAAAAAGAAGAAGCAGATCGCAGAGAGCGGGAACGAGTCAGAGAAGCTGAAAGAGCCAGAGAAAAAGAAAAAGAAGAGGCAGACCGTGTAGAACGGGAAAAAGTCAGAGAAGCGGAACGCATCGAGAAAGAGGCGGACAGAAAAGTGAGAATTCAAGTTGAGCAGATGAGGATAGAGGCTGGTGTAAGTGTGCCCATCGAAGGGAACAGCAACAATAGTGCCAACATAGAAAGCCATAGTAGCGCCGCATGGATGAAAAAAAAAATACAACCTTTTGCGGAAGACAAGGACGACATCGGCGACTATCTTAAACGCTTTGAGATTAAACTAGCAAAGTTTAATGTCCAAGAGAGGGAGTGGTCCGAAATCTTGTTGGACTTCGTGCATGGGAAAGCCCTCACGATTTGCCAGAACCACGATCACTCGATGCAAAACAGCTATCAGGTGCTAAAGAAGGAACTGCTAAACGCATACGGGCACAACGCGGCAACATTCCGAAAGAAGTATTACGAAAACACTCCATCCAGCCAAGTTGATCCACAAACAACTATCAACTCAGAGAAGGACTTCTTCACTAAATGGCTCGGATTCGAAAATGTGGAGAACACCTACGAGGGGTTGAAGAACTTTATTCTAATTGACAATTTTATAAATAAATGCGACCCTCAGCTACAGTCTTTTATAAAAGAAAGAAACCCTAAGGTAATTGAAGACTTGGTAGAAATTATTAGGATCTTTAAGAATGCTTATCCAAACAACCCACTTTCAGTTAGAGACCACAAAAAGGTTATTGACCTGGTAAATTATGTAAAGGGAAATGATAGCAATGATAGGGAGTATTGTAGAAGGAATGATGTTAGTGATAGGGACACCTATGGTAGGAGAAATGGTAGGTCCAGGGAACGTGGGAACAATAGTCGGGATAGTTATGATGGCATAAAGGATAGATCCTGGGAAAATGAAAACAATGGCAGGGAAAGTTATGATAGGAGAATAGATAGACCTAAAGTGGGTGATAGAAACCTTAGGGAGGTTACATGTTTTAACTGTCAGGAAAAGGGACACATGGCATACCAATGTAAAAAACATAGAGGGAATGGAGCTGGCAAGGGGAATACACAGGATAATAGTGGCACTAGTGATAGGAGAGGTAATCAAGGAAACCGTAGACAAGAGAGGGATAATTGGTCACCAGATAGGGTTAATTTGGTAAGGAGCATCCAAGACAGGGATCGTGATAGTAGGGATAGTGAACCAGATGAAGAAATTAACTACGTTGATTGTGGGGAAGATAGGTTTAAATTATATCCGGGCATGATAAATAATAAACAGATAAATGTGATCCGGGACACAGCTAGCAGTACACTCGCGGTTAGAGGGGGATTAGTTAAGTCCAATGATTATTTAGGCTATACCAAATCAGTCAGATTGGCAGACGGCGCAGTTAAGAGGTTCGAAGCATGCAAAGTGTTCCTTCGATCTCCATTGTATACAGGGTATTGTGAAGGGGTAGCCATGCCGAGGTTATCTAGAGATGTTTTACTTGGAAATGTAGCAGGTGTCAGAGCAGCTTCTGATAAACAGGTTAGAAGTTGGAAAAGCAGATATGGCAACATGAGGCGAAACAAACTTAGAAAGGACAGAATTTGTTTTAACTGCCATAAACATGGGCACATCGCTAAAGACTGTTGGAGTAGGGCAGAACAGTCTGAACAGAAGATTGCGAGTTCGGATAGGAGGCACAGGTCTGTATCCGACATTGATGATAGAAGCGATGACTGTGGTAAGCGCACGTCATACAGAGGAAGAAGGACACACGCGGGCTATAGTGGTGTAAGAAGAGATGTTAACTCCAGTTGGAGAGAACAAATGTATGGGTCGTGTAGATAGCCTGTGAAACATAACACTATACAACCGTAGTGTAAATAAGTTGGATTTTATTTACAATGTTTAGTCTTAATTCATTGACTTAACTAGTAGTCATAACTAGACGGGTATTAGGTTATGTTAAGGTATTTTGAATAGGATATTATGTCATAATATACATGCATGTTAGTTATTTATTATGTATGAATATTAATATGTATGAATTGTATGTATGGAAGTATGAATAGATAGGGCATTTATAAGGCGACGAGGTATTGATACCAAGGGAAAGTAAGTTTTATAAGTTATTTCTTGTTGTTGATCATGATCATACATCAGTAAAGAGTTAGGTCGCGCTGGGACAAGTAAGTGGAGAGAGGAAATGAAATACACTTGTAAATGCCCGAAAGAACGTTAGGTGTATAGTGGGAGAACGATTATTGATAAATGTTAATTTGTCATATTAGGTAAAATGTCTGTCCTGACGTGTGAGGGAAAGTGGTGGAACCTCTGGAATGTGATGTGATAAAGTATGGATATACGGACTATGTCGGCGATCACCTATGGCACATCACATTGGACAGTATCACTTTGTGACATTTGAGGGAAATAGGTGTTCAGATCAACTTGAGTTTGGGACAATGATGAAGAAGTTGAAACCGAAATCAAGACTCAAGTTGTGTTGTCTTTTATGTTTCCCTACATTTTGGCCCTTGCACAATGTAAGACTAAGACAGTAGATAAAAAATTGACTGGCAATTTTTTTAGCGGGAGGGGGAGGAGTTGTTATGACATGATTAGGAATTAGTTATTTGTTTCGGGAATAAGGGTAAAGTTTTACTTAGCGACAAATGACGTAACAGATTTTTAAAAAACAAGAACGCTCTTAGTGACGCTAGAAAGAGGATGCTTTGTGTAGAGCAGTAGAATATAGATACGGATTTACGGACATAGCTGACATAGGACGATTCCCTTCTTAATTATTAAATGGATTTGTAAACAGCATCAGCGTCGACTACATATTTTGTTTGTTTCGGCTTTTCGCCGGTGTTACTGAAGTAGTTTTGAGTTCGGTAGTACCTCCAGTCAAACGTAGATCTACACTAGATCTATCTACAAGCATCAACACCGCGCGGAAGCCTGAACAAATAATAGTTTTAAAAAAATGTTCGGTCATGTGTGTCTTCTGCTTTTTTTTTTTTAAAGTTGTCTGCATTGAAAAAAAAAATTGTTTGGTCGCCCGTTTGCAAATATAGCCAGTCCGCCCCTGCACATAACGATAGTATCAGATACATTCAATACACTAAATCTTATTAAACCACGTCCGCTCCACAGCGGGTAACAATAAACTTCAAAGTTATCACTTGACTCTTTAAGTCACTACTGTCCTCACCGGACTAAAAGATACTACTGACTGAAATAAAAGTCAATTTAGTCATCCTTACTTCCTGTTTCTATATCAGGAGTTTCACGTGTCTTTTCACCCTCTTAACCCGAGGTGAACATTTAACAAGCAATGTCAACCGAGACTGTGACAGTACGCAAAGCAAGAGAGAAATCTAAAGTCATTCAGTTTGCGACGTCTTCGTAGGATCTTGAAAATAAAATGGAAAGAAAAAGTGTGCAATACTGAGATCCTTGCACGAACAGGTGTTCCCAGCATCTTTACAGACCTCAGACAACGCACTGGCTTGGACATATTCGCGGGATGGAGGACAAACGAATCTCAAAAGTCATCTTCTTAGGACAACTGGTCGCCCCCACCTCCGTTACATAGATGTAATAAAACGTGACCTCAAATCAGTGAACAATACTGACCATTGGGAAGACATAGCTATAGACCGCAAAAGATGGAGAGACACAGTCACCAAGAAAGCTATGGATAGCGAAAGAACATGGTCCTCAGCTCCGATATTTGTGGAAGGGAGTGTCTCTCCAAAATAGGGCTCCACAGCCACATGAGGAAGTGTGCTTGAGATGAACCATAGTCGCCCTACGGCTGAAGGAGGCCAATAGTAATAAATATGCAAAATTTCAATTTGATCCGAAAAGGGGAAAAACGTTAAAAACGAAATAAATACATACAGTCACACCTCTCAATAAAGTAAGGAGTAACGTCACCTTATCGAACTTACAGGAGCACTTACAAGTACATTCTCAAAAAACGAGAATTGTAACACTATATCATGAACCATTATTTAAAATATTAATATAAATCGATTTTCATTAAATATAAATATTACATAAATTATAAATAATTATAATTATTATAAGAATTTCCTTCATTAATGACTTCATGCTATGCCTACTAAGCATAAGTTTGCTATTAATTATATTAGTAAATAAATATTTCAATTTAGATTTTAAAAAATCAGACAATATTTTTTGTGAGCCTTAAGTGTAGTATTTTTAGATCTATGCTATCAAAAATAAACATATAGAAAAATTACTTCTTCTGTACAAATCTCAGAAAGAAAAATCCAAACACCCATATTGAATTGTGAATAAGCTGGGTGGTTTGCAATTTCGCGGCTTATTGCGTGAATGTTAATTCCTATTAATTATTGTTAAAGAGATTCTTCTTCATTATTCTCATTTTTATGCCGGAGTGTTCATATGACTAGACGATACATGAGATGAACTGCGCAGTGGTTTCCAAATCTGGGAGCTCTCCATATAGTTTCCTTTTATTGGGGTGTTTTGGGGCCAGTGTCTTTATCTTATCTTATATAATACAGACGTTACTTCAAAAAAGAAGATAATTACGTCCTATGCGTCATGCATTTAGTCATGCATATTATCCAATGACTTAAATTCTGCCAAGTCACTGTTTTTTTCTGGCTAGCTCAGGCAACCCATTCCATGCTCTAATAGCACTAGGGAAGAAGTTGTTATTGTACAAATTTGTCCTAGCATATGGGACGAAGAATGTGCCTTTATTTTTGTGTCTTTCAGAGTATTTTATTAAATTTTGTTTTTCTATTTGAAGATTATGGTTCAGTGTTTTATGTATAATTGCTACTTTACTTTTGAGTCTTCTGTCCTGAAGGCTTTCTAAATTTAGTGATTTTACTAATGGTGTTACCCTAGTCAAATGTGAATTTTCGTTTGTTATGAATCTCACTGCTCTATTTTGTGTTTGTTCCAGTTTCTTAATGTTTTCTTGAGTTGTACGTGCCTCTTGGTAAAGAGAACATTCTGCTGTGTCCGGTCTACTACATAAACTATATATCAAAACAAGTTTCCCATGACAATGAACTGAACTGTTTTGCGAGCCGCTTTTTTAGAAAACACTAGTCGAGATTCTTGTATCCAATTGTAGCATTACATCAGCAAAATTCATATCGGGAAGTTCCAAACTTATTTTGGCCAATGAGCTTTACTTCATTGTAACCACGGCACAGAACGCCATTTTTCAGACAAAGAAAAACTTCCAAACATGAAATTGTAATACTGTGAAGACTTGTAAGTAGAACCCATAACATGTCTATGGTAGAGCCTTTTTGCATTTATCTGTGCGTCTGTAATATGTACGCCATACCAACTAGAGTTCAATAGGTTTGGAAGGGTTAAAAATTAATCTAAATATAGACACAATATCCTGATAATTGATACGTGTACGACTATTACGGCTAGTGCAAAGGTTTTTTAAAAAGATTGGTGAACATGACGCAACATATAATTTATTTTAACCAAATGATAATCTTGCAGGTAAAAAGATTTTTACTAAAGTTCTTTTTTTTTTTTAGCGTAAACGTTTAAGGGAAATTAAACACACCAATGGCTGAAAACAATGAAGACAAAATAGAGCTTTCAAAGTTTGTATTTCAGGGAGGTAAGTTTATGAGTTTATGTGTTTGATATTAATGCTATAAATTGTATTTATACAAAATAATACATTATTTTGTTACTTAAAAAATCAATCAATCAATCAATCAAAGTCTCTTATAATAAATTTAAAAATATATAGCTAATACAAATTTGGACCGCCCCTCTTTGTCTAAATGTTTGTGGGGAAAGGAGTACATGTAATCCCCACCTACCCACCTACTTGAGTACAACATCTTCATCTCGGCTCTAGACTTGGGCGGAAATCGTTCTCCTCTCTTCCTAATGTTGACATCCTTTCCAGTCTAGTTTATCACAGTGCGCACCTTCTAGCTTAGATGTCGGTGCGCATGGCGGAGTTATAACATTGCCCCCTTCTTAGAGCTTTTCGTCCCGAAAAGAAACAATGCAGTAGAGGTTAGACAGTTCAGGTGGAGGTCGATCAGTGGGAGCCACAGACGGCAGGAAGCGTGTTCCCCACGAAGCCATCCGCACACTTTTCTTCGGCCGCCGCTTACTCTTTCTCCAGTTGATCAGGCTGTTGTTGCGACGATGACGTGGCCGTTTGACACACAAAGAGATAGTGTCGAGCACTGTTTTCTTCAACACAGCCGTGGCTCGGACACGCTGTCTCAGCTGACCTTCTCGACAGACGCCTCTCAAGAAAGAAAGTTTGCAGCCAAGCTGCAAGTTCAATGCGCCGCAGTCGCCCGCGGCTAACAGTCTCACGTCCAGGAGATAGGTCTCTTCAAGTTCAAGTTGAAGATGTCTTCCTCTTGCCAGCTCAGATTTAGCCTGGGTTGATTGACATTCGTCTATGCCAATGTCGATGATGATGGCAGTACACATACTTTGTTGGTGGTTTTCTTGGCATCTAAATTCTCTGTGTGATGCGCTGCACGTACAGTTCATGCTTAACTTCTGGGTGCGATTCTCGAGCTTCGAATTTACCTCGTGAGCACCGCCAGATAGGCAGAGGTCCTTAAGGTCCACAGCAACAGGCTTAGATGCAGACCCAACATTGTCTTCATCTGTCCGGCTCATTGAGATACAGGTATCAGGTACAACAGGAACAAACGCTTCAGGCACATAACAGACTTCAGTTTCTTCATTTGTCTCTTTCCATTCGATTCGGTACATCCCGCTGAGATCATCACAGCAATCATTGTCACGTTTCTCGTCTTGAAAGTCACAACCGCTAGACTTGCCCACAACACAGACAATCCCCAAGGTCTCCGTCACCACTGTTTGTGCAGCCACAGTCTTGACCACGCAACTTCTTTAGAGTCTACTCCTTCTTTCACTTGAGACACCATTTTATCTACCTTGTTCCCCATACTGTTAATTTGTTCACACATTGCACCAATACCTTCATGTATCTTGCCAATAAGCTCGTAAATCTCCGGTTCAATTTCAAATAGGTAGGTCTCCGGATATTCGTCTTCATCAATCAGGGCTTGCCGAAGACGAGCTTTAAGCGCCTCCTTGCTACCCCCAAGCTTCAGGCGTCTGTTAGCTTAGATGGCGGTGCGCATGGCGGAGTTATAACAATATATAACTAACTCTGTTAACAAATTGTGATTTCAAAAATAAAAAAAAAATGTTGTACCCCCCCCCCCAACACCACATTGGCCAAAAGAGTAGAAGGGGAGAAAACTGTGAAGATGAGTTTTTCTTTTTTAAAATGCAACCAATGTACGGTATAAGACAACGCATATTTTTCTTCATACAATCAGTTTCATGCCTAGAGAAAAAAAAAGCATTTTCCAAAGACCGCAATGGAGTGCCCCATTCTTGTTCCCATTTCTACATTTATTTGGTATTTTTTGCTCTAAATAAAAAGAAACATTAATTCGGTTTTATTTATTGTAATAACTCATCACAGGATGCGCGGTGGCTGAGCGGTAAAGCGCTTGGCTTCCGAACCGGGGCTCGAATCTCGGTGAAGACGGGGATTTTTAATTTCGGGATCTATTGGCGCCACTGAGTCCACCCAACTGTAATAGTACCTGACATTAGTTGGGGAAAAATAAAGACATGACACCCTCGTTCACCGTAGGCCCATTTATTTAATTGGTTCAATTAAACAAAAGACCTTTACATTATCTGCCCTGTAGACCACAAGGTCTGAAATGGGAACTTTAGTTTTTAATAGTTTATCTGACCCCTTTCTGAATGACGATCGATCAATTCCATACTCTCTCTTTGTCTCTAAAAAAAAAAAAGAAAAGAAAACGACCCTCTATAGCTATCTTATTAATGCTCTTTTAGGATTGGTTTGGTTTAGACCGCGTCTAGAAGCAAGATGATATGTCGTAAGCAGGTTTTAAAAAGTCCACTTATGGCAAAAGGAACAATATACAGAAAATAATATTTCCGTGAAAATAAATGCCGAAAATAAATTATAAAGTTTTGATAGAAAGTTGCGGTCTTTCTCAAATCGGGTTCTTAGCAAGCGTCTAGGACAGGGGTTCTCAACCTGTGGGTCACGACCCCATTGGAGGTCGATTGACGATTTTCCAGGGGTCGCCTAAGACCATCGAAAATTATTAATTGTTAAAAATTGTTATTGTCTATTCTTCTATTGCTGTATGTATGTGGGGGGGGGGGTAAAAAGGGGGGATTGTAAAAAGGGGTCGCCTAGCATAACCGCTGGTCTAGGAGATAAGGGTAACCAGTGTTCGAAATGTCATGCGATATGTATGGCATTTTAAAGAGATTTCATGATTAACGAATCTATCAGTGAGTCAGTGTGTTGTATTTTGCGCTTATATTACAGCTATTTGTTTTCTATAACACCGCTTTAACATTGGCGTACCAGTGCGCAGTTAGACACAACGCATAAACAAGATGAATGGTGACATGTTGAAAAGAAACTGGAGAGTTATGCCTATGACTTCAGTAGAAAGTGTTATAAAGACAGTCATAAATGTATTTGTGATGTGTTGTGAATAATTGCCTCCATCAGATTTTTACAATATATTATTAGCATAAGTAAGGATTTCGTATACCAGGGGTGCGATTTCTCTACTGAATTTCGCCGCCCCCCCCCACTCCTCCCGGATCCGCAAGTGCTAGTAGTGGAAAGAAGAACTCGTAGAATTCAAACGTCTAGACCAGAGATTTATAGTTCTTTCTCGAATTATGGGCAGTCCTGAGTTCATTCCTTACAAGATTTTCATCTGTCTTTTTGTCTAATTTTAAAAAAAACTGTTCGTTCTGTTCAAAAGCTAGGACCTTCATTGCTTAAGTAATTTTTACATCGATTCTCTGCACCTTTATAAATATATTTCATTATTCTGGTTTTAAAAGACTGTCAGTCTGAACTATTTTTATCGTCCGAATGAAGTAATGTGTACTTGAGATTATTGCATTTTAATTTTTGCTAAAGTTCAGCTTCAGTATATCGAATGCAATATTATATTTTGTATTATTTTTGTTACATTTCAATGATTTATTATATTATATGTACAATTCTGCAATAAACTTGAAATTGTTCACAGATGGAGAAAAAAAAGTAAATAATTGGAAGAAAATGGAACAAATTGGTAATGGAGGCTACAGTAGTGTGTATAGAGCGAAGGCATTCACTACTAATGATGAATGTGAAATTGCAGTCAAGGAAATTAAATTAACAATGGATAAAAACAATGTAACTTATTTATAATTGAATAATAAATATATAGTAATATAGGTAGTTTCAGCATATAATAATTATGAAAATAAATTAGAATAATACTGTTATGCCAAAAAATGAAACAAGTATTACTTAGATTTTTTTTATTAAAAGACTTTTCCTTTATTACGAAACTGATGACTTTTTGTAAGAGCGATTACTTTTTTTTTAGTAGCTAATGAATGCTGAAAAAATATTTCTTTTACCCCATCCCACCGCCTACCCCATAATATAAATCCTGATTAAGTAAATGTATTAATCCACTTAGAGCAGGTGTGGGCAACTTTTTTTCTATCGTGGGCCGCATTTAAAAAGTTTTAGGAAAATCAAGCCACATATATATTTAAATATAAAATACGCTAGCTAAACGTCTTTTAATTCGCATACATACTATTTTAAAATTTACTTTTTTTTTTACACACCAAATTGAGGAATAACAACAATAGTTGATTTCTGAACTAATTTTATCAATATTTATTTGTATTTTATTGTCTTTCTTACATCACAAAATTTCACCACAAATGTACAGTTGTACTTAATGTGAAGTATGAAACTATTTAAACGCGTGCAAAATGTTCCGGAACTGTGGAACTAGTTGTTACCCTTGAGACTGCTGTCAAATTATATTCAGTTAGCATCGACCTGTTCTAACACTTCTTTATTTTAAAAACAAATAACTTGTTTGCAGATTATGTGGACCCAAAAAATGTGAAATCTAAGAATAACATTTTTTAAAGTATTAAAATAAAGCTTCTGGCACACATAAAATTTCTACGGAATAATTGATTGGAACTTCTATCCCAGGTCATGAACTTTTTGGAAATATGTCCTCTAGTACTGGATCAATTTCTGCACTAAATAGTGAACTGACGGTATTGAAAATGGATTCTAGTTCTTAACGTCTTAAAATTGCTTTCAAATTTCACGATGAAAAAATCCAACCATTTCTGTCTTCCACTCTTTCTTAGAAATATTAGAAACAAAGTCACAGTCAATGTCCTTCAAGGAAAATAACAATTTCTTCTTTTCTAAGCCAGAGGATACTACTGTAGTACCGAACATCGAATTTTTTGTTTTCTAATGTTTAAGAACTGCCTGTGATTAGGACCCATAGCTCTGATACGTCTGGTCACTGGGATAATAGAGCCAATAGTATGTATGAGATTCAATGCAGCTTTCCGCAAACTTTCCGTTTGGAGTTTATGGTTGAAATATCTTCTCAGTCATAGCAGTTGTTACAATTGCCATCTTGTTTCAAGCCAAAACCACACTTTCAACTTAGTTCTTCATAGCATTGAATAAATACTTGCCTGAGATTGTGTCTTTGAATGAATGTTTCGAAATATTGCCAATAAGAATAATCTTCGTTTACTTTATTTTTTTAGAATGACAAGAAGATTAGAGACAATGTCTCTGTAGCCTCTTTATCATAGGTGATAAAAATTTTTTTAAAAACATTTAATTTATACAGATATTTAGAATTCTTAATTTCAATATTAATTTATATGTATAATTTGTTCGCACACCAAATAGCTGAAGGTATCCTCGGGTGCATAAAAAAACTCTGACAGGCCGCATGTGGCCCGCGGGTCGTAATTTGCCCACCCCGTTACTTAGAGTATATTAAAGGAGTCTCCTTTGGTGAGTTGAAAGGTGGTCGACGTAATAGAAGTGATTCACGGAAACGCCTTAAAAAACAGCTTAGGCGCCAACTTGCTCTAACTGAGATAGAACAGAGCACCTGGTTCCATGTAGCTTCAGAACTAGACAGCTGGAGGTCACTCACAAAGGCAGCGAGATACACATTTAAGACTAAAAGAAAATCCGCTGCAGAGGACAGACGTAGACGCTAAAAGAAAACCTAAGTCAAACACCTGCGGACAAACCTTATGTCTGCGGTAGTATTGGCAAAATATGTAGGTTGCAGGTCGGTTTTGAAAAATGTAGAACCTTTGCTTGTACGTTATGGCTGACATTCAGTTACTTAGTTTGTTGATCACTAAATGTCGCTGTATGGTGTTTCAAGCTAGCGTGAAATCTTATCTCCTACAATACAGCAGTTACTTCCAAAAAAAAAAAGATGATATGGCTGATGATATTAATTATTTTAATTGAGACATATACAAGTTACAAACAAACAAAGTAACAAAATAATTAGATCTTATACTAATTTATAGAATCTACTTATACCGTATTGGATTTAACCTTCGAGTTTACGTTCCACTATTTTGACTTGACTATATTGACTAAAAAGGGCACTGTGACTATGATTATAGATCTAGATTATTATCTATGATGATGATGATTATCAACTGGTAGATCTATACGTATAATCACTGCATTCGTTTCATTCACTGTCTGTATCAATAATCCTGCGATGTGAAAGTGATTTAGTGAAGTATAGATCTACTAGATAGATTATTGAGCTACTATTATTAATTATAGATCTACTATTTAAAAGTATTATTATTATTGACTTCTACTACTTCTAGAGTCTAGATCTACAATAGACTAGTATACTAGTAGTAAGTATAGTTACAATATAGTATCTAGGATGATCGATAGATCTAGACTATTCTAGACTGGATCTATAAATATTCATATTGATCTCAAGTATGGTCTAGAACTAGAGAAAATAGAGTGGATCTCATGACTATATTAGTTCTAGATCTATTGAGTTATTTTTTTTTTAAATCTTTAAATAGATCTATCTAGACCTTAGTCTAGGTGTTGTAGATCTAGATTATTCTAGATATAAGACGATAACTGCATGAGTTGGTTTGGAATTGTATTTTGTAAGACTAATTAAAAAAAAATATCCTTCAAGAGAATAAACGAAAAAAAGGATTGTCAGAAGAAAAGCTGGCTGGAGTACGCAAATAATGGACCAGCCTCTCTCTCTTGATATCTTGTTAAGAACATTGGTGACCGGGAAAAATGGAGGATTTGGTTACGCGGGACAGATGATAATGATTTCATGTACATAAAAAAAAATCCGGATTTTGTGTAAAATACCCAAATGTGAAAGTACTGAAAACAGCTATTTTAATGGGGTGGCCTTAAAAAAATAACTTTTGTGACGATCCATTATTCAGGAAAATTTTATAAATCACAAAACATTGTGAGAAAATGGATGAAGTTTTTAGAGATCTAATAAAATAAAGCGTAGGAAAGTTTTACTCTCATTGCAGGTCAGTCCAAGTGACTGGCGGAGTAAATTTCTTCTTTTGCATCATCCTGAATTTGTCCATATTGCACCATGCGCGAAAAAAGATGCGCGACGGCACTCCCCTAGTAAAAACTAGGAGCTGTTGTTCCATTTTAACCACTATGTAGTATTAATATAATAATAAAAAAAAGGGAAACACTATATAAACAAGATGACATTTCTTTTTATAGTTTTAACATACTTATGCAAATGTTTTTTTATTTTCTAAAAAAATATTTGTTTTACTAAATCTAGAGTGTTCTGCTCATAGACATAAATAAATATAGACTGGCCGATTAAAGAGTTTTATGAAACGAAAATTTGTGACTTGCAATTTTGTGTACTTTATTATACAGCATTTATGAGCAGTATAAAAGTTAAGTATTCATATCTATTTCAGCCATAACCTATATAAGTATTACAATATTTTCACTGGTGTTTTTTTTTAAATCTCTAAGAATGAAGATCATGCAATTTTTCATAATTCGGAAATCCGAATACAATAGATATACATGTTTTCAAGTTACATGAAGTTACTTCCTTCGGCCAGACTATATTTATTTATGTCTATGGTTACATTTTAATGAGATGCTTATTTTTAGTTTTCAAAGTGAAAGAATGTATTTAAATAATATGTATACATGTCGAATATAATTAAAAAATCATTTACTAAGCAGTGTCCCATATTATGCGCTAGGTGAAAGAGAAAACAAATGAGAGATTTCACTAAAAGTGAACATTTTCTTAGTTAATTAAATACATATTAATGTTAATATGTAGTAATATGTAGCCTTGTTGTCAGTTGGGCTAACATATAATAATATCGTCAAAACTCTCTATATGTACAGGCGCCCTCTTTTTCTATTGTCAATGATTAGATTAAGGTTGTTGATAATTTTAATTTCATAGCTTCTGATATTACATAACATTAAGCAACGCTATGGCACCCCTGTAATAATGCAGTAGGTACCAAGTCACATAGGTGTGACTGGCAACACAATTGCAGACTCTTTGGCCCACCAGGGAGGGCAAATTCCACCCACTGAACAGGCTGTAAGCTTTCATCAAGCCCTGGCTATAATACAAAAAACAGAAATGGAAAATTGGTTTGAGTGCTGGGACAAGTCCCAAAAAGCCCGTGGAGTCTGTGAGCGCATGAGGCGCCCTGACCGCACTTCCCCGTGGTGGAGGCTGTCCAGCAAGCTATTATAGCACAGGCCACTGTCCTGTTGGCTCATATTTCTCGCGGCTATGGCCAAAATTTTGATTCACGGTGCCCCCGCTGCGGGTAAGAAGAGGAAACCGTGCCTCATATTCTGTTTGACTGTCCCAGACTTGCTGATCTCCGTCTCGACAGGTCTGGGAAACCCAAAATTCTCGACCTATATGGCGACATTTATGCACTACGCAAGACAGCAGGGTTTCTGTCCAGGGCTTTTGCAAGAGAGTTTGATGATGATAATGATATTCTTGTTTAAAATATTGAAAGTTGACTTTTTACCTGCCTGAGTGAATCACTTTCCACACAATCTTGTAACCTTGTTTACTAATAACATTATAATGATAGCCTATAAAGTTCAACGCTCCCCTATACATTCCATTTGCCAGCTAATTGGGCCTTGTCTTTTTTACATGCTATCTGACTATTCTTCTTATGCTTCTTAGGAGGCGCGGTGGCTGAGCGGTAAAGCGCTTGGCTCCCGAACCGGAGTCCCGGGTTCGAATGCTGGTGAAGACTGGGATTTTTATTATCGGGATGTTTAGGAGTCTCTGAGTCCACCCAGCTACCTGACATTTGTTGGGGAAAAGTAAAGGCGGTTGGTCGTTGTGCTGGCCACATGACACCCTCGTAAACCACAGATGACCCTATAAACCACAAAGTCTGAAAGTGGAACTTTACTTTTTTTTTTATTCTTCTGCTTCTCTGTTCTTATTCGAAATATTAGATGGACTAGTTACATCATGAAAATGCTCTCATAACACTTTGGTCGTACCCCCGGGCCCAGCCTAATTCCTTCGCACTTTCAATAACATTTCGACAACACCCACTTTGAATTGCGTACAAAGCACACTCACGTCTGGCAGGTTGAACTCTATATCACTTTTCTCCCCCCCCCTCCATTTTTTTTTCTTAGCGCCAATCAAAACACATACATTTTGTTATCCTTGACCCGCTCTGTAATACATACTACTCCTCCTTTAGGCTCTCTGATGTTTTCAAATAATTTTTTTTAACCAAATGTTAAAAATCATCTTGGTATCGAGGTTATAAAATCCTTTTTCAGTTTTTTATGAAAATTGAATAGTGCGAAATAACGCTATTGAAAAAAAACATTTTAAAAAGTTTTCACCTGATTAGGACTTCAACCCTGACCTCATATAAATCAAAATTTTCAGCGCAAGTCACTGAGTGTAAATATTTAGTCTTGCAAAATTTTCTAAAGAATAAAGTTGGGGATAAGAAAGGAAAAAAAGTAAGCATATACCCATATTTTGTATATTTAAAGCAGATATACTTTTTACGGCGCGACTATAAAAAATCTGCAAACATACGGAATAACTTGTTGGCAAGGCAACGCTTCATCTAACCTGTTGCGCCGTCTAGAAACCATCATAAAAAGGGCATCAAAAATTACACCCACAACGTTATCACATTTAAAGAAATTTTTTAAACAAAAGTGTCTCAGGAAAATCGAAAAAATCTTGGAAGACAACGGCCACCCGCTCCATCAGAACTATGTCAGGTCATCGCATAGTGGGCGACAACTGTCAATCAAAACAAGAACAGAGCGATACAAAAACTCGTTATTAAACTGACTATCTTGTTTTAAAAGTCATGTTTTCGGGCGCAAAACGGAAGAGGGCTGGAGAATGGATACGTAACTTCTCGATTTTATATTTATTTATTACTAATGATTGCATTTGACACTAGCGTCTGTGGGAGGGGGGATATACAGTATTACTTACTTACTTAGACTTGGGTCCTCCTGCGCCGTTCGGCGCATTGGGCGGCAAGCTGTCTCCATAGAGATCTGTCATTGGCAATGTCTGAAGCCTCCTCCCACCTGGTGTCCACAGTTCTGAGGTCCTCAATGAAAGTGTGGCGCCAAGTTTACGAGGATGTCCCTGTTTACGCTTTCCTCATAATGGCCTCCTTGTCATCGCAACTCATGATATGCGTAGTTCATTTTGTCGTAGGACTTGTCCCGAAAACCTCATGCGATGCTTTGTCACAACTTTACTAAGTGTTCGACTCCCAGTTCGGCATAAAATTTCCTTGTTTGAGATTCAATCTGTGTAACTGACTCCCAAAATCCGTCTCAACCATTTTTGTTGAGCCACATTTATTTTTTTCTCAATTTCGACAGATGACTTTCATGTCTCACATGCATATGTTGTAGTTGGGATGACAATTGTGTTGAGAAGGTCTATTTTGTCTCGAGTCCAATGGCTTGGCTAGTCCAAATAGGCTGCAGCCTTTGGAAACTGCTCCCTGCCTTTCCTATTCGGCACGCTACATTATGGTAAGCATCTCCATCATTTGTTATGATGCTGCCAAGGTACGTGAACTTGTCCAGCTCTTCAAGCTTTGACTCCCCAAGTCTGACGGGGCACCCTATGCCTCAAATCCCCCTCCAAAAATTTTAGTCTTATCCAAGTTTATGCGGAGGTCAATTTTGGGTGCCTCTCTATCTAGGCTCTCCGTCATTTCTTGTATGCCTTTATTTGTAGCCCCCGAGTAGTGCAACGTCATCAGCAAAGTCCAAGTATGTCATTCGGTTTTGTTCACGCCATGGAATACCAAACGCAGTCTGGTTCATTGCTCTCCTCATTATGTAGTCGATGGCTAGGAGGAAAAGGAAGGGAGATAAGATGCAGCCTTGTCTCACACCTGCCTCGAGGCTAAAAACCTTGGTTGTTCCTATGGCACGATTAGGAATAAGTTATTTGCTTTAGAAATAGAAGAAGTTGTGAGACAATGACATGATTAGTAAAAACAAGACTAAGTTTTAGGCAGAGCGAAATATCAGCCAATGTCAGCAGACTACTTTTAGGACGCGTTAGGATAGGAGGAGGCGTTTAAAACGCTTAGCTTCCAAACCGGGGGCCGGGGTTCGAATATTGGTGAAGACTGGGATTTTTAATTTCGGGATCTTCGGGCGCCTCTGAGTCCAGCCAGCTCAAATGGTACCTTACATTAGTTAGGGAAAAGTAAAGGCGGTTGGTCGTTGTGCTGGCCACATGACACCCTCGTTAACCGTAGGCCACAGAGACAGATGACCTTTACATCATCTGCCCTATAGACTACAAGGCCTGAAAGGGGACCTTTACTTACTTATAGATAGGAAGCTTGTTACGAACGTTACGACTGATTCCCTTCATTCCTATTAAACTTCTTGTTCAGCGTCGACTAATTTATCGGTGTTGTGACACGATTACAATGTGAGGTCAACCGTGACACACAGTCAAATGTTAGGTATCTTGGAGTTAAGGGACTTGAGGGAGGTGATGAGTGTGTTGAAAACAAGGAGAAAGGAAGTCATCTAGTGGAGTTGGTTATCTGTAGATAATGTTAGCCTTGTACATATGTTCTGTTTGAATGCTTCACAATAAAAGGCAGTTTATACTTAAAAGGACTTGTTTCGTCACAATAGGTCTATCGATTGTTCGGCCTTTCGCCGTTGTTATTGGATTTTTGTTAAATGTTACCTCCGTTTGGTTAGTTGTATTACTTAGACACAGTGGCGTCACTAGGGGGATGCAGTCCGCACCGGGTAACACCCGTGTTTTTAGGGAGGGGGCGGGGTGTCCCCCGGTGCGGTCGGGTTACGCTAGTGACGCCACTGCTTAGACAACACAGAAGCGCCTGTATAACATATACGAGACCTTTTTTTAAAAATACATTATGTAAATTCTACACTAAAATACATCCATATCCAATCTGTAAAGGTCTGTTTGCGAGGGGGGGCTGCATCTATCTCCTCGCCCACGGTCTAAACTGATCTCTTAAGGACTCCAGTAAACTAAAACATTATATCCATAAGAACTCTACACCGCGACTCAAATGTCATAAATCTTTTTTGTCTATATGTAAAAAAAAAATTGTTATGTTCGCACTTGTATTAAAGGGGACCCCAATCAGGATCTTGTGAATTAGTGTGTACATTTTTGTGTAAAGGATTGGAGGCGATCTTTTTTAAAACTATTTTTTAGACAAGGAGGTAGGATAACGGCGATTGATAGCTTTGTAATTTTGTCTTTTATTTCATCATGTATTGTTATTTTTTAATTAAAGTACGTCATAATTTTGATGCTCAATTTAAAACTTTGCTCAATATTATTAAAATGTTATAAGAACACCAGGTAAACAAAAATTGTAGCTTAAACGAATCGTATATATTGTATAACATTACAATATTTTTCTTTCTTTTAGAAAAACTTAAAATCATTTGAAACAGAAATCAATGCACTTGCACAATTGTCTCATGAGAGAATCGTGACATTCTATGGCTGCTGTCAAGAGGATTTTTATTGCTTTATCTTCATTGAATATATCCCACTAGTAAGCAATTTCTTTTACAGGCTTGGATACATTACCTTATGCATATAAAATATTTATGATTCATAATTCATTATTGTAAATCTTTGTTTGAAAAAGCTGATATAACATATAAAGTACGAAATAATTAACAAATAATTAAAAAGGGAAATAAAAATAAAATCAGATCATATATCAGTATTATTTATTGAACACGCTGCACATGATTAGATAACCGTGCATGACCCAACGACTGAGTTCAATGAGTTTTTACAATTGTCGTGTGTCGAAAGAAAAAAAAACAGCATGTGAATTATTTAGTCACGTGCTTTTCCAGAATGGTCTCGTTTTTTTGTTTCCTGCAGAGAGAGAGAGAGAACATGTAGGTTCAGTTAACTTGAGCCGATAGATATGTATGCAGTTTTATGTAAGTTGATAAGAGTTGAATGTGACTTGGAACAGTCGAGTTGAACAGAATACTGCTCAATACATACATACCCACTAGAATGCTGAGAAGGATAGTGAAATACAAATGCCGTACACTCTTCTACGCTACTTGTGTACAGTGATCAATCGTTAGCATTAACTTGATCGGATATCTGAGTTCTATAGTTTCCTTTAATAGCAATGAAAACAAAAATATAGAGTCTATTCAATAATGTACCTTTTTGTCCCACATTTTGTTAGGTGCGGGTCTTTAAAAAAAATTTTATGAATTTTTTTTTCTTTATAATTATCTCCTATGTGTAAGTAAGTCTTCCGATGGGATAAATAGATAAATAGATTTATCTACCTGACTTCAATTTCAAAAGCAATAAAAAAATGTTACGTTAGATGTCTACTAAATTTAGATCTATCAATTGACGGTAAAGATGATTTAGTTTACGCCTAAATCTAAATTAAAATGTGTCTACTAGTTATTCGATTCACATTAAGATCAAGATTTATATTGCTATTGCTATTCAAACTAATCAGCGCCGGTCAATGTATTTTTTATTTCAGAAAAGTAATACATGTACGGCACGGCATTGATAAGTGCAATGTAATTGAGATCTTTCTAAAATGTGTAATTAAATGCATTCTCTAGCTCATGATACTATTGTAATAATCAGTTTAAACTGTTTATGGCTTGCATTAAATGTTCCATGTGAGAATTCACGCGTCCAGGTCGGCCCAGTTATTATTTCATTCATCTTCGTACTAATTCTTTTGAGTACTTGAGCAATCCACACTTTGCTCCATCTTGACTAATTGACTATATACACCAGAAAAAGGGTTTTAGAGACGATTTATCTTTCTTTATATCACATGGGCAAATTATGATAAAAAATTTTTGGCCACGTTGATGGTCAGTCACTCCTAGGGAAATAGAATCTTAAACTTGATCATTTTTCTGTATGCCCAACTACTTTGTGCCGAGATCACCTTTGGATTTCCGCAAAAATGACTTGTTATGCTCTGTCCTATTAACCGTAGTTATTTCTGTTATCCTTTTAAATACAAAAGGTAATTGTTAATTGCTTCAAATTTCTCCAAATAACTCGTAGTGAGTTTGGGTCTATATTGTACTTACTGACTTAATCCAGTGCACTCCCAGGGGAGCATAGGGCCGCTACCACACCTCTCCACCTAACTCGGTTCTGAGCAGCTTTCTTCATTTGCTCCCATGCCATTCCAGTGCCCTCAGCTTCACTGATGACTGACCTCTTCCAGGTTTGCTTAGGTCTGCCCACTTTCCTCTTTCCTTGTGGGTAATTTCTGTTATCCTTTAAAATACAAAAGGTAATTGATCATAGCTTCAAATTTCTCCAAATAACTCGTGGTGAGTTTGGGTCTTATATTGTAAGGTCTGTGTAAATGTTGCTAAGGGTCTTTATACATTTAATATGTGTATTCCTCATATGCGTAAGTAACAAAACAAAAGCTCACTTTTATTAACGTTATAATTATTATTCACTACTTTAATTGTGTTTTGATACATATAGGAGAGAGGCCAGAATGAATTAACGCAGAGCAAACAAACGGCTGAGAGATGAAACTGTTTTTTTTAATGCCATTATTTGACTTTATAGCCATCTTCGAGTTCATAAGAAATTAGAAATGTGCTCATCTACGGCCACGAATGGGGAGCAATTTAAAGCATACATATTTTTTTCTTTAATAATTTTATTTTCAACATGTTAAAATTACCATATATTTTACATTGTCTTCTTCGACATCAGCAGATAAAACCAGGTATCATTGTCTGTGATACGCCGTCGCAATATTAGTGCATTATATTTTCCAAATTTTGGCCAATCGCTAATTATAGAATAGCCTTATTTCTTGTTACAAGTAATGATATAATAATTGGAAAAATGACTCTCAATCACCTCTCGCTCTGTTGTATTTTCATAAATATGTCTTAAAACTAGATCTACATTGTTGTTTAAAGCAGGTGGTGCCAATTAGATGTAAAGGTTACTAAAATTCAGATGTCAAAAGGGCGGGACAGAAAAAGAAAAAAAAGGGGGCGGGGTACATAACATTAATATTAAGTTCAAAAAGGTTAGAACTGAGTGTATTTGGGAGGGCAATTTAAAGCGGGCAGTTTCAATAAATTATAACACATACAGGAATACAGTGACCAAAAACGAGATGTTAAAATGCAGTTGGATTGAAAAAATATAAGGGTGGGTGGATAGGGGTAAGGCCTATGTATTATTTGACCTTTTTAGGGTTTAATACGAAAAAAGGGCCAAAAAGTATTATATAACTTATTAGTTACGAATGAGAGTTTGTGGTTGGTGGACTGATCCAATTCTACGCACTAGAGTAAGAATTAGCTAGTTAAAGGAATGTAATTTTATTGTTTTAAGTAAGAGGGGTCCATGGCAAATTTATTAATATTTAGCCTTGGAACAAATCAACGGGCGAAGCTGGTGGGTAATGCTAGTTATTCTATTAATTAACAAATTTTATAATTATGTACATTTATTTTTTAAGGGCTCATTATGTCAATTCATAAAATTCAAAGAAGTTTTGCCTGAAGATTTAGTTCATCAATTTACGAAACAACTTCTAGAAGGTATACAGTATCTTCACAGTAAAAGAATTATACATAGGGACATAAAAAGTAAGTTTTTAAAGAAACACTATTTTTTATTTAGTAACATGTCATTCATTTAGTATTTTTCTTCTTTCTTTATTAGAATTTAGAAATAGTTAAATTTGTATTTTCAAATAAGAACACAATGTATAATTAAATATTAATATATAATATATATCTTCTCTCAATGGTTTTTAGGTTTTAATATTTTAATGAGTAGTGAAACAAGTGTAAAACTAACAGACTTTGGAATTGCCAAGATCTTTGGGGAATATTCTAGAACATTCACGAAAATAGTTGGTACTGTTCGATACTCGGCTCCTGAGTTGTTATCATCAGAGGAACACACGTACCCTGTAGATATATGGTACGATATAATATAGTTTAAAAAAACGTTTTTAGACATATGTTATTTAACACTTAATGTGTCTAGGAATGATCTCTTCCCGAGAAACAGTAACATTCCAGTAGACTTAGCAGTGTGTTTGATGTATTGGTAGAGTCTATAGTTGAATAGTCTCATCTATGAGACAAAATATATGAATATTTAATAAATGATTTTTAATATTCCTATTAAAATAAATAAAAAAAAAAGAGAAATTAAAAAAAAAATGACGATCCATGCTTATTAAACTAGTTACCTTTAATTAAAAAAATACCAATAAAACGTTCATCTTAAAATAAATTTGGCTTTTACATTTTTCTATTTTTAACACTCTCTTCTTGCGGGAATTACAGTACTCGACACAAAAGTTTCTTTGGATAATTGAAGGCTCTAGGTGAAGTGCATTTGGTGCCCCAAATGAAATAAAAAGAAACAGCTAAAAAAAACAAAAAAAAAACCCCTAAAATTACTCGATTTATTAAATACGTCTATATCCAATACGACAAATAACTAAAATTCATATATCGCATTTTCCGTACTAGAGACTAAGACTAGTAAACATAGAGTCAAAATTCATATTTAACTGCTTTCTTGTGAACTAGCTCAATTCAGATGATAATTTCTTTAACAATCCGGTACAAAAAAAGAATACATTTACTTCATAGATCTTTATAGTCTATTAGTACGGAAACTTCTCTTTTTGTTTCCTGTGACCAATACGTTTATGAGGTATTTTTGGACTAATCCTCAGATATCAGTGCATTCTTATAATTCTTATATATTAATGATTTCAACGATGTCCTTTGGATTAGTAGTTAAAAATGTCTTTAATGTTTTCAGTTTGGTATCGCATTCTCAAATTTACAATCCTTGTTTTTAAAGGTAGATTTGCTTGTTTCATATTTTAGTTATTACAGAGGCCAAAATCTCAAGGTTGGTGAGAAAAGTAAAAACTGCATAGATACTATGAATCCTCCTCCTTCATATCTAGTCAAATTTTCATTTGTACTTAGTCTATGTCTCCAGAATTTCTATAACTTTTGGGAATTTCCGTAAAAAAAAAAAGATTTTTTTTTCGGAAATGTTTTTTTTTCTTGAATAAGAAATGGACCCTTTACAAATCAATTATATCAATTAGATAATCATTATTTGACATCTGTTACACCAGGTTCACATCTAATTTCAGGTAAACTTTCAACCATCCCTTGGTCTGCTGGACCGTTGGGGCGCCACACAATATCAGTCATCCTTCTTTCTTCATTCTTCTCTGTCATTTTAATATAATTTCATTCTGATATTCTTTCTGAAAATATTGAAACCTGCTTTTTTACCAGCCTGGGTGGATCACTTCGGGGACCGAATTCGTCGAGTTTTTTTTTATAGTGGGGATGGTGGTGGTGGTTGTTAATTTACACTTTTATCTTAATTACATACAGTCTAGAATCTAGATCAATATGTCATTGAAGTGAGGAATATCATTTTGATATTCTTTCTGAAAATATTAAAACCTGACTTTTCATCTGCCTGAGCGTACCACTTCTGATAGAACTTAATTCTGATTTTATTCTGAAAATATTGAAACCTGCCTTTCTACCTGCATGAGTTGATCACTTCGAGGGCCGATTTCGAGTTTGTGTTTCCACACAAATTGTCTTTGTAACCTTGTTATTATAGTTAAGCTTGTTCTAAAATTATATTTCATATCTTATACAGGGCACTTGGATGTGTCGTAATAGAAATGTTTACTAGTGATTTTCCTTTTCCAAAAAAGGATGAGGGACAAATATATAACGCTGTATGTGTGAACCATACATCACCATTTAATTTTGTAAATCATAAGTTGCCTGTTCGAGCTGAACAATTTCTGAAAAAGATTTTCAACCATAAGCCTGAATATAGACCTTCAGCGAAGGATCTTTTAGTACATGACGACTATATAACAGGTGAGGTTATACTATGTTACAAACGTATACTCTAATACATATATATTTTTTTATTTAAAAAGAAAAATTCAACAGGCGTAACGACATTTTTAAAATTTGATTTTCTATTGATATTAGTGAGAATAAAATTCTTCTCTTTTTGGCTTTTAGGATCTAGGTACCAGCTGTCGGTGGCTAGATTCTTAGGATAATTCTCTCTGGTATTAGTCAAATAATACTAATGATTAAAGCTAATATAAAAAAAAAATAAAGTATGTAACAATAAAAAATAATTAATTAGTGTCACGGTGAAATAATAAGATCTTGAGGGGATCTTTTATAATCTTTTGCCAATGATGATCTTGATGTTAAAGAGCTTGACTATCAATTTCTCATGTTAGTTGATCTCTTTGTCTGGGGTGCTGAGATCTTATAATCGTGATGCCGAGGATTCTACTAGATTCTAACTCAAGAGTAATCTACATCTTTACTCTTAGCAGATTTCTTCCACGACTGACGATATAAGATTCCGCTTCTTTGTTCTGCCCTCGTGACTGTCTTTACCTTGAAATTAACATAATTGCCTAACCAAATCAAATACTTTTCTATCATACGTTACATGCGTGATCACTGGATGTTTCCAACGTCATTGGGAAAATCAATAACCTAAGCTGGGGTCTAACTTAATTTACAACTTGGCCTAGATATGTGACATAATACCCCCCCCCCTCTTTAGTATTTGAACGATAATAAAAATGCGTACATAATATTACATATTACAAGTGAAATGTCAATTCCGAGACATGTTAAATAATTATGACATTACATGAAACTCATTTGGGTAATAGTATTAGTATTATTATGAAATAGATTGCAGTATATATATATATATGTGAAGGAAAATAAAAATTACAATTGTATGTCATGCATCAATAATATTAGACATGAAACAAATTACAATACACATGATATGAAAATCAATTTGAGTAATGCATATAATTTAAATAAAATATTTAATAGAGCATAATAAAAAGTAATTGGTTAAAAATATCTTGAAGCATGGGCATAGCCAGGATTTTTTTCAGGGAAGGGTTAAGGGGATTTTCCCGCCCCATCCCCCCCCCCCCCCCGAAAAAAATATATTTATATGTATGTATGTATGTGTGTGTATACATAATCTTTATTACATTCTGACCCTTCATTCTTTCGGAAGACGTTTATTGTGCCTTAGAATAGGCTCTAGCTTGAGTTGGTGGAAAAAATTTAAACTCCCCGCCATAGCCAGCAAGGGGGTCTAGGGGAGCGCTAGTAGTTTCCCCAGCGCGGGGCAGAGCCCCGCCGCCAAGCACTATTTCTGGTATTCAAAGTCAACAAAATGCATTTTCCTGCTATTAAAAAGTTTTATTTCCAAAACCGAATATGCGATTCTTACTTAGACCCTCCCGCGCCGTTCGGCGCTTTTGCCGTCAATCTGTTTCCACAAAAATATGTGACTGGTAATGTCTGAAGTTTCTTCCCACCTGCTCCGAGGACGTCCATGAATGTGTGGTGCCAAGATGTACTTAGATGTCATGGCTGCTCTTATTATGTGTAATTCATTTTGTCGGAGAACATGCTCAACAAACCTCATGCGACGCCCTGTCACAAATGGAAGTTTTATCGTCAAAATCAAAATGTAGCAGTAACAGAGTCAGATTGCACTGCTTTCTTTCTGTTTGATATATCTGAAGTAGTATGGAGATAATATTCGTTGGTTCCTTGTTCTGGTTGATAAAAACTTATCTTGATTGTAACAGGAATTGTCATTACTTATCATAGTTTTGGTAGATAGTGATGTAGATCTATATGCAGTCTTGTTCAAGCCTTGAGGCATTATTAGTGCATAGGAATGGGCAAATAGTGGGTAGGGATGGACATGTAATGGGTAGGAATGGACATCTAGTAGGCAAGGATGGACATGTAGTAGGTAAGGATGTCCATGTAGACTTGTTTGAGTCAGAAGGCATTGATTCTTTGTTGTTGGTTGTAACATTGTGATCTGGTTTATTCTTTGTTTCAGTTATCTTAGGTTGCTTTTGACCCGGCTTCTCTTTAAGATTGGCCAATTGACAAGCTGTACAATTATTCACATATTTCTTGACATATTCTGTTATAGTAGGCCAGTAATATTCTTGAGAAATTTTTCTTTTTAGTATTCTTTTTTATTACACTTTTATGTTCGGTGTGGAGAAAATCATGCTTGTCTTCAATAATGTCTTTTCTGTACTTCTGTGGTACGATTATTTGACTAGTCTTTGTGACAAGTCAAAAGCTTGCTGTCAGAGTCACTCAAACTTATCACATCATTAATTATTATTATTTATTCATTTTATTTTAATTATTTCCCCGTTCTATCCCCAATTTCTTCACCCGCCCCACCTTTTCCTCTCCAGGCTAGACTTAGTCCACCACCTTGGCGGCTTTTCACTAGTCTTCCCTTGATCGGGGAAAGATAAACACAGTCTCTTTGATATTACCTGCCGGATGTCTGAAGGCCGCAGTTGACACCACCTTGGGTGGAATGCGAGTCAATCTTTCTTTCTCCCCCCCTATCTTCGACGTCTCTCTTTGATCTAGAAGATCCCTCGGACCAACACGCCTATTGACCTCTTTAAGGTGCGACTCTTGTCGGATTCACCCACGTGTAAGATAATTCTTAGCCTAGAACATTTCCTGTTTCCGCCCATATCTCCCGGCCTATATAAGGTAGATTAAATCAAGCCAGACTCTCTCATTTCTAATTCTATCTGAGCAATCGAGTCTGGACTATATCATTTATTCTTACTCCTAGAGGAATATCTGGTGGTAAGCCGAACTTATTCACAAGTTCCATCTTAATTACTTTGTGCATATTTCTCACTGGAGACTATTTTGTGTATTTTATTATTTCATTTATATTTAATTAGTGCATTGTGTATTTCTCGCTGTCGTAAGTGAAAACATAAACATGGCATATGCATATATTTCTGTGGCATTTTTTTTTTTACGTCTCGAGATACGATCTTTTCCCTTTGCAACTTCTTGTGTGACTAAAGAGGCCAATCCTTGATACACAGCTGCGATCGCAGGTTGGGCATATATAATCACCAGGCGCCGTTGCATTTTCACCCTTCTTTCTGCTTCTGTTGTGTATGGCATCTGCAATCTTTGACCCTTCCTTTATGCTCTCTCTCTCCATGAGGATCTGTCCAGTGCCACCTCTTCCCAGTTGCCAGTGTCGATTTTGAAGAGCTTCATGTCGCGTTTGCATACATCCGTATAACGTAAAAGTGGGCGACCAGCGGCTCTCCTGCCTTCTATCAGATCGCCATACAGGATGTCCTGTGGAAGTCGACCTTCTGGCATTCTACGAACGTGGCCAAGCCAGCCAAGGCGTCTGCTGCTGATAACAGAGCGGATGTCCTGGCATATATTTATGTATTGCATTAATCTACTAATCCTACGTTGCTCAATTGATCGTTGATGCAACCATGTATATATTTGTACATCTTATGGTATTTCCTTTATCTCTGCTGATTGCCTTGATAATTTTACTAGCGTACTAATACTGCGCTTAGAGAAGATACATGAATTATCTCCCCTTTGCTCATTTTACTCTAACAAGAGTTGTGTCTGTTTTGACCTTAAAATTAACATAATTGCCTAACCAATCAAATACTTTTCTATCAAACTTTACTTGCGTGATCACTGGTTGTTTGCAACGTCATTGGGAAAATCAATAACCTTGGCAGGAGTCTATTTTAATTTAATATTTTAAATTACAACTTGGCCTTGATACGTGACAATTAGTTTATTATAACAGTTAGTTTTATTCTTATTAGAAAATCCTGAATCCATAGATGTAATGAACCTTAGTGCTAAAATAACTTAACATAAATTAAAAAAAAAAGAGCCAGAGTACTTAGTACAAACTATTTTCTTTTGGCGACGATTGTTAAGAATTTTTTTTAGAAAGAAATTTAAAAAACCCAGCTTTTATAAAGCACTACTTTCAAGCATGCCCAGAGCGCTATGGTCGAATCTCGTTTGTGGACCAGTGGAAGGGAGGAAGGGGTATCTGGGAGAAGGTTTGCCGTGCTGTCTTTAGGCGCTCAGTAAACACAACTCTGCTGGAGTCGGGCGTTTAAACTCGAGCCCCTTTCATAGGTAGCTAAGCCGAATTCAAGCGTTTTTAGACTCTCGACCACGCTTCTCACAATATATAGGTCAATATAGGCCAATTTCTTTTTTAAAGTATAATTCGGAACATTTTTTACCGATAAAATGTTTTTTGTGATGTTTAAGCAAGAAAATAAAATCTAAAATAAGTTTAAAGTGTGATTTTCAACAAACATTTGTAGTAAATTACATTTTCGATTTAATATCTTGCACAACCTAGTGTCGATATTTTTGTCTAAAAATATTAAATGGTTAGGATTAGGGTTATAGGTAATGAAATATAAGTCAGCATAGAGATTTTCATTTAACGTTTCAATGCTATTTATTTAAAAATACGGATTAACTTATTATTGATCACGAGTCTCTGTTTATTTTTCTCCTAAAGCAAGAAAATGAAATGTAATATAAGTTAGAAGAGCAATACGAAACATTGGTTGGCATTGTTTTCCTAAAAATCATCCGGAACAATCTATTATAGATATTCAAAACTATCCAGATGTTTTGGAAGGAACATTAAAGGTTACATCAGATATTAAATAGTTTTTAGTCTTTTTTTTTATCTAAACGTGTCGGACAGAGAGACCGACAGACAAAACGCACAAAAGTAAGTGACTTTTATCCTGTTGAGGGCACCAATTTAAAAAATTTAAAAATCCGATTATTCAATTTGTTTGAGGAAACTAATTAACTACAATGTCTCCCCGTCCGTCACGCTTCTGTAGGAAAGTCATGCTACTGAAGGAAAGACGCCACAGAAAATGTCGATATTAAAATATGTGCTTGGTATTTACATACAAAGTACATTCTTGACATTTATCAACAAACATAAAGATTTCATTTTAATTTCAGTAACTAGTACACCTGAAAAAACATAGTTAACTAATATTTATATCTGTTGTGAACATTTCTTGTACATTTGATATAAATATATTTGACTAAGTGATACTGAAAGTACAAAAAAAATATCTTTCTTTCTTAACGTCATGTAAACATAATCTCCCTTACATTTATGTATTGTTTTAGAATTGGTGTACTTTCATGAAAAAATCGCTTGCATAAAAATGTTTATAAAATAAATGGTTTGCTTTTAGAAAACAAATAAAAGCCGTTGCAAGCCGCATCGCGTGGTAAAATAATATTGTTCATTTCTCTTCTAGTTTTTAAGATCTGAGTGTGACAGACGCACATTTTGCAGAAATATAAAAGCGGCTTCTACCCTTACAGGGGCCGCTAAAATATATGTAAGTCATAAAATATTTTGATATTGTATAATATTTTTTTCTATCTACAGGAAATTTAGAAAATACTAAACGGAAATTAACTAGTCATTTTGATCACTGCTATAAAAATGAAGTTCATGGAAAATTTATTCCTATTAAAGAATTTTCACTACAACATTTACCTGAAAATTATCAGGAAAAAAAAATGTCTGAACTGATTACAACTATAGCTGACCTGACTGTAAGCGTATCTATAAAAATGGTTAGTCCTGACAGACCTGAAGTTTATCCAAACACTGATCAAGAGTACCCTTATTACGGGAAAGCAGGAAGCAAGATTAAAAGATTTTCTAGTGGAGAAATATTCGCTCTGTCTCACTATGTTAATGGTCAGGTGATTGAACGGAATATATGTTTATATTCTCTAAAAATAGACTTTAGTGATACATCTCACGATGCATGTTCATGTGCAAAATGCGCAGGTTCTGAAACTCCCAGTCAGGAATGGTATGAAGTATTTGTATCAACGACCACTTTTACAGTTTTTGATGAAATTGAGGCCTCGCAAACTACTTGTAGATTGTTCTATGATGATGAATACAGCAGTTCATGGATGCATCTTTCTAAACCTTTATTGCATAAAGCAGATGTCGAGACAGACTTTTGTGCAATCAAATTTATGACCTGTGACATCAAGTTAGGAGAAAAACTTCAAAAGATTTGCAAACGCAAAAATGTTTTATTGTCACATATTTTAAAGCAATACGAGAACTCTGAAGATAGACTATGTTTTATTGTCTCACATCCGCATACCTGTCCTAAATGTGTTAGTATTGGTCAGTGGATAGAGAACAACAAGGTCTCAGATTACAATGAACACTTAGAGTTTACTAAGCTAAAGTACTCTACAGCAACATGTCCGGGTAGTGCTGGTGCTTCTGTCTATTGTGTTGGATATAAACATACGCATGTTCACTGTGGATGTGAACGTGATGATAACCTTTACCTGAATTCAAGTAACATTGGTTATTGTTACAAAAAAAAATAATCTTTTACTAAATAAATCAATACAGATCTACATCATCAATATTCTCATTATCTCAATATAGATGTGACAATGGACAGTTCTTTAAAAAAATAGATTTTATTACACATGTTGTACACATATTCTTAATCTCCAAAGCATAGACATGTTGTATGCTCTATTTCACATTTGTATTATCTTTGATTTCTTGCTTTAATTAAATGTTTATAATAACATTTTGAAAAACATAGTGCAAAGAAATATCTTTCCAGAAGGTTTGCATTGCTGTATAGCTTCAATGTTTTTGTATTAGTTCATTGTTTTGTCTCACATAAATATTTGCTATAAGTGCAAAGTAGCACTGACTGACTAAGTAACTAATTGATCAAAAGATCTCAGCAGCTAACACTGCAGAATTAGTCTGCAAATAGACCTATTTAATTTTCATTGCAAATTGTAACGCATTTCGAGACTTGTTCTACACGATGTGTCGAATACATTTGTAGTATTTCTTATAATAGATTATATGTTTATTTAGTAGTTTAAAAAGCACATCGCTATTCTGGTTTTCGTCCATGTTGTTGGACTATCCGTATTTAAAAAAAATACATGTAAATTAATAAAGTCATTGAATTGCGTGACTGTAGTATACTAGCCCAAACAGGTCTTATATAGAATGTTAACTGCCCATCTTGTCAATGTATTTTTAGAACCAGTGTAGATTTGTTTTATTAAATTGTTGTGATTTTATGTCTGGAAAGAAAACGAGCATTACTTTTGAAACAATATCTAAATATATATATATGTTTGTTTTATGTAAAACAACTACTTTGTCATTAATTTTTACAATGTTTCTGGTGATCAATATCTCTCTTATGTGCTTATAAGAGATGATTTTGTTTATACTTTAAAATTTCGTTTTTGTTTTTTGTTTTTGCTGAGAAAGGAGGAGGGTTGGGCGTAGGGCTAGTTACCTACCCTGTAGAAAAACCACTAGCAACAGAAACACCAAATAGCATGTACAACTTGGTCTAACCATTTAGGCCTGTTATGTTAAACATATACCCATATGTAATTTGAGACTGTATTTAAATTTGTATTTATTTGCCATGTGCAGTTCCTTAGAAAACAATAAAAAGATCTATATTGGCCTAAGAGTTGTCTTCATCGTTTAAATTTCTTCTGTGCCAAACCCACCACATGTACATCTTCCATCACATATTATTTGTATATTTGATCTTCATTTAAATCCTTTTTTAAAATCAAATTACTAAAGCCTCCAATTAGTGTCTCGAGACTTTCCCCCTAAAATTGCAAGCCATTCATCCCAATCGGAAAGTGCAAACTGACCAATAGTGATACTGAACTTTTTCTTCCATTGTTTGATTGATATAAATTATCTTATTTATTAGGCTGTAACTAAGAAGAAAAAAAAACTGTCAGCGTAGGTGTCCAAGTCTAAGAAATATCCTTACTAGTTAGACGAAAACGCCAAATACGTATCAGAATATTCGCAAATTATTCAAAAGTGGTCCAAACTTTTTGGAATATTTATTATTACTATAAAATTTGTTTTCATTACAAGGTTGTCTCCGAGCCCCACATTTAATGTGGAGTGCAGTTTTGGACGTCGCTACGCAGTCACGGCTTCGACACACCCAGAAACAATAAAAAAATAATTTATGTATACTTACATATAACGCATATTTTAAAATAAAATGAAAAAGGTCATACAGGCAAGAAAGCACCAAATGAATACATACTTTTCCACATAATCTTTTTTACCTTTTTAAAAACACCATATTAATATTTAAAGCATTCAATAATGCATGGCCCAAAAGTAATCACTATAATATATTCTATATGGTTGAATCTACTTTCTTAGTAATACCAAATACAAAATAGAAGAACATTCCAATGTTGAAGGAGGATATTTTGAGCATCTGAGAGATTAAATTGTTAATGTTTTTGTTAACAAATATAGAGAGCTTCCAGCTGTTGTAGTGTCAAATTTTAAATAAATAGTTTACGTGATAACTGTAAACCGGCTTGACTAGTCACACATGATGCTGCCCAGTCTCAAGAAGAAACAAAGACCAGTGGATCATTTGTCCTTGGAAATGCCGAAAGATATCCAGGTCGTAACTTGGCTTGCGTAGTCATGTAAAATACTGCACTCATCATTAATCTTTGGAATCAAAGATCACTCATCTCCTCAGTTGCTCCTTTAGTAGGCTATGTAGTACACGCAATTCTTTTCTGGATTACTACTCATCAGCCTATTTAACTCACATAACTAGCATTTTAGATCTAGAGCTATTTTTCTACTTTTGCACACGTCACCATGTCTGTACAAGACCCTTCCGTATGAGCTCCAGGTTTTCACTTTAATTTTTAATACTGCAAGGCAACGGGGATTTGCGGTCATATTATCCCTGTTTCCGCAAGGTTGTCATTGCCGGAAGTGGTAATGGATGTAAGCACTCCACTACCTATAAAATGCTTTCTTTTGGCATGCGTCTCAAATAGCCTCTGACAACCAGTCCAACTCCAGGCCTTCACGTGTGGCTCAGATATTGAGTCTGGCGAAATTATTTTTAACAAACAGGAGAATGGGCAAAAGAGCGCGTAACTGGTGCATAAACCAGGTGCAGGAAGAGCTCGCTAGCGATGGCTACCCACCTAGGAGAAGGAAAACTCTGAATTCAGCTATACCCAGTCACGGGAAAGGCGTCATGAGTCAACCCTAATGAAAAATCAGGAGCTGGTGACCCTTAGTCAGTTTGCAGAATTTAGTGCTACATCCTGGAAGAGCCTGCGACATCGCTGAACCCGGACTGTATCGGCACTTGCCGTTCCTTTGGATACATCAGCTGCGTGAAGAGGGGGAGAAATGATGTGTGGGCGACATCGTTCCGACCTCATTTAGGGCCAGACGTTTGGACTATGATGTAATAATCTTAAATCTTCAATTGGAAAGTATTTTCGATAGCCTACATAAAAATGTGGTAGTGGTGACGAACACGTGGTGGTGGTGTAGGGGGTGTATGCGTATTGGACTGTCGTCCCGAGTTCGAACCTTTCCCATCCTCCTTTACTGCCTTCCTAGAGGAGATTTGAGAAAATAAAAGGTATAAACTTTGTACCAGATAGAAATTTCATTCGTGTAAGATGATATAAGTTTGTAATCCATAATATTGTTGATACAGTGCAAATGTCAAAATAGAAACGAGCGGCACGGTGCATTACTATTTCTGAGGAACAGAAGTAATTTTTATCATCATTTTTGAGCTAATCAAATGTGAGTTGTAGAAACGTATTTTTGTTAGGCGTAGATCTCAACAGAACGATGGTTAAACACAGGGTAGGAATGGGCCGCGGGATCTACCTTTAGGACCAACAGAAAAATCCACTGCCGAGGACAGACGTAGATGGCGAAAAAAAAATCTAAATCGACCTCCGGCGGACAATGGTTATGTCTGCTCTGGTGCACTGGGTTTGGCAAAATATGTAGGTCGCTACGTAGGAACGGAAAATACTGCATTTCTCATTTTCTTCGAACCCGAAGACAAGCCTTATAATTTTTTTTTTCGCATTGAAACACAATTCCAGCATATAAAAAGGGAAGAACTATGCATTTATAGTCATTAATATAAAAACTGTAGATTTGTTTCACTTAATCAATATCAAACTAAATTAATTAATTATCTACCATTTATTAATTAATTAAATGGCAAATTTATTTGATTCATATTTTGTTAGAAACAATAAATAATAATAATGCAAACTTTCAACTCGATCCGGATATGTGAAGTGGGTGGAAATAACGTGTCCAAAATTAGTACCAGACAGACAGATAAACAGAATGAATTGATATAAGCTTTGTAAAAATTAGGTCTAAAGCAGGCATTGCTGAAACAAGTTCATCTTTCTGTGTCTGGAGTGCAGTCGGCTTTTGAAAAGGAAAAATGGCCATCTGAAATACAGTTGAAGAAAATAAGATTGTACTCAACTTTGAGCAGAAAGGAAGAGCTATATTTATCACAATAACATTTTTTGTTGTAATAAACAAGGCTTTATCGTGCTAGAGGGTTTAGATTAATAGTCCAGTAGTCCTATAGCCTATCTGAGCAAACTGCACAGTGGTCTCTAGCTCAGGCAGCTAGCTTTCCAGCTTTTCAACTATGGAAATTAATTAAAGTGTTGATTACTGGAAAAAAACACGGGAATTAGTTAAATGTATAATTTTTTGTGTTGTGTACTTACAGGATGCAAAATCGTCATGAAGCTCTTAAAAAATAGACACAATCAGTAGGGGAAAAAGTGGCACTAGGTAGATCCAGTGGCGTCACTAGGCAGGTGCGGGGGGTGCGGTCCGCTCCGGGTGACACCATTCAGGGGGTGACACCCAATTCGAAAAATGCACTTTTACAAAATTCAACTTTTTAAAAAGAAAATTACTACCTCGAATATCTTTTACAGTTTAGTATCAACATGTCCCAAACCTTCTTAACTTAATGCTGTATACTTGTAATCTTCTTATTATGAGAAAATTAATGCGTTGTAAACGCCAAGTAAAGAGTTTCTGAAGATCACAAATGTAGATAAATAGAATGATTGGCAAACGTAACATTTTATATTGTAATCTATTCAGAAACACGTAGACTTAAGCCCCTCATACGTCATTAAACGTATGTGGCCCCAAGCAAGCTCCATCCACAGAAATGAGTCTAAGGCTGGTGCCCACAGAACTCCTCAAAAAGGTGTGACGCTGTGTTAGACATGGACTCACTGCCTTGTTTTTGCGTTCCTCTTTTCGGCTTTCATATGCAGTCTGACTCTGTTCAACGTGTCTCGTCTTGTATAATGAAATGTCTCACAAATGTCAATCAGCGTTCAGTCGCCACTTTCCATAGACGGCGAATGTCTGTGCGGGAAAAGATTTCTCAATGGATAACATCACCTCGGTATGTTATTCTAATGATCCTACTCAGCCATCACAGGCTCAGCCTTTTCAACCTTCCACGCCTCGAAGCATAGATGGCCGTTGGGACAAGGATTGTATTGAGTAGGTGGATTTTAATCTCCAGGCTAATTGATGTGTTTGTTCAGATAGGCCGTACTTATTGAAAGACTGCTCTTGATTTCCAATCCGACATGCAACACCATGATATGTATCTCCATCACTCGAGATAACACTGCCAAAATAGGTTAACCTTCCTATTTGTTCAGGATCTGTATAACCAATGTTGATGGGTTAATGGGTAACCTGCAGCCAATATGCATAACTTTGAGGGCATCTTTATCCGTCTTATCGTGTATATATTTAATAACGCTAAATCAAATGATAACGATTCTTAGTATAAAGTCTCTCAGCAAACTGCACCACACATCACCATTTCAGGGCTCCAAAGTAACGTAATAGTTTACTGTACAATTAATCATAGCCAATACTGTACTACTGGCAACACATAACAAAAGACTATTAACTCTAGCTGTATTAGTATTTGTTGCTAATTTACGTTTTACTTCAAATACTGAATTAACTTCACCTTCACCCATTCTTTAGTGTGTTTTGCCTTTTAACTTCTATCTACAGACTTGACAAACTTACTATTAGATAAATAATCTGTGAGCGCTGCTCAAAACAAAAACCACAAACTTCAGCCCAATTGACAATATGGCCGCTTTGTGTTTACAGCTACCTAAGATGAGATCAATTTTTCGTTTTCTTGTATTAAAATTAAAACCAAATTCCTTAAAGGCTATTTAAATAATAAGCTAATAACTTTCGATTATAGATATAACGTAGTTAAGAATTATTGCCACTAATTAATTTAAAATAATAACTATTAGTTTAGGTCATTTAGGACTAGTTTGTCTCACAGTGAGACTCACTAAGTCACTAAGACAAAGTCTAATAATAATTCGTAGGTCAACTGTTACTAACTAATACTAATTATTTATTAACACTTATACTTACTAATACAAGACTACTAATAATAACACTGTAATAGTAATATACAATAGATATAGTTCATGAACGTAACGTAATCCCCCCTGCGGGAGGGGTAGACGGACTTTAATGACTGATTTTTTGCTTTGATTTTGTTTATTTCAGTGAGTTTTAATACTAAACCATCACTTGTCCCAGCGCAGCCAATAGGGTTTTGAGTTTAAAACCCTTACCTTACAAAACAAAAAAAATGCAAACGACAATCCCCAAATTCCAAGAGCATAGCTAAGGAAGATTTTGATTTTAAAACCCCTTCCGAAATTTACTATAAAACCCCCTCTTCAATATAAAAAAGCAAATTACACACTGAAAATGCTATGAGCGTAGCCAAAGGGGTTTGGAGTTCAAACCCCCCTTCAGCGGGGTTTAAAGCTAAAAAAAATACCTCTTCAATATAAAAAAATAGCAAATTACACACTCCATAATCTATGAGTGTAGCCAAAGGAGGTTTTGAGTTTAACCCCCTTTCCTCCAGTTGGGTTTTAAGCCAAAAAAAAAACAACCTAATCAAAATAAAAAAAAAATCAAATTGCACATTCAAAAATCTTTGAGAGTAACCAAAGGGGTTTTAAGTTTAAACCCCCCTTCAGCGAGGTTTGAAGCGAAAAAATACCACTTCTATAAAAAAAGCAAATTACACACTCAAATATATATATATATATATCTATATATATATCTATATCTATATCTATATCTATATATATATCTATATATATATCTATCTATCTATACATATATATAATATAGTAGTAGTATTTAGTAGTACAAGAAAACGGAATTAAAAAACTATTAGCCAACACCAAACCAAATAAAGCGTCTGGACCTGATGGTATTCCAGCTAGATTACTCAAAGAACTAAGCAATGAGCTAGCCCCAGTGTTCAAAATACTCTTTCAGGCATCGCTTAACCAGGGCAGAGTACCAAAGGACTGGAAAGAAGCTAATGTCACCCCCCTATTTAAAAAAGGAGAAAAATCTGATCCAGGAAACTACAGACCAGTATCACTTACCAGCATCACATGTAAAATACTAGAACACATAATATGTAGCAACATCATAAACCACTTAGACAAACATAATGTCCTCACCCCATACCAACATGGCTTTAGGAAATATAGATCATGTGAAACACAACTAATAGGACTAATTGATGATTTCTCAAAAGGTTTAGATAATAGTGAACAAATAGATGCTATCTTACTAGATTTTTCCAAGGCTTTTGACAAAGTTCACCACCATAGTTTGCTTAAAAAATTAAAATATTTCGGCATTAACGGTCCACTGCATCAGTGGATTAAAGATTTTCTGATAGGGAGAGAACAAACTGTAATAATAAATGGCTCTAAATCAACACCAATAACAGTAAACTCAGGTGCACCTCAAGGAACAGTCTTGGGTCCACTACTATTTTTAATTTACATAAATGATTTACCAAATTGCATTAGTTCAGAAACAAAAGTCAGATTATTTGCAGACGATTGCATAATATATAGAACAATAAAAACAACACAAGACACAGATATTTTACAAAGAGAATTAGATGAATTACAGAAATGGGAATCAAATTGGAGCATGTCTTTCCACCCAGAAAAATGTCAGTTGTTAAGAGTAACAAAAAAACTAAAACAAATTAATTCCACTTATCTTATTCATGGCAAACCAGTAACACAGACTAAAAACTCAAAATACCTAGGTGTTATAATAAATGAAAAACTGTCATGGAATCCACATATTGATGAAACTATAAAAAAATCCAACAAAGCATTAGGGTTTATTAAAAGAAATTTCTATAAATCAAATAAGAACATAAAACTAAAATGTTATTTAACCTTGGTTAGGCCAATAATAGAATATGCATCCACCGTGTGGGACCCCTCAACTCAAGAAAACATTAAGAAACTGGAACAAACACAAAATAGAGCAGTGAGATTCATAACAAACGAATATTCACATTTGACTAGGGTAACACCATTACTAAAATCACTAAATTTAGAAAGCCTTCAGGACAGAAGACTCAAAAGTAAAGTAGCAATTATACATAAAACACTGAACCATAATCTTCAAATACAAAAACAAAATTTAATAAAATACTCTGAAAGACACAAAAATAAAGGCACATTCCTCGTCCCATATGCTAGGACAAATTTGTACAAATACTCCTTCTTCCCTAGTGCTATTAGAGCATGGAATGGGTTGCCTGAGCTCGCCAGAAAAACCAGTGACTTGGCAGAATTTAAGTCATTGGTTAATATGCATGACTAAATGCATGACGCGTAGGACGTAATCATCTTCTTTTTTGAAGTAACGTCTGTATTATATAAGATAAGATAAGATATAATATATAATATATATAATATCGCATGCAAAAAAGCATACTAGATCTAGATTTGGTAGATTATCGGTACATTAAATAGGTAGACTTATACGTTGATTTTATTTGAAAGATATAGATAGTTTAGCTCGACTTTTATAAACATCTAAATATACTGTCTGCCAATAAGTCTACTTTCAATAAACCTAATAAAAGGCTTTCAATTTTTTTTTTCGTAATCTAGATTTTTAAAAATCTCATAAATACTTTATATAGATTATACATCAATAAAATTTTTACTTTTGAATAAAAGGGGGTCCCCTATATCCATCGCAAGTTTGTCAACTTCATTTACATTAGGCCTATATTTAGACCTACGTTTTCATTAATTACTGTTGACTGTTCTTATGCAAATATGAATTAAACTAATGAGAGATAGGAATGACATTCTCTATGGATTTTTTTTTTTTTTTTAATGTAACGGTATATAAGTAGTCTTACATGTATAAGTAGCGTATAAAAAATTACACAGATCTAGTAGAAAATACCTAACATGAACTTTACTAAACGAACGACAACTTCAAAACAGAAGCATCTATTTAGAGTGAATTTGACGCGAAGGGTGATAAAAAAATCATTTGTGATAATCTCTTACTGTAAAAAATTATATCTACCAAAACAGCTTATCTGAAAATGGATAAAGTTTTTATCGATCTGGACTCCTATTCGAGTTAAACATTGTTTTGATAGCTATAGAGAATGTAAGCATCAAAAATACCCTCTGGTTCACGATTTTTAAATTAGTGACGGGAGCTAAACTAAATTTAAAAAGTTAAACTAAACTAAGTTTCCACTAAAAGAAAGTAGTGCTACAAAATATTCACAATGACTTTCAAAATATTGTTAAACTAAAGAAAATTTATTAAAACTATACAAACCTTTTCATAACTTTTTTTTTAGGGGGGGGGATAATATAGATCTAGCTATAATCATCCGAATCTATGCTTACGGTTCGATCTAATTCTTTTAACATTGTAGAAATATTTTTGTCCATTATAAAATCAGTAATATTTTAGTGTAAAGTGCATGCTTGACTTACTATGCCAATGTATATACTTTCTTTAAAAAAGTCACTTTTACTTAATGTTTAATATAGTAAACTAACTAGGCCACTTCCCATTCCCGGATCAAGTTGAAACTTTGCACAAGTATACATTGTACTTTAAGTAATACAATAATCGAGTGTAGCTCTAATGGCACGAATGCTGTGACTTGATCTCCATGCACGAACCTAAGTCTCCTCAATTGGGTAAGGGTTAGGTAGTCTGTGTCACTCATCTATTCATTCAAACATCTCTGTAGGATATAGTAAAACGCGAGACTGCAAGGTGACTGTACATATACAAAGTCAACTGTCACATAGTCCTTACTTCAGGATGTAAACAAACATAGCTGATGAATGAATTGAAATTTACAATGTAAAGCTATAACAAATTGCTTTTCGAATTTTAATAATAATTAAAAAATGTAACCTGCTACTTAATAACAACATCGAGAATGGAATAATTGTTTCTATTCCATACACATTACTTATTCTTTGTTATCGATATATTGATTTGCGATTATTTGAACTTTGAACAACTGTTTGTTGATATAGTGTGCTTAAAACAAACACAGATACATTTTGGAACTAACGAGGACCCCGTCTAACTGACTTTCCCCTAATTTATACTTTCTTTGATCGTACATTCCAGAATAATGGAACCTTCTCAGATCATTATTTTAGTAACTATGACCTTCTAGAAGCTGATGTGTTCCTGATGTGTTTTTTTCCTTAACCTCTTTCTTTGATTGGATATCTAAAATTAACTTGTTTACGCTGGACATTTGCACTGGTTTGAACTCGCTTCTAGAAACTGGTCGAAATAGGTCACAGACTCGACTCGTGACAATATATATATAATGGTAAATGGTAAATTGACCACAGCGACCAAAATCATAGTCTACAACGCCTGTGTTGTGAGCACTCTCCTTTATGGCAGTGAAAGCTGGTCAACATACATGTACCAAGAGCACAGATTGAATAGTTTCCCTTGCGCTGCCAGAGACGCATAATGGGCATCTCTTGGAGGGACCATGTCTCCAAACAAGAAGTTTTGAGATTGGCCAATATGAACAGCATGTATGCTCTCCTGACACAAAGAAGATTACGATGGCTCGGACATGTCACCCGCATGCCGGATGGTAGAATCCCGAAAGATATCTTATATGCTGAACTTGTGGAAGGAGTCAGACCCAAGACTAACATATAGAGATGTCTGCAAGCGAGACATGAGAGCCACAGGCATCAACGAAAGTATGTGGGAAAACATAGCCAAAGACCGGAGTGCATGTAGACAGACTGTGCGTGCTGGGACAACCCTTGCTGAGAACAAAAGAATTGAAGCGGCCTTAATCAAGAGGGAAAAAAAGAAAGCTGCCCTGTCCGCTAGCCCTGAATCAGAGGCATACACAAGTATGAATTGTGGCAAAGTCTGCCGTTCTAGAATTGGCTTGATTAGCCACACCAGATTCTGCCCCGTCTCAAGATTAAGCCAAAATCAGTGACTCATTTGGGCGCATCCATTGCCTTTCGAGACCAAAGGAGCCATATATATATATATATATATATATATATATATATATATATATATATATATATATATATATATCAGTAGTGGCGTGGGCCCGGGTTCAAGAATATTTTGGTGGGCCTCCCTCCCCTTAAGAGTGAAATTTAGTGTGGGACCAAAAATTTAGTAATCTGAAATGTATCAGTACGGTTGCCAAACCACATTCCAATGCAAGTAAAAATGTCATTACGTTTGATTTATTTAGGACTCCATATCAGTCTTGAAGGTCAACATAATGCACAGTGAGCAGTGAGCATAATGCGCCTGCGGCTGCTTTTGATAATGAAATGCCTGATAACCATTGTACTATCCACTCATACTACAAGCACCATTGTGGCCTTAGTTACGCAGTTTAAGTAGCTGCATAATTTGCCTATGCGTAAGGTCGGCCTTATGCCAATAGTTTAATTAGTATGATACTGCAAAGCCAGCATTGTTTGAAATTAAATTAAGCTTTGTGTAAACTTTTCCGTTTTGAGTTTATGGATGGGATATTGTTTTTTTTATTTTTTTTATTAAAAGCCTGTTTTTCTCAGTCAGTGCACGGGCTCCATCAGTTGTTACCCTTGCCATATTATACAAGCCAACCCAACTCTTTCAGCACAGTTCATCATAGCATTGAATAAATACTGGCCTAGGCTTTTGTCTTTAACTGAATGTTTCGAAATATTGCCATTTAAAAAAGCTCTTCGTTTATTTAATACTTTTTATAAGGACGTTTACTGATATGGTTTCTTTAGCTTCTTCATTATAAGTGATAAGAAGCAAATGTTTCAATAATTTCTATAGATATTTGCAGTTATTTATTGTTAATATATTTGCATTTTTATATGTGTAATGTGGGGGCATACCTGAGTTCTTTAGGAGTCCGGGGCCGCATGAAGCACCCCTGCTATAGAGTATAGTCCTAATTGTAATTGTTACCTTATTTTTTCTGTAGAACACATTGATATTTTCTAAACCAAACTCTCTCTCTCTCTCCCCCCTTCCCATTAAAACGAATACCATCAATGGATTATGAACATATATAGATAAAAAGAATGGGACAATCTAGCAACCATAGTCTCCTTAAACATACAATTAGGGCTAGCCACCGTTACAATAAACCTGATGGAGAACAGTTCCTTACATTACAGTAATCTAAGCCGCTGGTATATTAACTCAAAACTTAAAACACGGGTTAATGTTTTAAAACTAATATAAACTTTAGAATATTTTGAGAGAGCTTTTCAGATTCTATGTTAAATAACTTTTTACAAAAATGCAATTATTTTTTTTTTCTTTTTAGTCCCATCCCTATAATAAGTTCTCACGTGGGCCCCAACTGGTCAAGATTACCGAACCCAAGTGCAATCAACCCCGTTGAGCCATTGTTGCTACGCAACAGGCTGTCGGCCCCTAATGATCGTGGGCCCGGGTTCGTTGAACCCCTTAGCGCCATGGATGCTACGCCACTGTGTGGTACCAAACATCGAATAGTTTTGTTTCGAAATCTTAAAGTAAGGGCCTACTTCTAGAAACTGCTAGTTGTGAGGACTCCTAGCTTTTATAATTTTAATCACTGGGACTATTAGGTCAATAACACCACCAGAATTTTTGCAAGATCTATAACAATAATAATTTTATTTTTTAAAAAATTCTGTTAATAAACAAAATGACATTACAAAAACATACACGATGGATAAAAAGACACACTAACCTAAAAAAGTTTTAAAAACGTAGGTCTTAATAATATCATGATATCCATTAATATATGTCAGGGTGGTGTTTATCGGGTCTATGGTATGCCTGAATGTTGGTTATTAACTTTCTGCCGGGGGTTGTAATTTAGCCGTGGCTCGTATGCCTTGGCACCCCTAAAAATTATAAAAAAGTAATGTGTTAAATGCGTATCAGTAGCAACTTCAACAACTAGCAACGTATACTATTGGATAACCAGGTTTCATAGGACAAACAAAGGATTTAATGAATTAGTGATATACGGAGACAAAAAAAAGGAATAAATATCAATAGTGCATTCACAAGGTTAATATAAATTGTATTCAAAATAACAGCAAACCTTAATATCAGTGTCACAACTAGAAGCTCACAGCCTAAAACCATGGAGGTACAACCCAGCCATCCGACCAATCAAGCTTGACTCCAACAGAGCCCCAAGCCTGCGTCCCTAAATAATAAAAATAAAATATTCCTTGAGATCGCCATCTCCAAGATCATAGGACCAACGAATTTCGAGCTACGACATTCAGAAAGCAGTAAAATAAACTAACTTACCCAATACTGGGGAAGAAAACACCAAAAGAACGCAACTCAGCAAAGTCAGCACGACCCTAACAAAAGCAAATACGTAATGACAACAAAGCGCACCCTTAGGAACAGAAAATCACGAAACCTTATGGTGCTCAAAACAAAATACCAAGCAAGATGCGCATGACAATATATATATATATATATTTTCTAGCTTTCGCTATTTTAACGGGACGGACAGACATAAAGTAAAATAAAACTTTTTGCGGCTTTTCCTCTTTTTGAAGCTTTTAAAAATTGAACTTTTAATGATCTATTTTTGTTTCGATATGGCGTATTACTTTTAACAAAATAATAATTTCGGGAATTGCCGAAATGTTTTTTCTTTATAAGATAAGCAGGGCAGTCTTGGCTTCCATTTCGAAAAAGTAAGATTTTCATTTCTATAACAATTGCAAAATGCAAATAGTAAAAATAAAACTTTGTTAGACATAAGATATATGGAATGGATGTATGGTTATGTATGGTTAGTGTTTTCCAATTATGCATGACTAAATGCATGACGCGTAGGACGTAATCATCTTCTTTTTTGAAGTAACGTCTGTATTGTATAAGATAAGATGTATTTATTTATCCCTTGAGCTGGTAAAAACAAAAACATATTTTTATTTTTATGTCATTTAGACCAGGGATAATATCATAATCTACTACTAATCCAGGTCTGTTGGTTAAGTCTAAGAAGAGATCTAATGCGTTCTTTAATCTAGTTGGCTTTTTTAAGGATTTGATCTAAACTTCAGTTGTGTAAAATTTCTATAAAAAGCTCATTTATGTCGTTAAGGTTTTTGGTGTTTATGTATGGTTAGTGTTTTTCAATTTATATCAGGCTGGTTGAAATAACCCATAATCCACAAAACTGCCTATTATAAGGAATGTTGAGGTGGTGTTAATTTTACAAAATGTTGATTTCTAATTTTTTTTGAGTTAGGTAAGGTAATTTTTTTTCTTCTCTAAAAGTGTTTTTTATTGCTAAAAGAATTCCTCCATGATTCTCTGTCCTATCTTTTTCTAAATATTTCCTAAACATTATTGAAAATTTCAGCATTCTAAATTTCCGGATGTTCCTGTAATTATGTCTGGTTTCTCACATTCTAATAAAATTTCTGTCTGCTGATTTGTTCCTTATGCTTTGAAAATTTATTACTAAGGTTTAAGGTATTTTGGTATTACTGCATTAGTAGCTTTGTTTAATGATGGTGTTTTATTAGGTTTAGCAAATTCAGCAGGAGTGGATCTGGCTAGTGGTTGGTGAGTTTGATTTGGGATGGTGTTTAGGATGTTGTATTGGTTACAAGTATCTGCTTCAAAGAAATCAAACAGTCCTGATGTAAACTGAGGAAACCCACAGGTACACAGTGCCACGATGCGTCTTTGTTGCCTAATGCATAATGCAGAGGTGTATTAATATGGAGACATGATGCATGGTACTATTCATTACATGTATCACATTAAACGGCTTTCTTTTTGATGGTACATACTTTTTTTAAACAGATGTTGCATCTTTCATTAGATCTAGGTCCTGGGTTGGATTCTACATCTCCTGCTCTCAATATAAAAAGTGATAGGTATTTATTTTGTCTGTTTCTAATTAAGAACTTCCATCTGTGATGGGTAATCTTTTTTAATGTTATGGATGTGTATGTTAGATTATTTTTGAAGTTGCTTTGATCTATAGTGTGATGATTGATATTGACAGTTTTAACATTTAGTGTTTACTGAGGTAGATCTAGGTCTGTTTTCAGTAAAAGTGTATTTAGTAATTTTCAGAATAAATGGCCAGAGCAATGTCATGATGGCCATTGTTCGATTTTAGTTTTTAAAGTTCTATTCTTTTGCCTAAGGCAAAAGTGAAAGCTAGTTTACAATGGTTTATTGATTAGTATTTATTAGCTACGTCTAGCCTTCTAAGTCTAGCTAGATCTAGTTTGGTAATTAAATCTATTGTAAGTCTTTTTAAATTTTAGATCCACAATAAAACTATTTTTATACCTATCTGACTATCTTAGTAACTCTTACTTTGTCTATAGACTATGCCTAAACTAAAATTATATTTTATAGATCTATATCTAGCACTATATTATATGCTATTATATAGACCTAGGTCTATGTTTATGTCTATACAATTCAAAATACTTACGTGTAGAACTAACTATATATTATATTACTATTAGTTATTATTAGTAGTATTAGTAATTATTAGTATTCAATAGTGAGACAAAGTAGTCCTAAACTAAAAGTTGTAAATTTAAATTATTTAGTGGAAATAATGCTGAACTAAGTTATATCTACATTTGAAAGCTTTTAGTTTATTTGTTAAATTTACCCTGTAAGGAATTTGGTTTGATTTTAATACAAGCAAACGAAAACTTTAACTCATCTTTGTTAACTGTAAACAGAAAGCAGCTAACTTGTCAAGAGTAACTTTTCCCTATGTTATCCCTGGTCTATCAGACCATGATATCATTAAAATATACAGTCTGATAGAAGCAGTAGCCAATAAAAACCGAAAAGAGCAATCCTATTCTTGAACAAATGAAACCTAACACAACTACACTAAGCTGTATTAAACTTCCAACAAACATTCTAATCAGAAAGAGACATTAAGCAACCAGTCGATAACCTCTGGAATTTCATTTAAAAAACTATCTTAAAAACATAATAGAAAATTACATACCAATCAACATTCCCAAACACAAAATAAATATATGCTGGTTTAATAATAGATTAAAGAAACTCTACAAATTGAAGGAAAACCTATTTAGAAAATTTCAAGAAACTAAGGCAGAAAGAGTTTATAAAAAGTATATTAAAATTAAACATCTTACCCAAAAAGTAAGCAGACAGCTGCAGAAAAAATACATCAACAATGTAATATCTAAAGATAACAACAAAAACTTATGGTCATACATTAAGTCTTAGAAAATGGAAACAGCAGGCATAACCCTATTAAAAGGAGAAGATAACTTAACACATAATGATAATGAAACTAAATCTAACATCCTAAATAAATACTTTGCGTCAGCTTTCTCAGCCCCAGGAGACAAAGACATATCACTTAATTTAAACCAAGTAGACAACACAGGAGATATGGAAGTACATGAAAAGGGAATCCAAAAACTATTAGCCAACATCAAACCTAACAAAGCATCTGGACCTGATGGTATTCCAGCTAGATTACTTAAAGAACTAAGCAATGAGTTAGCACCAGTGTTCAAAATACTTTTTCAGGCATATCTTAACCAGGGCAGAGTACCAAAGGACTGGAAAGAAGCTAATGTCACCCCCCCCCCCTATTTAAAAAGGGAGAAAAATCTGACCCAGGAAACTACAGAACAATATCACTAACCAGCATGTAAAATCCTAGAACACATAATATGTAGCAACATCAAAAGTCACCTAGACAAACACAATGTTATTACTCCATACCAACATGGATTTAGGAAATATAGATCATGGTCCATTACATTAGTGGATAAAGGATTTCTGATAGGGAGAGAACAAACTGTAATAATAAATGGCTCTAAATCAACACCAATAACAATAAACTCAGGTGTACCTCAAGGAACAGTTTTAGGTTTACTACTATTTTTAATTTGCATAAATGATTTACCAAATAGCATTAGTTCAGAAACAAAAGTCAGATTATTTGCAGACGATTGCATAATATATAGAACAATAAAAACAACACAAGATACAGAAATTTTATAAAGAGAATTAGCTGAATTACAGAAATGGGAATCAATTTGGAGCATGTCTTTCCACCAAGAAAAGACATGCAAAAATAACAAACCATTTGGGCAGCTGTTTGAGACAAACATCTATAATAAAGCTAAAAAGATTATAGGAATAAAAAATCACCATTTGGGTCAGGATTTTGTGATTTTACCATCACAAAAGAGATACAAGACACAGATAGCAGAGACAAACAGACACAAACACTCTTTTGTTCTGGTATGAATGTACATTTTGGTTTGTTATAGTTCTAAATTATAATGTTTTATGTTTGGTGTAATGTACAAATTGTAAGACGAATTTCCGTACGGAGATTAAAAGATTATTATTATTATTATTATCTTATTCATGGTAAACCAATGACACAGTCTAAAAACGCAAAATATTTAAATGTAATAATAAATGAAAAACTATCATGGAATCTTCAAATTGATGAAACTATCAAAAAATTAAAATAAACCATTTGGATTTATTAAAAGAAATTTCCATAAATCAAATATGAACATAAAATTACAATTTTATTATTTAACCTTGGTTAGGAAAATAATAGAATATACATCCTCTGTTTGGGACTCCTCAACTCAAGAAAACATTAAGAAACTGGAACAAACACAAAATAGAGCAGTGAGATTCATAACAAACGAATATTCACATTTGACTGCAGTAACACCTTTAGTAAAATCACTAAATTTAGAAAGCCTTCAGGACAGAAGACTCAAAAGTAAAGTAGCAATTATACATAAAACACTGAACCATAATCTTCAAATACAAAAACAAAATCTAATAAAATACTCTGAAAGACACAAAAATAAAGGCACATTCCTTGTCCCATATGCTAGGACAAATTTGTACAAATACTCCTTCTTCCCTAGTGCTATAGAACATGGAATGGGTTGCCTGAGCTAGCCAGGAAAAACAGTGACTTGGCAGAATTTAAGTCATTGGTTAATATGCATGACTAAATGCATGACGCGTAAGACGTAATCACCTTCTTTTTTGAAGTAACGTCTGTATTATATAAGATAAGAAGACACCCCCAAAAGCCATATTTATTTAAAACTCAGAAATTCCAAGAACAGTTTTATGTTTGGAAGAAAGAAACGCCATTCTAAGTTTATATGGATGACACGCTTTTAAGACAATGCACAATTATATAGGTAAGTCTAGATCTAGTGTTTGTATTTGTTTGTTTTTTTACTAGACCAGCGTGTGTTGAATAATCAAAGTCAAAGGCTCAGTCTAAGAATAGAATAGACTAGATCTACATAGACATCTAGATCTAAAAGTTAAAGAAAGAGTTTGACAGAGTTCTAGCTAGATCTAGAGACTATACTAATAGACAAGGTGTTGTGTTGATCAATTAAGCACATCTATATCTGGACCTAAGTCAGCTAAGACTAAGTGGTTGCAATTTTGTAGATCTATTCTTTGTTTAAAACTTGTCGCTATACTTAGACTTTGACTTTAGTAAGGCAGAGCTAGCTAGAACCTAGCTAGAGTAAGTATCGAAGGTGTGGTCTACCGGTTTTTCTTGCGAGCTGTCCGTAAGAGATGACTTTCAGGATACGATCGATTTCGATTCGGAAAACATGACCAATCCAGGGCAGGGATGGTTGTCTGAGGTTTGTATATATTCTGGGAAGACATGTTCGGGCAACAATCAGTATTACAGACATTCTATTTCCAAATCCCTTTCAAGCTCAGAAATAAAACTGTTTATCTTTAAAAAAATAAAATAAATCTAGATGTTTGTTTGTAAAATGTTTTACATGTTTCGGATGTTCCTTCAGGGTTGAAGATAGTTTACTTCCTAGTCCAAAACTCCCGCAGGACGACGGGGGATGGGAGTGGGCAGGATTTGAACCCTCGACCATCGATAAATCCGAACGACAGTCCAGCGCGAGAACCGCACGACCAGGCAGCCATCCATGTCGTTTTGAACTGTCCTATGTTATGTCTTATCTCCTTAGCCTTTTGCTAGGTTGTTTTGCCTTTGAAGTAATGATCTTCATTAAGAAAATCCGTGCTCTAACTTATAGTTAAAACTTCTTGTTTTGATTGATACTATTGTAACTCTGATGATGACGCGGATAGGGGTAATTGTGTGCGTAACCATCGCTAGACGACTAGTCAACAACATCACAATTACGAGTCAAAGTCACAATTCACAATCCTGTCAGGTACAGTGGGTACAGTGTGAAGTCGGTTAGGAAAAGAGAATCAGTATGACTTTAGAACGATGCGGAGGGAACAGTGGAGCTCGGTACACAAGTTAGAGTTGATACTGCAGTATGGTTATGTACGCTACATCATTTTTACGTGTTGAAATTGGCTATTGTACAGTATTGGCTGTTGATTTTTTTAGACATTAAAGTATCACTTTATTTGGAGCCCTTAGTAGTCAAGCTCTTGAGCTGGTTGTGTCATGTTGAACAGTGCTTAATAAGAGCCTGCAAAGAGAAATTCGTTACAATGCATTAAATATTGTTACGATACTGTCACGAAACTCTAGATTTAGATATAGCAATCCTCCGCATTTCTTTTACAAAAATATTTTTGACGATTCTAGATCTCAACCTATAAGTAGTTTTTGTCACCATTCTTTCGATTTAGATCTAGATTAAAATCTCTGTTCCGTTAAACACAAATTTAATTAGTGTTGGATAGAATTTAAAAAAAAACATCAATTATGGCACATACCGGTACTTGTAGGCCTACATGAACATTCAGCTGATTTCTTATTATATATTTTATTGAATACTTGTGAACTCTGTATATTCTTCTTTCAAATATCGTGAACCCTTCGGTACCATTGTTATGAGTTAAGAAGTGTCATGCATTCTTTTGTTGTGCTTAAAATGATTATTGAAATTTTTATTGCAGGAATGTCATTTTCAGTAAGAATGGACAAAAGGTCAAACTATAGGACACATAGAAAAAATAAAAATTGTTAAAATTTGAGGAACAAATTTAATGTGTATTGAAAGGCGAATCTTTTTTAACTGAAACCTATTCTTGTTCTATCATCAATTAAAATCACAGTCTATGAAGTGTATTTAGAAAACTAACGTCAATATGCAACAAGAAATGGACCTTTCAAAGTTTGAATTTGATGGAGGTAAAAGTTATATAGCTATATTAGCTATTTTGATTTGATAGCTACATTAATACTATTTTTACATTTACACATTCGCTTTATTTATTACATTATTATTTCGTTTAAATGTTTTAAAAACACTTTCAGTGACTATATCGACAGTAATACGCAAATAAAGACCCGCAGGTCGCGGGTAAAATATGTCTAGTATAAATATATACATATATATATTTAAATGTATAACGCTTAAGAAGATACAATTTGGGGGGAATTTACTATTTAAGTGATAGAGAAGTTTTCAAAAACTTTCAATGAAAATATGCTAAAACCATTAAAATGTTCGAATCCAGATTTTTTTTTTTTTAAGGTTTAAGAATTTATAACTCAAAATTATAATTTTATAACATTTTAAAATTTTCTATGATTTAAATATGACACTATGGATAAATGGAAAGTATGAATTCCTACATAATTAGAAATTGTGTTTAGTTGGACATCTACCATTGATATAAATGGCTTCCATTTATATCTAGTAGATTTAAGTCCATCATAATCCCAAATACTGCATCTTTATTTATTTCATTTAAGTATAGCTAACTGATTGAAACAGTTCTTGCATATACGCTGAACTAAATATTGCTTATGAGTTTTAATGCCATTACTTCAATATATAAGTAAGAAATTATACTATTATTATTGATTTTTATTTTACATTTCCAAGATGATACCAAGACTTGACCGTTAGATTTAAAAATATCGTAAAAATTGTGTTTCTAGTTTAATAAAAATACAGAAAAGCATTTTTATTAGCGAAAGTTTAATTGCTCATTTACAAGAAATTAGTTCTAAACTCTCCTTTTGCAGTATAATTATATTTTTTTTGTTGTTGTTGTCGTAATGAATATATTTGATGACAATAACTATCTTATTCATACAAATTTTCTATTATACGTGTTCACAGATGGCGATAAAAATGTAAAAAATTGGAAGAAAATAAAACAAATCGGCTGTGGACATTTTAGTCATGTTTACCATGCAAAGGCATTCACCCCAGATGCTGAATGGGACGTAGCAGTCAAAGAAATAAGTGTGAAATTTGATAAAAAAGAGGTAATCTACTAGAGACTCCACTTATTTTGTTGCTCTTAAAAATGGTCATTTCTGAAGTCATGTTTAAAATTAAAGACAACAGTAAATCGTTGACTTATGTTGCAGGTAGTGATGATATAATATGTGATAAAATAAAAATGGAATGATGGCCTCCTTCAGTCGTAGAACGGCTATGGTTCATATCCTAAAAAGAGCGAGCTGAAAGCCTGGGCATTGTTTATGGTCGGAACGATGTCGCCCACATTCCCCCCTCTCCAAGCAGCTGATCGGAATGTCCGATGCAGTTTGGGATCAGTAGCGCCGCAGGCTCTGCCAGGCTGTAGCGCAGTATGCCACAATCTGCCTAATGGTCACCAGCTTCTGATTTCTGATTTTTACTCAGAGATGTCTCCCGAAGCCCTGTGTTTTAATATATCCGCTAGCAACGGAGGTTTGGGTTCAGAGTTTTGACTACTCCTAGATAAGTAGTCAACCAAGGCTAACTGGACCCTCCTGACCAAAACTTACTGGTTTCGACTCCAGTTGCTCGCGTTATCACCTCTCCTGTCAGTGGTAACGGTTTTGCAAGATTCATTTTCTGAACCACACGTTGGACTGGCTGTGAGAGGCTTTTTGAGACGCTTGCCATTATAAGCATGTTATAGGTAATGATGGGCTTCTGGCGTTAACAACCTAGCGGAACCAAAAAGAGAATATTAAATGTCTATTTAACTTACGATAATACAATTTAGACAAAATAAATTGTTTATTCTATTTCAATACTTTCTAAAGCTCAATTTTATTTTTATTTTTCTTTGGTATCACATTTTAATATTACCTTAAGTAAGGCCAAAGAGTCTCAAACTTGTACCTGTGCCACCACCTAAATTTCCCGCTTGCAGAGTGGGACCTTACGGAGCACTGTTGGCACCCACTCTTGTGGCGAAAAGTTTTTAAGAATGAAATGGAAAAAAACAACTTTAAGAATTATAATTCTAACTTCACATTGAATATTGAATGCATTGAAAGTTTTACAAAATCATATAAGACCAACCACACTAATGATTGCATTTCGCTTTTACACACAACAGATCAATTCAGAATTTAGCATATCTATCGTATGAGATTGTTGTGACACGGCTACTATGTGTGGTCAACCGTGACACACGGTCAAGTGTTGGGTATCGGAGAGTGAAGGGACTTGCGGGAAGTCAAGAGTGTGTTGTAAACAACAAGAAGGAAGTCATCTAGTGGAGTTGTGCTGTAGATAATGTTAGCCTTGTATATATGTTCTGTTGAAATGCTTCACAATTAAAAAGGCACTTTAAACTTAAACGAACTTTTTTTTTCACAGAGATGTTATCGCAAATCAAATTATGCCATTCTAGACAAGTCAATTGAAGACAATGCTTAAAATGTTAGGGGGATCAAACAACCAACGTTTGCAGTCATCTATCCCAGTAGCTGAACTCCCTGATTCCTTCAATAGATTCTTCATTGGCAAGATTAAGCAGATCAGAAATGACATGCCATCCCTCTCATCACAGCTTGACCACTCTCCAATCTTTCAAAATTCTCCTTTTTGCGAGTTTCAGCGTGTATCTGAAGAATATGTTAAAAGTACTATTTTAAGGATGCCAAATAAATCATGTGACCTTGATCCCATTCCAACTTCCTTGCTCCTTGAATGTTTAGATAAGCTTGTACCCACAATTACTAACATTGTGAACTCTTCACTGACTTCAGGCTTTGTACCACAGCAATTTAAGCATGCACTTGTCAGGCCCTCATTAAAGAAATCCTGTCTTGACCCGGAATGTCTAAAAAAAACTATCGCCCGGTATCAAATCTTCCCTTCCTGTAAAAGCTTCTGGAGCGCATCGTGTTAGCGCAAATTCTTTCTTATCTTGAACATCTTGGAAGAATTTCAATCTGCATATAGGAAGTGCCGTAGCACAGAGACAGCAGTGGTCAGGGTACTAAACGACTTACTTCACAATTCCGACAAAGGCCACATATCAATACTTTCCATGCTGGATTCTCTGCCACTTTTGGTTTAGCAGGAATCGTCCTAAAGTGGCTTGGATCCTACCTGACTGAACGCACCCAAAGTGTCGTTGTCAATGGGAAAGAATAAACAAGCTTACTCTTGAAGTACGGAGTACACCAAGGATCAGTTATAGGACCAGTACTGTTTAATATGTATACACATCCACTCAGCGGTGTCATACGGCCAACCAGCATCTTATACCATTTCTTTGTCGATGACTCACAGTTATACGATTCCTCAGTACCCTTAGAGGTGTCGCATCTGGCAGAGAAAATCAGTGGTACCTTTGCAAGGGTGAGCGATTGTATGGTTGAGAAAAAACTCAAGATGAACGAAGACAGGACAGAAATAATTAAGATTGGCACTCGGAACAATGTCTCAAAAGTTGAAAGCACAGATTCTCTCTTTATCACGAACTGCCAGGTTCTTTTGTCCATGTAGTGCGGAATCTTGGAGTTTTCTTCGACTCAACACCATCTTTCGACCCACACATAAGTCAGCTCTACAAGGGTCTGTATCTGCAGCTGCGCAGATTAGGCCAGATTCGACCATATTTAACAACGGAGTCAACAAAAACGCTAGCTGTGGCATTCATACTCTTCCGCCTTCACTACTGCAACGCCGTGTTAGCAGGTATAGCCAAGCTGCAACGTGTTCAGAACAATGCCACACGAATAGTCCTTAGAAAAACAAGACGAGATTCTGCTACTATGCTCTTGCGCACGCTCCATTGGCTTCCCGTGAAAGCGAGAATCGATTACAAGGTGGCCACACTTTGTCATCAGTGTATATATAACAACGAGATGCCCTTGTACCTCAGAGAACTGATTACTCCATATGTCTCCCAGAGAGCCCTGCGCTCAATGGACTCAACGCTTTTAGTAGTGCCTCGTTTCTATCTCAAAAGCTACGGTCTGCGGGCTTTTTCAGTGCACGGACCAAAAGTATTGAACACACTCCCCATTGATCTCAGACAGGCAATATGCTACACCACTTAATATTGCAAGGTTTTTGATATTAGGATTTTTTTTATTATTAATAAGTGAAGTCTTATTAAAGCTTTCGAAAAAAATGTAAGGGCCTTTACAAAAAATTCTGCCCTGGGCCTCCACTTAATTAAACTCTGTCCTGAAAAGTATACTATTTCCTTAATAGATATAATATTTAAGTAATACAATGGAAATTCAAAGTCAATGTTCTGTACAGTTAGGGTATTAATTAATATCATCTTTTGATAAAGAATATCCTATTGGGCACGAATTTTAAAACATCTTTGGTATTTCAATACAAATATTTGCTAGACATTTATTTTTTGTTTTGAAATCTAGTTAATCAGGATGTGTGACGAAAGTGAAACTTTACAACGGAAACAATGTGTTTTAGTAATAAAACATACCTCCAAAGTTTTTTTTTCCTTTTTCTTTCAGAAAGCTTCCAAAACAGCCATAACAGAAACCAATGCGCTAATAATGTTGTCTCATGAGAGAATAGTTACATACTATGGATTCAGCCCACAAGATTTTGCCTGCTTTATCTTCATTGAATACATGCCCTTAGTAAGCAGTTTAGTATATTCGCTTAGATTTTTTTAGATTTTTTTTTACTCTTAATAACTAATAAATGCTATTCCAATGATAGGTCTGGAAATCAAGAATTAGAAGACTATGCGAATGCAAACGGAAACTATTTAATATATGTTCTTGATGCTCGAAAAGTACTAATTAAAGAGAGGGCGTTGCCAGAGGATATTTTAGACGCATACCATTAAGAATTATTTATAAACAATGGGAGCTTATCCCTATGGACATCCCCACCTAGCCAGGTCATTTTGGCTTAGAATCACGCCAAGAGTTCAGCCTTACAATAAGTCTCACCAAGACTGAAATTCTGTTAAGATAGATCACACCATTACGGTGATGCAGAATTTTACCTTCCTGGGAACAACTATAGCCAGCAGCCTAAATTGAGACATTGAGATGACAAAAAGAATCTGAAGGCTTCTGCAGTAATGACAAAACTCTTTCAACGCGGTTGGGAAAATACCAAACTAACAACGGTCTAAAATACCAAACTAACAACGGTCTAAAATACCAAACTAACAAAGGTCTAAAATACCAAACTAACAACGGTCTAAAATACCAAACTAACAACGGTCTAAAATACCAAACTAACAACGGTCTAAAATACCAAACTAACAACGGTCTAAAAGCTGCTGTACGAGGCAGCAAGACAAAATAATGAATAATTAATACACAATTTCAACTTGATCCAAGAAAGGGAATCGAAAGAGCATTTTTTAAGATTATTTAACACACACACAGCTTTATAAAATAAGGGAATGTATGATTGATATCTACATTTTTTTCCTTGTATTTGATTGTGTTAGTCTGAAAGTGAGAGAAATGTTAGTCCTCCAAATAACAGTTAACTGTTTAATTAGCAATGTATTGTATTAAGATAAAGATTCTACTATTGCTCATTTGAAACTCGTGATAATAAAGTTTGACAATATATCGCTCGAATTATTTTAGGGCTCTTTATGCGACTACATTCAAATTAAGGAAGTCATGCGTGAAGACAGAGTTCACTTATTTACTAAACAACTTTTGGAAGGCATACAGTATCTACATAGTCAAAGAGTTTTACACAGAGATATTAAAAGTATGTTATAAGAATGTTTGTTAGTATCTTTGCCTATTTTTACTTGTGCATGTTATACTAATATTTCAATTAAAAAATATAGTTTTAAAGTGGAAATTAAAATTCATTTGTTGGTGGGAGTGTGGTTGCTGAGTGCTTAAACGCTTGACTTCCGAACCTGGGGTCCTGGATTCAAATCTCGATGAAAACTGGGCTTTTGAGATTTGTGATTTTTAGGGCGCCCCTGAGTCCATCATACTCTAATGGTTACCTGTCTTGGGGAAAGTAAAGGCTGTTGGTCGTTGTGCTGGTCACATAACACCCTGCTCGTTAACCATTGACCTAAGAAACATATAATCATCTGCCCTATAGACCGCATGGTCAAAAAGGGGACCTTTAATTTTGTGTTGGGGGACATTCCGTAGGACAACTCACAGAGTTTATCCAGAGCGTCTTGTCATCGAAATTTTGATGACCTAATTCTCTGTATTAATTAAGGCGAGGTCATCTGCAAACATACTACTTTTAATTTTTCTTGGTAGGTTTTGGTTTAGATCTTAAATGAGAATTAACTAAGAAGAGGGCTCCTGCTGGGGGAACGTCACTTTATTTTATACAAACACTGAGACTTCTTAGCATGTATTCCCTGATTACACACACGCAAACACGTTTACCCCATAGCCAACACACACACATATACATACATTTCCTTTGCGTTCCTCGTGGAACATAGCGCCTCAGTAAAGAAAAACACGCCACCCTCTATTGTCTCTTGCTAGTTTTTTTTTATGGTTTCCCAGCATTTTCCTATCTAGTATACTGCGTCGGTTTGGCAGGCAAGCGCTTTACAAGTAAGCAACTTTACCCAACACACACACATACACACACACACATACATATATTATGTATATGTATTTGTATATACATTTTTCTAATTATTTTTACAGCTGGTAATATCTTGATGAGCAGTAAAAAAAGTATAAAATTGACAGATTTTGGACTGAGTAAAATCTTTAATGAGTTTTCCAAAGCATCCACGACAGGTGTTGGTACAATAAGATACATGGCTCCTGAGATGTTTTCTGGTAGTTACAGCTACCCTGTAGACATATGGTATGACAACTAATAAGTGTAGAACTATCGTATTGTACTTATATTTATAAGCATTGTTTTTAAATTAACATGTTCTCATTATACTGTTTTCATAAGGTTAGTAACCAATAATAGAAACTGAAGTGCAGTCCAAAGTCCGGCAAATCAATTATGTTAGGTAACTTCTTTGTAATGAATGAAATAAGCATCATTGTGTTTAAAACACATATGGTGCACACCAAACAGTTGCCCGCCGTAGGTTATTTTTATGTTTTGTTGGTTGTCTAAGCAAATCTTAGCTAATAATTTTTTTTTGGTAATAAATGTATGTCGAGCGACGTTTGCGAGAGCTCTTCAAAGCTGGCTCTTTTACAAGAAATAAACAAAATGAGAAATTATACTTCACAGTTGTGAGGAGCAAGTTTATTTTTATTCAATTTATCCCCTTTGAGATAAACTGGCGTTTAGCGAAGAAGTTATTTTAAGTACTATTTTCATCTTTTCTTTTCCCTTCAATCGTCACGCGGACCTCTCCGGGTCTACGTAGCACCCTATTAACACAATTATTTATTACGTTTATTTACTTTTTGTTTGCTGTTATCAATGTAATAACAAGGTTACAAAGACAGTTTGTGTGGACACACAAAGTCAAAATCGGCCCCCGAAGTGGTCCACCTAGAGTCTTTACCAGGATTTGAACACAGGCCTTCTAGTTCCAAGTGCTTTACCCCTCAGCCAGAGCATCTCCATATATTCATTTAGAGGCAATATATTTACAAGTGTATAGCCCTAATGAGGATGTCTGTAAACTGCGCGGTGTAAAAGTATTTAAAAAAAAAAAAATTACCATTAAGACGATGTTCGTATTAACATTCTTTTTAAAAACAACATTTGAATCAGTATTCTATTCCATAAGTTAGTTAATAAATGGAAAATCTATATTTTATAATGGTCCATTGATACTTTTTCAATCGTGACCTTAGATGAACTTTTGTTTTTGTACCAATGCGCGAATCTATAAAAGAAGCCTGATTTATTATTGTAGAAGCTTGTGAACTTTTTAATAAACTTACTTCCTCTAAAGTTTTTTTATTGAAAAGTGGTGTAATTTTTTAAAAAACTCTGCCTGCATATATAATTTAAAAAATTAGATGGTTCACTTTCGGAAAAGAAAAAGTAGCCGTTGCATCAGAACTTTGAATGATCTAAAAAATTATGATGTCCGATTTCATTTTCTCTTCTAGTTTCTGAGATCTAAACGGGATGGCCACACAAAACTAATAGCGTCTTTTCCCCTTTCTGGGGCCGCAAAAAATTGACATAGATAACAATTAAATTGGTAATGTCATTATTTGTAATCAAACGGCATATCGCAGAACTGGCATCTCTTTTGCAGTATCATTCAAAATCATTTCTATCACAAAAAATAATTAATAATTTCTTAGCTTCTATATGGTACATTATTAAAATCTTTTATAAATATAGTTTAATTGTTCCATTTTCTAAGGAATATTTGAATTAAGTAGGAATGACATTGTTTTGTGAACATTAAAAAAATATAAAGTTTTTAAAAATGTTGCATTAGTAACCTATAGAATAGAAAATTTTATCAATGAAGCTCTTTGAGAAAGCTAAGTAAGAAAATAAATTAAATTAAACAAGAAAGCTAGAAGAGAGCTCCTATAGCCTGCAATAAAGTCTTTAATTTGATCAAATATTTTCTACAGGGCACTTGGATGTGTGTTAGTAGAAATGCTTACTGGAGATTTTCCTTTTTCAAAATTGGAAGGACAGCAAGTAATGTTTGCTTTGTTTAAAGAGAATACTTCACCACTAAAATATGTAGATCAAAAGTTACCAGATCTAGCTGAGCAGTTTCTGAACAAAATCTTCAAATATAAGCCCGAAGAGAGACATTCGGCAGGAGATCTTCTTCAAAATGATCCCTACATAACAAGTCAGTTTATGTTAATTTTATATTTAAATTTTAGATTCGACCCTTTAGTTTTGTGTAATAAGCCAATAAATTTAAAAAAAATAATTGTAATAGTTGATAATAAAATATCTAATTGTACAATAAACATAAAAAAATTAAACTAGTACTTCTGCTCAATAAAATAATGTTTTAAATTTAACACTACTGTTAAAAGAGATATCTATGAGAGGTGTATAAGGCATGCTTTCTTTACTTACGGTAATAACAATGCATTTAAAGAGTAAGTATGCCACAGACAGTCTTATACTGAGAAATCAGGTGACACTATTTGATTCAGTGAATCAAAACAATGTAGACTTTTGGAGGTAATATAATATACTAATTTCGTTGAATGTTTGTAAATGTAAAATGTTTTGATTGTTCCTTCAGCATTGATAATAATCTACTTCCTAGTCCAAACCTCCTGCAGGACGATGGGGATGGCAGCGGGAAGGATTATAACAAGGGGTCATGGAGATGACCGACCTACAGCCCATCGCGCATACCGCACGACATGGCAGCCATCAAATAAAAATATAAGACACTCATGAGCTAAAATTTTACCCTTTAAAAAAAATTATTCAGGCTCATTGTGCAAATTTGGCGACGTTGTATTTTGTAACCACGAAATCACTGCAACCAGAAAAAGACCGAATATATTAGAAGAAGAAGTTATCAAATGTTAAATGCCACATGGATGGCTTCGTCGAGCTCAAGCGGCAAGCCCACTGTCGCACCCTCCTTTAATGATAAACTTCACAGCCCAAGTTATGTGGTGTATTCTGTCCAGGACAAACAGATCCAAAGAGGGAGACGTGTTTATGACTCTGGTGGTGGTGTGGATGGGGGTAGTTGTGTGTAAAGTCAGCCAACATAATTGCGAGGTGCCAGCGCTAGATGAGCGGTCAACCGTGACGAGTTGCGATGGTCGGTCGCAAGGAGTGACAACAGGACGGTTTTTAAAGGATCGGTATTTTAAATAGAACTTAGGCTAGTCGCAAGGGATGTCGTCATGTGATTTACCAGAATGGTCGAGCGACGTTCTGTCGGTCCCTGGAAGGCCAGTGGAGGTTCATCAGTCCGGTTGACTACATGACTACAGACAGCTTGGTTCATTGTGATTCAGTGGAGTAGTTCTGTGAGGCGCTTTACGACGGTTCATTGCGGAGTAATGTCAAGACAACTCTCGAATAAGAGATGATGTCTTGATTTTGATCTGCGATCAAGTCCGACACAAAGAGCCCAGTGTGTGAAGCCAGTCCTGAACACCTGAACCCAGTGCAAGTCCGGGAGGAGACGGAGAGACCAGTGCAAGAGTTAATACGGCAGTACGGTTAACGGAGACATATTTGTATAGTCTTGTGTTACGTGTTCTTTAAGTTGGGGGTGCCGTATGGAGCAATTTGCAGAGAGCCCAAATAGTGAGACTCGATACAATATATTACATTTAAATGTTAGACCTGCCTTATCTTACAAGAGCCAGTCTTTATCCATTTGTCTGGTTTTCTAAATGTCAACAGACATAAACGATACTTTGTTGTCATTGCATGTCTTGTAATCGATTCTTAAAAGCTGGAGAGATCTGCGATTGACTAGGATTATATTCCCTTGTAAACATTCACGTTAACAACCTTAAATTCAGTTTATATATATTGACATGACTTAGGTGGGGCGACTATTCTTATTGTGTCCATCAAAACTCGCTGGTGGTTAAAGAAATGACTAGAGAGCCAAAAGCCAAAGCATGCTATATTGTTTTAGCATGTGTGCTGTATTTTAAGCATACATTTAGCAATATTAGAGAAATGACAGAAAGAGGTAGGAACAAAATTTAGGTTCAACTAATCTTGTATGATAGAATTGTGGCTTATTTATATATATATTGATTTTTTTTTTCAGAACCATATTATAATTTTCAAATGGAATCAAACGGCAGGTTACAAAAATATTTTACAAATTGCAAACAAAATCCAGGACATAGAGATTTTATATCTGTCAAAGACTTTACATTACAACATTTACCCGAAGGTCTTCGAGATAAGGACTTGTATGAACTGATCCAAGTTGTAGCAATACTGACTATAAGGCTATCTATAGAATGTGTTAGTAAAAACAGACCTCAATTTTATCCCAACAGTATGACGCCATACCCTTTTTATAATAAAGGTGGAAATAGAAATCTGAGGACAGGTAGTGGAGAAATATTCGCATTGTTCCACTATCTTAATGGGCATACAAGTGATGTCAATCCAAATATTCTTATTCCCCAAATAGACTTCAGAGATGAAACTTATAAGACATGTACATGTTATAGGTGTCAATATTCAGATAGCCCAAGCAATGAATGGTATGAAATATTCGCTACCACGAACATAACAAACGTTTTTGACGAGATTGAGGCCCGACACACTAGCTGTAGATTGTTTTATGACGCTGACGATAGTCCAGTAGTTAGTGTAGATAAGGTCAGTATTGTTATGGCTGACGTTGAGACAGACTTTTGTGTAATAAAATGTGTAACCTGTGACAAAGCACTAGGAGAGAAACTTCAAGAGATGTGTGAACATAAAAATGTTTTGATGGAACAAATACTTAAGAAATATAAAAACACTACGGACAAACTGTGTTTTATTGTTTCACATCCCCATGGATGCTCTAAACATGTCACTATTGGTCAGTGGGTGGACAACAAAAAACTTTTAGACTTTAATGAAAATATAGACTTGACTAGATTAACTTACACTACAGCCACATGTACAGGTAGTGCTGGTGCTTCTGTCTATTGTGTTGGCATGAAACATGCACATAATCATCATGGTGGATTTGCACAACTTAGACTTAATCAAAGCGGCATTGGTTATTATTACAAAAATTAATTGTTTATTTATTGAAAGTGTTCTTAACTACATTAATACTGTATAACTATATTACATTTTATGCATGAAAGATAGCATTTTATTAATGAGGTTGTTTCTTAATTATTTAGACTAAGGCTATTTATTTTTACTTACAATTTTACTAGCAACTTATAAACAGAACCGTCTTGTAAAAACAGACAGTTTAAAAATGAACGTATGTACTGTAAATACATTGACAGTCTAAACTCGTTACTTTGTTAATGTTTTATAATCTTTGCTAAAAATACAAAGTGTCACGCGTACATTCAATAAATAGGAGATTAATTGTAATCTTTTTACTGACATATTCAAAATAATCTGACAAAATCTTTTTAGCGGCACCCGAAAGGGGAGAAGACGCTATTAGTTTTGTGTATCCAGTCTGTCGTGTGTCCGTCCGTCCGTCCCGCTTAGATCTCAGAAACTAGAAGAGAAAACGAAAATCGGACGTCATGATATTTTAGATCATTCAAATTTCTGATGCAACGCAGCCCTTTTCTTTTCCGAAATTGAACCATCTAATTTTTAAAATTATATATGCAAGCAGATTTTTCAAAAAATTACACCACTTTTCAATGAAAAACTTCAAGGAAAGTAAGTCTTATTAAAACGTTCACAAGCTTCTTCATTAATAAATCAAGCTTCATACAAAGATTTGCGCATTGGTAAAAAAAAAGTGCATCAATGGATCATTATAAAATAGATTTTCCATTTATTAACTACCTCATGGAATAGAATACTGATTCAAATGTTGTTTTTTAAAAAGAATTTTAATACGAACTTCATTTCAATAGTAAAATAAAAAAAAATATTACTTTTGTACCGCGCTTTTTTCACCCAACGTCATTAGGGCTATACACTTGTAAACCATCTAAATTAAAATAGATAGAGGCCAGATCTGCATAGATCTATATTTTTATATGCGTTGTTCTAGATATATTACATTCTAAATTAAGATTGTATATCTAGATCTAGACTTAGATGTAGACTTAGATCTTACTCTAGATCTAGACTTAGATATAGACTTCGATCTAACTCTGGATCTAGACTTAGAGACTTAGATCTATTCCTAGATCTAGGCTTAGTGATCTTGAATCTAGATTTAGATCTAAAACTAAGTCTAGATCTAGCTAGACCAATGTCTAGTTTGTATGACAAATGACAATGGAGATATTAATTTGTATTTGCGAGGGGAAAGTCTTGTCATCTGTACACAATTGTAGCTTGAAAAAGTTCAATTTTTTTTCGTGTTGCCAATTTATCCAATTTCGTTAGAAGAATAAATCATTTTTTAGTTTCTCTGTATTACATGTAACATGTTATTAATTTTGAATGTATGTATAAGGTTAATAATTATTTAAAAAAAAAAAATAAGTGTACGCTAAATGAATATATGGAGATGCTGTGGCTGAGGGGCAAAGCACTTGGAAGTGGAAGTCTCGTGTTCGAATCCTGGTGAAGACTATTTCTTGAGGATTTGAATAAGAGATTGACCCTTTAAAAAACAATTAGATCAATTAGATACTCATTATAAGACAACAGTTAAACCAGGTTCACATCTAACTTCGCATTCACTTTCATCTATCCTTTGGTCTGCTGGACCGCTGAGGCACCACACAAGATCTGTCAACCTTCTTTCTCCATTCTTCTCTGTCATTTGTCTTTGATAGAATTTCATTCTGATGTTTTTTCTGAAAATTTTTACCTGCCTTTGTGGACCACTTTGGGGGCCGATTTTGAGTTTGTGTTTCCACAAAAACTGTTTTTGTAACTTTATTTATTTATTTTTTATTTGTTTAAACATCTTTGATTTAAAAATGTTTTAATTGACCAATACTATTAAATTAAGTGCCTCATAAAATTATTATGTTACCATTGTAAGCCTGAGAGAATAAATGCAATTTGCAATTTTTTCTTGTGACAATTAGTTATCCGTTGAATATTTTTAATAGCTATTATTTAACCATGTATTTTAATGTTGGATTTTCAACTTTGCTATCAATAAGAATATATTACTCTGATTATATGACTTCCGATGATATGACATATTAGAGTACTTTTGCTTATTAAAATGATTTTGAGAATGCTTTATGTATATGTTACATTTATTAGTAGACCTATTTAATTAAATTACAGTTTTATTTGCTGGATACTCATACTTTATGAAATTACTAATTTAAAAATTCTTTGTTTATATTTCCTTAAAAAAATAGACGTTTTCATCATTATGTATTTAATAGTAACATTATACTTCATTTACTTTCAAATGCTGTTTTGTTACTTTATAAGTTACATGAGAAAGACTGTTTAAAGTAATTTTTTAAATACTTTTTTTATTTGTTGTTATTTTTTAACGAGCCTTGATGGGCCTGCTCGCCACCAAACCCTGCTATCCTGCTGGATTTTAGGTCTAGGATGTAATTATCTTTAAATTTGTAAAGACATCTGATACATGTAAACAAAATTTCAGTTTATTTTTTTGACTTCACATTCTCTTTCACCCTGTTGGTATCACTTTTCTCATAATGAATGAGTTGCTGTATTACTGGAAAAGATTCAGCAATTAGAACCAATTTCAGCTCTCAGTGACTCAGACTATCCACTACCTTAACTTCTTTTGCGGCTTATAGATTTCAGGTGCTAATAATAGCTATTACTTTTAGCAGCTTTAATATTGTAATTTAATATTGTACTGTGCACTGTGGGTGCGACTAGACTTACATCTAGCATCATTACAATGTGAAAACCACACAGAACTAAGTCAATGACTAAACACAGATATAGTAAATTAGGGGAACACAAAGTAGCTCCAAGTAAAACTTAGTAAACAAAGTTATTTCCTGTACAGAATTTGTAAAGTAAATTATTTCCTGTTTTGAATTTACTGTAGCCAGTATAAAATCTAAAAGCGTAGAAAATTTAAGTTATGAAACAAAGTTCAAATAAATTAGAACATTCTAGCATGTTTTCCATAAAAAAAAGAATTATGGATATTAAAATCTAAAACATCAAAATCTCAATTCTGAATATCTCACAGCTGACATAAATATGACATATATAACACAGCTTTTTGTTACTTGTGTAATGGCATTTGGGTTCAGTTTAAAACATTATTTTTAAAGTAAACATGTTTATTATATGCCAATCACGTGTAGCTGAAAGGGTCTATTCGATTGTTATTTTGTTTTTAAGTTTTTTAAATTTTGTTTTTTCCTCATTGTTGCTACCAGATGTTGACTTGTAGCACTGCTGATAGACAACTAAACTGTTGTAGGAGTTATCTATCTTAATTAATAAAACTACAAATAACTTGAACAACTTCCTCTTGTTAACAAACTAAATAACAATTTATTTATAATAAAAATCAACTTATGAAAAATGAAGTAGACTTCAGTAATAATACAAAATCTAACTCACTACAATAACACAACCATTTAGTCTCATGTAGCCTCTCCTAACTTGGACCAAGTGATGACAATGCCACCTATGTTGCATCATTCACAACCCAATGCTAACCTCTCCTCACATCCACTGATAAAACCCACGCGTACATTCCATAACACACATACCATTAGTGGTTTGCTGTACTTCTTTGTTTATAGAGTTAAAAAAAAATATGAACATATAAAATGTAGTTATGGTCAGTTCGACTGCAGTGTATTGTGTGCAGCATTGTTGCATGCTCATTGTGTCATATGTGAATCTTGAAACTGGTAATTTACCCCATGCATATAACTTTATGTTTTAAACCTATTTATTTCTAATTAATTATATTCAAATGTCAATATATTTGTGTGTGTTGTAAGTATGGCCTGGCATTTTCTTTTATGCAAAGTGAAGGTTTATGCAAAACTTTGAAATTTAAAAAATAGACTTTTAATTTCAAAATTGTATCAAATATCAAATATTGCTTACAATCCTTTTTTTTTTTTTTTTTGTATATTTAACCTAACATCACATTGTGTTGTTTCTTTTATAAAATATTGTTAGTTTAAAAAAAAAAGCTAAGCTAAGTCATTTGATCATATTACTTAGGAGATATTACCGCGCAGGCCAAATGCTTTGAGAATATCTAATGTGTATGTAAAGTCAAATGAATATAACCAGAAAGCTTAGTTGTGACACCGTACCCCTTACAAAACGTTTCATATGATCCAATGTTAACATCAGATAAGTTGGCAACTCCTAGGTATGCCTCAGTTGGCTGCTCATACGTGTGCCATCTTTTATTCACTACTAACTTTCAAAAGAATGTCAACCAACTAGATCTAAAAGGGTTTCTACACAAAAAAATCTTCAATTTAAAACATACATTATCTCCCATGTGGAAACTTGTATAGTGCTTACAGGAATACAGCTTAGCATAGACGTGTGTATTTCAAGAATACATGTCACTAGGTATTCAATACAAATAGATGAATAGAATGTGACTGACATAAACGTAAGAATATTAAAAACATAAATTCAACTTTAATATGATTGTATCACGTAAATACAAATAGTTAACATTACCCAAGAAATGCGTCACACAGGTTAAGAGTTAAATATAATGTAAATTTCTTTTGTATTGCTTTCATCGGAGACGTCCTGTGATCCAGTCTCTGGAGTAGACATGGAAGGGGCGGGGATATATGGGAGATAGTTACGGTGCTGCTTTAAGACGCCAAACAAACTTGGCTCGAGTCCAATCAATAATTAAGAAATCTGTTTTTCATCGAGATTCGAACTCAGATGGCTCTGCCACTCAGCCTCACATCCCCATTTTAGTGACAATAGGGCAGTTTTTTAAAGTCATGAATATCCGTGCAAGAACAATGATGTTACAAAGCTTTTATCAACTCACTCTAGTACAAATTGTGTACAGGTTCTGGCTCCCACTTCCCAGTCTCGAGTCAACTTAACACAATTATTTAACGTTCCTTATCAAAACACGAATTAATAATATCAATTAAACTATGAGTGATCATTAACAATTTAGTTGGATATTGAAAAAGGGGGGAAAATTCCTACAGTATTGAGATATATGGCTTTCAATGTTGTGTTTTTCCCCTTAGATATTTTTTTTCCTTTTCTAAATATTTTGCTTTTTCTGGCATTGAAATACTTGTCTGTCTGCCTAGCTATCTGTAACATACAACTTCACTATGGAATGCCCTACACCCCATAGAGCTTAGATAAACATAGAACAATACAGGGATGAATAAATGTCCTAGAAAACATGATCCAACGTAAACAGTGAACGAGAACAACGAAGGCAGTCGTTGAATGCTCCATGGTCTCCACCAAAATAAAAACATGATTTGGTAGTACTAGAAGCGCAAACCCTACAGAAAGTATTAGGAGCATTACACCACCACTGCGAATGTTATTTTCGATAATGACAACCTGATCACAATCGATATTGGTTTTATTACAATAGTTTATTGATTGAAAACCCCATTGGGATATTTGATCATTTTGATAGACCGAGGTGGTAAGTAGGTCACTACACACCCAGAGCCGTGTTGATGAGTTGTGAAGGCAGTCTCTGTTTGTGGATGCTTGGTTTTTACATTCAGATGGATCAATAAAAACGCCAGTCTGTTTCTTTAAGTCGGTATTTGGCCCAGAGACCAAGTCAACTTTTAAATCCCAAGATTTGGGGTCATAAATTTCCCCAAAAGTACCGTGCGACTTGCTTTGCTGAGATATCACAGACAGAGTGAAAATAACAAGGGATACGGACAGAGCAAGGGCTAGTGGTAAAAACACAGACAGTGTAGTTATAATGAACACCGTTTCTCTACTCATATTATTTTCATAGTCCATCCTCGCCATGACCAGAGGATACACCACTACGACACACATCACCCATGGCAGAGTGCTCATCATCACAGCATAAGGACAGCCCCTTCTGGTCACTTTGTTGAGGCGCATCAAAAGCATGTCCAGTCCGATAAAGAAGAGGCCAACGCCGTAAAGGAAATGCACCAAATACAATATACAGGCTTTACAAAACATCATCTCACCAAACGTCCCTGGTCTGGAATTATAGAAAAACCTATTTCTCAAGATGATCACTACAGGAGCGTGTGACTGGACAATGTCTCCAATCGCCAAGGAGATGAACATCATGTCTTTCGGACATTGGTAGAATTTTGGTTTCTCTAAAATCGTACGGATGAGTATTGAATTACAGAAGAGAGTTAGCGTGATCGCTATTATGAAATCTTCCATTTTTGAGATTGTAAATTCATCCATCATACAATTTTCTTATTCTGTATAATAATATATCTCTTGTCGTCTGCTAGCCAAAATTAATTATTGTACAATGTACATTTCTGCGTATATTTTGGTTTTACTTATTCTCCACGTTTATGATGCACAGAACATTCTGACTGCCTTTGTTTTTATATGTAATTACTTCGTCTTCTAGCCAGATTTTTGCTTCTGAGCTGTGCGCTCTTTTGCAGTCAGTGCCAAGGAAAAATAGTGTGCTGTTCTGTTCAGTAGTTCAGCAATGCCATACAGAGTGTTGGTTTAGTTGGGCTGTAGTGGCAGTAGGCGTCTGCCTTCACTATTTTGGCTTTTAAGTGGAAATAAGATTCAGAATGTAGTTTACATAGACATGTAGATCCAAGTATTCCTTGAGTTGTAGCCCAAAGCTTGACGTGACCTGCCATCCTGTGGCCAAAGACACTTAAACATCTGCAATACAATCATGAATGTGAAAGTATTAACATATTAAAGATAAATCAAGGAGTAGAGCATTACATAAAAGACACATAGGATGATAAACATTTAGAATGATTGACACATAGGATGATAAGCATATAGAATGATTGACACATAGAATGATTGACACATAGGATGATAAACATATAGAATGATTTACACATAGGATGATAAACATATAGAATGATTGACACATAGGATGATAAACATATAGAATGATTGACACATAGGATGATAAACATATAGAAGATTGACACATAGGATGATAAAAATATAGAATGATTGACACATAGGATGATAAACATATAGAATGATTGACACATAGGATGATAAACATATAGAATGATTGACACATAGGATGATAAACATATAGAATGATTGACACATAGGATGAACAAACATATAGAATGATTGACACATAAAATGATAAACATATAGAATGATTGACACATAGGATGATAAACATATAGAAGATTGACACATAGGATGATAAACATATAGAATGATTGACACATAGGATGATAAACATTTAGAATGATTGACACATAGGATGATAAACATATAGAATGATTGACACATAGGATGATAAACATTTAGAATGATTGACACATAGGATGATAAACATATAGAATGATTGACACATAGGATGATAAACATATAGAATGATTGACACATAGGATGATAAACATATAGAATGATTGACACATAGGATGATGAACATATAGAATGATTGACACATAGGATGATAAACATATAGAATGATTGACACATAGGATGATAAACATATAGAATGATTGGCACATAGGATGATAGTCAAGGATAAACCTTATCATCAGACTTCATTTAAGTGACGGTTCGAGAGGTTCAAATCCTCTCTTGCTAAAGACAGAAATCCTGTTGTTTTGCGTAGTCCATGTATGTTACCGTACAGGTACCGTACAGCAAGTCTGGAGCAGTCTAAAAGAATATGAGAAACGGTGCACCGTGAGTCAAAGTTTGGACATAGCCATAAGAAATCTGAGCCAACAGGACAGAGGTCTGACCTCTGATGTGCTATAATAGCTTGCTCAAACTGGACAGCCTCCACCATGGACAGCGAGGTCACGGCTCTTCATGCGCTCCCAGACTCCGCGGGGTTTTTTTAACGCTTGTCCGAACACACAAACCACTTTTCTGTTTATAGTTTTTGAAGTAGAGTTATAAATAATTAACACAAATGGATGATTAGTAAATGATAATAAACGTGTCTTGCTATTACATATAGGCCTATTTAAAAGCATCATGGTAGAAAATTGTTGACAGATCAGCATATCTCCTTAAATCTATGTAGCCTAATCCGATTGGCATGAAATTTATACTAGTGTACAGTACCTGATTTTACTAAGGGGGAGTGGGCCTGAGTATCTACCTTATTCAAACTTCTTTATAATTGCACTTACAATGCACTTAATAATAAAAGCAAATCTACGAGCTTGACTGCTTTACAAAGAAAGCATTAGAGCCCTTTTAGATGTGATCTTATTTCATTTTTTTAAAAGCCTATTGAATAAGAAAATATAACCGTGTTTTGAAAGTCTGCGATCTTTGAAGTTGTACTTTTGTCGTACTGTTATAGATCCGGCCCTGACATGATATGTTATGTAAATATGTGGGTCAAAATCACTACAAATAGATCTAATTCTCCTTTATATTATTAGCGATAAGGTATTGTTTTTTAATGTAACTTATTAAAACTTACCAGAGCCATGAATGATTAAAACCTAATGATCTACGACACAATCTCTTTTTAAGTTTACACGTTTATTTGTAATAGAGTTGTATGTACTAGTCTAGAACTTTGCCGGAGATTTAAAAACATGTTTGTCCCCCTACCTTAGACTTCTACTTTGAAATAAAACATACAACATATGTCAGCGAATGTTACAAAGTCAATAAAACTTTGGCCCACTTCGTCGTCTTAGCACATTGCATTATTAAACACCGATTGAGAATAATAATACAAGAAGAAAACTGTCCACGCATGATGTGCGATATGTGTCAAGTTTTGTTAGCTTGTAAGAAAGAAAATAATTCAAAGGGGAGGATGAATAAGGGAAAGAGAGACAGACAGACAGACAGACAGACAGACATAGAAAAAGAGAGAAAGATGTAGCCACATATGGGTAGACACGGGTTTTGTACAGAGATTTAATTAAATATAGAAACGTAAAAAGCAGCCTATGGACCTCATTCACCAATCGTAAACAAACAACATTTAGTCACGTGATTCTCTATCTCTTCTATACAATTACGATCTAATTTTAATACACAATGTCTATCACGTGACAGGTTTTTTTTTCGTTGTTTTATCAATATTATCATGTGACTAAATGCTGTTTGTTTACGATTGGTGAACGAGGTCCATTTTTGAGACAGAACGTTATAGAAGGCCTAAACACGGACCTCCAACGTCACAACCTGTAGGCAATTAGACCACAGGTCTGTACGACGTGGCAACAAGCTATTGGTCTAAACTGCCTTCAGATTGTGACGTTGCAGGTCGGCGTTGAGGGCTTCTATAACGAATGGTTTCGGTTTAGTTTATAATCACGATAGGGCTAAATTTAAAGCCTTACACTACCTTGAGTGGGGAAAGGTCGATCATGGCTATCACGAGGGGTGAGATCCTGGTCATTAGGTCCACTTGAATGTTTGTATGAGGAGTAGGCTCTACAAGCTGTCTAGGATTTTAAGTTAGTTGGTGACTGGGCTCTGTGAGAGTGAAAGTGCGGATATTGTCGGAGACTGGAGTTTGATAGAGTTAGAGTTGATAACTGGAGTTTGGTAGAGTTAGAGTTGATGACTGGAGTTTAATAGAGTTAGAGTTGATGACTGGAGTTTAATAGAGTTAGAGTTGATGACTGGAGTTTGATAGAGTTAGAGTTGATGACTGGAGATTGTTAGAGTTAGAGTTGATGACTGAAGTTTGATAGAGTCAGAGTTGATGACTGGAGATTGTTAGAGTTGATGACTGGAGTTTGATAGAGTCAGAGTTGATGACTGGAGTTTGATAGAGTTAGAGTTGAGGACTGGAGTTTGATAGAGTTAGAGTTGATGACTGGAGTTTGATAGAGTTAGAGTTGATGTCTGGAGTTTGATAAAATTAGTTGAGAGTTGTTAAGAGTGAGAAAGTTTTTCCTATCGGAGATAATCTGTGTCACACGATATCCTCTTTGTTGACTTGATCTGATGACCCACATAACGGATATGTAGATGGGTTAGATACTTGATTAGAGTGTTTATTATGCTAGAAGACCTGCTGTCAGAGAACCCGATGATAAAAGAAATAATCTTTGAAGACCTTTCGTTTGCATAAGTATCATCTTGCATGTCTTCTATCCTCGCTGTATTCTTATTTTTAAATTACTGAGAAGTAAGCATGACCTATTGCTATAAAGATACATTAGACATTAGCATTGATCATCGTCGAATGGTGTGCATGAACTTCGTATAATTGAAAAGTGCGCCTCGGGCAAACAATAATTCCAAGTATTTGAATGTAGCCCATGACATTACTTAGCATGCGTTCACATTTCATGCGGAGTCTTCAGATGAAACACATTTGTAGTCTATGCATTTTTTTCCTTCAAGAGCAGGATCTGGTGTAAGTTATTCTGTGTTCTCTTACCTGTTTACCTTTACCTATCCCTTAGTCTATTGGACCGTTGGGGCACCATGCAAGACTCGTCGACCGTCTTTCTCCATTCCTCTTTGTCTTTTGCCTTAGTTAGAACCTCTTTCAATGGCAGACCCGTCCATTCTTTTATGTTGTCCTCCCATAGCTTGATCTGCCGTTTCTCTAGCATTTTCTAAAATGTATACGCTCCCTTTGTCTACAACAGTAAAAAAAAGGGGGGGGGGCGGGGGTCCCCATCACGGATCATCTAATATTAAAAGTACGAAACAATAACTAAATGCAGTTTTACTTATTGACTTTTGTAGCCAAAAGTAAATATTTTTGATGACCACGACTCCATCGTATAAAAAATAGGCAGTTAATTTATTGCTTAAAATATCCTCCTAGTATACGTGTGTGTTATAGGCCAACATAAATGTTAAAATGTTTTACACGTTTCGGATGTTCCTTCAGAGTTGAAGATAGTTTACTTCCTAGTCCAAACCTCCCGCAGGACGACGGGGGATGGGAGCGGGCAGGGTTTGAACCCTCGACCGTCGATAAATCCGAACGACAGTCCAGCGCGCAAACCGCACGACCAGGCTTTAAAGACAATGAGGTGACTCTCCCCCCTCCTTTTTTCTTATCTTGATTAATGACACCCCCTTTTTTTTTATGGTGTCATAAATCGCCTCTATATAGGAGCTGCCCTGGGTGGTTGTGAAAGTGGTTGTTTAGGGGTTTGGCTCACTGTTCTATGTCCATATTGAATCAAAACATGCTACCAGAATTACAATCTATTAAGTAGTTTTAAAGTTATGGTCTCAATACTTACCCCTACCCCAACCAGTTTCGACAGTTTTATGGTTCCCACACTAAAAAATTCATTTAAAAAAAGTGTTCTCTCTGATTTAATAATTGTAGATCAATGTGATTGGAATAACATGCTGAAGACACTCTCAAATTTCATTTGAAAATATTTAATAAATACTAAAATATCTTGACATGTGTGTTCATGTATTTTTTAAAGGTTTTTTGACTATTTTACCCTATTTTTGTGAAAATTTTCACTTTTTTAAAAGTTTAAAAAAAATTTTTTAATATGTTTTTCACTATTAAATGATCCATCCAAACCTATAGACCCTTAAAAAGTGACAGATTTGTTGATATTTCAATTTGGGGGTTTACCCTGCCCTTAAAAAGTGACAGATTTGTTGATATTTTAATTTGGGGGTTTCACCTGCCCTTAAAAAGTGACAGATTTGTTGATATTTTAATTTGGGAGTTTAACCTGCCCTTAAAAAGTGACAGATTTGTTGATATTTTAATTTGGGGTTTTCACCTGCCCTTAAAAAGTGACAGATTTGTTGATATTTTAATTTGGGGGTTTACCCTGCCCTTAAAAAGTGACAGATTTGTTGATATTTCAATTTGGGGTTTTCACCTGCCCTTAAAAAGTGACAGATTTGTTGATATTTCAATTTGGGGGTTTCACCTGCCCTTAAAAATTGACAGATTTGTTGATATTTTAATTTGGGGGTTTTACCTGCCCTTAAAAAGTGACAGATTTGTTGATATTTTAATTTGGGGTTTTCACCTGCCCTTAAAAAGTGACAGATTTGTTGATATTTTAATTTGGGGGTTTCACCTGCCCTTAAAAAGTGACAGATTTGTTGATATTTTAATTTGGGGGTTTCACCTGCTCTTAAAAAGTGACAGATTGTTTGATATTTTAATTTGGGGTTTTCACCTGCCCTTAAAAAGTGACAGATTTGTTGATATTTCAATTTGGGGGTTTCACCTGCCCTTAAAAAGTGACAGATTTGTTGATATTTTAATTTGGGGGTTTCACCTGCCCTTAAAAAGTGACAGATTTGTTGATATTTTAATTTGGGGGTTTCACCTGCCCTTAAAAAGTGACAGATTTGTTGATATTTTAATTTGGGAGTTTAACCTGCCCTTAAAAAGTGACAGATTTGTTGATATTTTAATTTGGGGTTTTCACCTGCCCTTAAAAAGTGACAGATTTGTTGAATTTTTAATTTGGGGGTTTACCCTGCCCTTAAAAAGTGACAGATTTGTTGATATTTCAATTTGGGGGTTTCACCTGCCCTTAAAAAGTGACAGATTTGTTGATATTTCAATTAGGGGGTTTCACCTGCCCTTAAAAAGTGACAGATTTGTTGATATTTTAATTTGGGGGTTTCACCAGCCCTTAAAAAGTGACAGATTTGTTGATATTTTAATTTGGGAGTTTAACCTGCCCTTAAAAAGTGACAGATTTGTTGATATTTTAATTTGGGGTTTTCACCTGCCCTTAAAAAGTGACAGATTTGTTGATATTTTAATTTGGGGGTTTCACCTGCCCTTAAAAAGTGACAGATTTGTTGATATTTTAATTTGGGGTTTTCACCTGCCCTTAAAAAGTGACAGATTTGTTGAAATTTTAATTTGGGGGTTTACCCTGCCCTTAAAAAGTGACAGATTTGTTGATATTTCAATTTGGGGGTTTCACCTGCCCTTAAAAAGTGACAGATTTGTTGATATTTCAATTAGGGGGTTTCACCTGCCCTTAAAAAGTGACAGATTTGTTGATATTTTAATTTGGGGGTTTCACCTGCCCTTAAAAAGTGACAGATTTGTTGATATTTTAATTTGGGAGTTTAACCTGCCCTTAAAAAGTGACAGATTTGTTGATATTTTAATTTGGGGTTTTCACCTGCCCTTAAAAAGTGACAGATTTGTTGATATTTTAATTTGGGGGTTTTACCTGCCCTTAAAAAGTGACAGATTTGTTGATATTTTAATTTGGGGGTTTCACCTGCCCTTAAAAAGTGACAGATTGTTTGATATTTTAATTTGGGGGTTTAACCTGCCCTTAAAAAGTGACAGATTTGTTGATATTTCAATTTGGGGTTTTCACCTGCCCTTAAAAAGTGACAGATTTGTTGATATTTTAATTTGGGGGTTTAACCTGCCCTTAAAAAGTGACAGATTTGTTGATATTTTAATTTGGGAGTTTAACCTGCCCTTAAAAAGTGACAGATTTGTTGATATTTTAATTTGGGGTTTTCACCTGCCCTTAAAAAGTGACAGATTTGTTGATATTTTAAGTTGGGGGTTTACCCTGCCCTTAAAATTGACAGATTTGTTGATATTTCAATTTGGGGGTTTCACCTGCCCTTAAAAAGTGACAGATTTGTTGATATTTTAATTTGGGGGTTTCACCTGCCCTTAAAAAGTGACAGATTTGTTGATATTTTAATTTGGGGGTTTCACCTGCCCTTAAAAAGTGACAGATTTGTTGATATTTTAATTTGGGGGTTTCACCTGCCCTTAAAAAGTGACAAATTTGTTAATATTTTAATTTGGGGGTTTCACCTGCCCTTAAAAAGTGACAGATTTGTTGATATTTTAATTTGGGAGTTTCACCTGCCCTTAAAAAGTGACAGATTTGTTGATATTTCAATTTGGGGGTTTTACCTGCCCTTAAAAAGTGACAGATTTTTTGATATTTCAATTAGGGGGTTTCACCTGCCCTTAAAAAGTGACAGATTTGTTGATATTTTAATTTGGGGGTTTCACCTGCCCTTAAAAAGTGACAGATTTGTTGATATTTTAATTTGGGAGTTTAACCTGCCCTTAAAAAGTGACAGATTTGTTGATATTTTAATTTGGGGTTTTCACCTGCCCTTAAAAAGTGACAGATTTGTTGATATTTTAATTTGGGGGTTTCACCTGCCCTTAAAAAGTGACAGATTTGTTGATATTTTCATTTGGGGGTTTCACCTGCCCTTAAAAAGTGACAGATTGTTTGATATTTTAATTTGGGGGTTTAACCTGCCCTTAAAAAGTGACAGATTTGTTGATATTTCAATTTGGGGGTTTCACCTGCCCTTAAAAAGTGACAGATTTGTTGATATTTTAATTTGGGGGTTTCACCTGCCCTTAAAAAGTGACAAATTTGTTAATATTTTAATTTGGGGGTTTCACCTGCCCTTAAAAAGTGAAAGATTTGTTGATATTTTAATTTGGGAGTTTAACCTGCCCTTAAAAAGTGACAGATTTGTTGATATTTTATTTTGGGGTTTTCACCTGCCCTTAAAAAGTGACAGATTTGTTGATATTTTAATTTGGGGGTTTACCCTGCCCTTAAAAAGTGACAGATTTGTTGATATTTCAATTTGGGGGTTTTTCCTGCCCTTAAAAAGTGACAGATTTGTTGATATTTCAATTAGGGGGTTTCACCTGCCCTTAAAAAGTGACAGATTTGTTGATATTTTAATTTGGGGGTTTCACCTGCCCTTAAAAAGTGACAGATTTGTTGATATTTTAATTTGGGAGTTTAACCTGCCCTTAAAAAGTGACAGATTTGTTGATATTTTAATTTGGGGTTTTCACCTGCCCTTAAAAAGTGATAGATTTGTTGATATTTTAATTTGGGGGTTTCACCTGCCCTTAAAAAGTGACAGATTTGTTGATATTTTAATTTGGGGGTTTCACCTGCCCTTAAAAAGTGACAGATTGTTTGATATTTTAATTTGGGGGTTTAACCTGCCCTTAAAAAGTGACAGATTTGTTGATATTTCAATTTGGGGGTTTCACCTGCCCTTAAAAAGTGACAGATTTGTTGATATTTTAATTTGGGGGTTTCACCTGCCCTTAAAAAGTGACAGATTTGTTGATATTTTAATTTGGGAGTTTAACCTGCCCTTAAAAAGTGACAGATTTGTTGATATTTTAATTTGGGGTTTTCACCTGCCCTTAAAAAGTGACAGATTTGTTGATATTTTAAGTTGGGGGTTTACCCTGCCCTTAAAAAGTGACAGATTTGTTGATATTTCAATTTGGGGGTTTCACCTGCCCTTAAAAAGTGACAGATTTGTTGATATTTTAATTTGGGGGTTTCACCTGCCCTTAAAAAGTGACAGATTTGTTGATATTTCAATTTGGGGGTTTCACCTGCCCTTAAAAAGTGACAGATTTGTTGATATTTTAATTTGGGGGTTTCACCTGCCCTTAAAAAGTGACAAATTTGTTAATATTTTAATTTGGGGGTTTCACCTGCCCTTAAAAAGTGACAGATTTGTTGATATTTTAATTTGGGGGTTTCACCTGCCCTTAAAAAGTGACAGATTTGTTGATATTTTAATTTGGGGGTTTCACCTGCCCTTAAAAAGTGACAAATTTGTTAATATTTTAATTTGGGGGTTTCACCTGCCCTTAAAAAGTGAAAGATTTGTTGATATTTTAATTTGGGAGTTTAACCTGCCCTTAAAAAGTGACAGATTTGTTGATATTTTATTTTGGGGTTTTCACCTGCCCTTAAAAAGTGACAGATTTGTTGATATTTTAATTTGGGGGTTTACCCTGCCCTTAAAAAGTGACAGATTTGTTGATATTTCAATTTGGGGGTTTCACCTGCCCTTAAAAAGTGACAGATTTGTTGATATTTCAATTAGGGGGTTTCACCTGCCCTTAAAAAGTGACAGATTTGTTGATATTTTAATTTGGGGGTTTCACCTGCCCTTAAAAAGTGACAGATTTGTTGATATTTTAATTTGGGAGTTTACCCTGCCCTTAAAAAGTGACAGATTTGTTGATATTGTCACGTATTACGAATGGAATTCTAATTTTTAAAATGGCTTGCCTAGGGGAACGTGACAATAGAAAAGGAGTTGTGTCACTTCTTAAGTCTGAATTTAATCAAAGACTTACAATGAATAACAAAACAAAAAATGACACAAGAAATCGGAAGGTAAACTATCAACTTAATGTTTAATCAAATATAAAGTTACAAGAAAGAAAAATAAACATTTACTCAATACAGAATTGATGGGTTGACCAAAACCCTTTTATAAAAATGGCATGTAAAAATATTACAATACAAGAGTTTGAAAATGTAATTACAAATACAAGCAAGGCCTTGAATAAAAAAAAAACTTACACGATCAAGTGGTATACCACGCACGGGTCACGCAATGTCTCCGCTATTCTGTCCCACGGCTGTCTCCGTATGTCTGTCCGTCAACGTTACGCGAGCGGTCTTTATATCATCTACCACGCGTCGATATCCAGTATATTCTAGAACAGAAAGTCATCAACACCCAGATCTAGAACGCTCTTCAAAGAGACAGAAGAAAAAAACACCCTCCTTTCAACCAGAGGTACACACACAGGTCAAGGACCGGTCACTGTCTGTGTGGCTTGACGAATAAAAAAAAACTTATTACACAAGGGGCAGACAACCTACCCGTCTCTTGACCGCAACAGCTCAAAGAAAGAAAAAAAAAAAAAAAAAAAATAAAAACAACGCCTAGATACGTAACACCTCCCCCCTAAAAATAAAAAGTTTACATTTCCACGAAATGGAAATCTTTTTAGAACTACAAAAAAAATATTTACATTACAGAATGTATTTATCATGATATATATAAAAAAAATATATACATCAAAATACTTTTTACAATCTAGATAAGGCATCGGCGATAACATTTTCGCTGCCTTTTATGTGTTTAAGATCTAGGTTGTACTCTTGTAAAAATAAACTCCACCTGAGAAGTCGTTGGTTCTTGCCAGACATTTTGTGGATAAATGTAAGAGGATTGTGGTCAGTAAATACAACCAGTGGCCATCTGGACCCACTGATATAAAAATCAAAGTGTTGTATAGAAAGAATCAACCCAAGACATTCTTTTTCCACAGTAGAATAATTTCTTTGATGTCTATTAAATTTCTTGGAAAAGAAACAAATAGGATGCTCTACTTGGAAATTATCTTCTTGGTAAAGGACTGACCCAACACCTGTGTCACTGGCGTCAATAGCTAACCTAAAAGGTTTTCCGAAGTCAGGAGCCATCAAAATGGGGGAGCTAGATAATATCTGCTTGATTTGGTTAAAGGCTTTCTGACATTCATCCGTCCAAGTAAATCGGACATTCTTTCTCAGGAGGTTTGTTAAAGGACTGGCAATGACAGAAAAATTTTCGCAAAATTTTCTATAATATCCAGACATTCCCAAAAATCTTCGGAGTTGTTTCCGATCAGCAGGAATAGGGAAAGCTTGGATAGCTTCTACTTTGGCCATTACAGGTTTCACCTGGCCTTGTCCTACAATATGGCCTAAGTATTGGATTGAAGCCTGGCAAAAATCACTCTTACTCAGGTTTACAGTAATTTTTGCATGTAAAAGTTTAGTAAAAAGACAATGCAGTTGTTTACAATGGCTATAAAAATCTTGGCTAAAAATTACTACATCGTCTATGTATGCGTGGCAATTCTCCATGTCAGCAAGCAGGGCATTTATCATTCTCTGGAAAGTGGCAGGAGCATTCTTCATGCCAAATGGCATCACTTTGTATTGGTACAGACCATCAGGGGTGACAAAGGCGGAGATTTCCTTTGCCCTATCAGTCAGGGGAACCTGCCAATAACCTGAAAGTAGGTCTATTTTGGTGATGTACTTAGCGTCACCAATACGATCTATGAGATCGTCTATCCTATGGATAGGAAACAAATCGGTCTTTGTTACAGCATTTACCTTACGGTAGTCTGTACAAAAACGATAAGTCTTGTCCTGTTTAGGTATCAAGACACATGGGGAACTCCAGCTACTGGAACTTGGTTCAATGAGGTCATTTTCAAGCATATACTTGATTTCTGACCTAAGTATGGCAAGTTTTTCAGGGTTGACCCTGTAAGGATGCTGCTTGACTGGAGTAGCCTCGCCAACATCTACATCATGCATTATAACATTAGTCTGTTTTGGTACATCAGAAAAAATGTCATTAAATTCATTAATGAGTTTCATGATAACTGGCCTTTCTGTCGAAGACAGATGAGACAGTTTTACATCCAAATTCTGTAATACAAAAGAATTAGGTATTTTGTATTGTCCAAATTTCCCCTTTACAATATCATCATCAATAGGAGAAACATGGCTATTTGAACAACTTTTGACTGTATTTAAAACACAATTACTCTTATCTGAGTGATCTGGCCGAGATACATAAGGCTTCAGCATGTTTATATGACATAGCTGAGTCTTTTTCCTACGGTCAGGGGTTTTGATTGTGTAATTGAGGTCACTAATTTTGGTCTCAATTTCATAGGGACCAAAATATCTGGCTTGCAAGGGTTGACCTGGTATGGGCAAAAATACAAGCACCTTATCCCCGGGAGAAAATTCTCTAACACGGGCCTTTCTATCATACCAGCGTTTCATGCTGGATTGGGTGTTTTGTAAATTATTTTTGGCCAGAACACAAGCATCATAAAGTCTAGTTTTAAACTTAATTACATAGTCTAAAAGTCCTTCAGTGGCTGTTGGTGACAACAAAGTCTCTTTTATACATTTCAAGGGACCGCGCACCGAATGGCCAAAGACTAAGTCAAAAGGGCTGAATCCCAACGATTCCTGGACGGATTCACGGGTTGCAAACAGTAGCATGTGGATTCCTTCGTCCCAGTCTTTTTCGTGCTCAAAGCAATAGGTTCGGATCATGTTCTTGAGAGTCTGATGGAATCGCTCAAGAGCGCCTTGCGACTCGGCATGATACGCACTTGACATGCAGTGTTTGATGCCCAACTGAGTCAGGACTTGCTTGAAAAGATTGGCCGTGAAATTCGTTCCTTGGTCCGATTGGATGGACTTTGGTAGACCAAATAGAGTAAAGAACTTGATTAAGGCCTTCACAATGTTTGATGCTTTTATGTTCCTTAGAGGAATAGCTTCAGGAAAACGAGTTGAAGCACACATAAGGGTCAACAGGTATTGGTTGCCAGCTTTTGTCCTTGGGAGAGGACCAACACAGTCAATAAGTACTCTGCTGAAAGGTTCTTCAAAGGCTGGAATCGGCTTCAGAGGAGCAACAGGGATCTTTTGATTTGGCTTGCCAACCATCTGACAGGCATGACAGGATCGGCAGTACTGGATGACATCTTTCTTCAAACGTGGCCAGAAGAAGTGTGACATAATCTTGTGGTATGTCTTGTGGATGCCGAGATGACCTGACATTGGTGTGTCATGAGCCAGATTCATGATGTACGCTCGGTATCTTTCTGGTAACACGATTTGATGGCATATTCTCCATTCTTCTTCGTTGGATGCGTCTGGAGGTTTCCATTTCCTGAAGAGCATATCATCTTGGATGTAGTAGCACGTTGATGCTAGCTCTGCCTCTTGTGATGTCATTGCGGTTTCTCGGAGTTTGGCGAGCTCTGGATCCTTCTTTTGGTCCTCAATCAACTGTTTTCGAGTTGATGCCGGCTTTTCAGAATTTGGCGTTGGTTCTTCTTCAAGAGAAGCAAAGAATGTGGTGCTCAAGTCCACATCATCTTGGTTACTGTTGGCTTTGATGACGTTCTCTTCTTGAGATGCTTTCAACCTCATTGCCCTTGTTACTGCACACGCTGGATATAACTCTAGGTCTTCCTCGGGTGTGGCAGATAAGTCGGGTGTTTGAGTGACGATGGGTTCGGCTATCACCTTTCCACCTGCTAAGTCATTGCCTAACAGCAACGAGATGCCTTCCAATGGTAATGTTGGTCGGACACCTACAACAACCGGTCCAGTAATGAGATTTGACTTTATGTCGATTAGATGTAGAGGCACATCTATACATCCAAGCTCTACGCCTCGTAACAGGATGCTCTTCCCAGTCGATGATGATTTAGACAAGGGCAAGATACCCTCTAAAAGTAACGATTGTGAGGCACCTGTGTCTCTCAAAATGGTGATAGGTCGTAGACTTGTAGAATCACCGGGTAGTGATACGAATCCTTCCGAAATGAAAGGCTTAAAATCCTCTAATAAAACATCAATTTTGGTTGATGCAGACTGGACTTGGGTCGAACTCTCGCTGGAGTCATTGACATCTCTAGGAGACGCAGTGGAGAAACTCTTTCTTGAGTCAGTAGAACATCTTGTGGATGTATTTGGAGAACTCTTGATGGAGTCATTGGAACATCGGGGTGATGTCTTATGGGAACTCTTGATAGAGTCATGGGAACATCGGGATGATGTATTATGGGAACTCTGGATAGAGTCATTGGAACATCGGGGTGATGTATTATGGGAACTCTGGATAGAGTCATTGGAACATCGGGGTGATGTATTATGGGAACTCTGGATAGAGTCATGGGAACATCGGGATGATGTCTTATGGGAACTCTGGATAGAGTCATTGGAACATCGGTGTGATGTATTAGGTAAACTCTTGTTTGAGTCATTGGAACATCGGCTTGATGTATTTGAAAAACTCTTGTTTGAGTCATTGGAACATCGGCTTGATGTATTTGAAAAACTCTTGTTTGAGTCATTGGAACATCGGCTTGATGTATTTGAAAAACTCTTGTTTGAGTCATTGGAACATCGTAAAGATGAATTTGAAGAACTCACTGTTGAGTCATTTGAACACCGTGGAGACATTTTCGGAGAGTCTTGTACAGTCAATACATTTGAAACAGGTGGTGTCGAGATATTCTTGATTTGGCTTGATGATGAGGGAGTAAACCTCGCCGACCACTGTACTGTGCAAGCGCTGACTTTTGAAGGAGCTTTTTCGTTTCTCTTCCTCAATTTCCAGCAATCGTCAATTTTATGGCCTTCTCGTTTGCAGTAGGAACAAGTAGCTTTACTTGTAGTAGGTTTTCTGTCGTTTGTACTGCTGTTCTTGATGGAGTTGCTATCAGTGGACTCAGGCTGTTTGACTTGTTTTGGCTTGACATCCGTCGTATACTTGGCAAATTGATGTGATATTATATAATCGTCTGCCAACACTGCAGCCTTGTGCACATCTTCCTCGCCACGATCAGCTATATGCGTACGGACGTCCAGCCGCACACAACTCTTGAACTCTTCCATCAGCATTAGGTTCTTGAATTTTGCAAAGTCGGTGCCGATTTCCCTGGAAGTGAGCCATTTCTCAAAGCGTCTCTTTTTTTCCCGCAGGAATTCTACATGGGTTTGGCCATCCGATTTGCGACAATCCCTGAACTGCTTTCGGTAAGCTTCCGGAACAAGTTCATATGCCTTAAGAATTAAGGCCTTAACAACATTATAATCTTTTTGTTGTTCAATGGTCAAAGAACAAAATACCTCTGCAGCTCTATCAGTCAAAACTGTTTGCAGCAAAGTGGGCCACAAAGTTTCAGGTACATTAAAATTTTTCACAGCAAGTTCAAATTGTGGAAAATAATTGTCAATTGTGGCTTCATTAAAGCGTGGAATTATTTTCAAAAATTTTGTTGCTTCAGCAGTATGACTGGCAGGGGAAGAATCTGGTCTTACATTAGCAGCTAACTCTAATTTTTTTAACTCTATTTGTAATTTCATTTCCATTTCTGCTCTCTAGCCGCTGCAAGCTCTAATTCTTTTTGTTTCCCCAAGATAATTTCCTTCTCTTTTAAAGCTAACTGGGCTTCTATTTCCATTTGTTTTAATTTTATCTGAAGTTCTAAATCTGATTTACCCTCATCGGGTCTAAGGGTTTCTAAAAGGTCTTCAGAAAACACTTCCTCGTCTACATAATGGATTACAATGTTATCTCTGATTTCTTGTTTAAGGGCATTTGATTTTATTTTTAACCCTAAATGTTTAGAAATAAGGACCAGTTCCTTCCTAGTAAAAGCATCAAGTTCTTTCACAGAGGGATTTGCAAGAAAAACCTGAATATCCATGACTAACTAGCAACTATTACAAGCAAAAAAATGTATACAATGTAAATATACAGTACAAAATCTGTACAACAAAAAAAAAACCTTAAGAGAGTTTGGTCAATACTATTGATACTTTACTTCCGACTCTTTGACACACAAAAATTTTTGTTAAAGTCAACTTCGCCTTTACAAAATTACTCAAGTAAGACGAAAATAGGTTCAGAAAAATATCCGGGACGAAAGCCCTCAAACTTCTTTTGTCACGTATTACGAATTGAATTCTAATTTTTAAAATGGCTTGCCTAGGGGAACGTGACAATAGAAAAGGAGTTGTGTCACTTATCTTAAGTCTGAATTTAATCAAAGACTTACAATGAATAACAAAACAAAAAATGACACAAGAAATCGGAAGGTAAACTATCAACTTAATGTTTAATCAAATATAAAGTTACAAGAAAGAAAAATAAACATTTACTCAATACAGAATTGATGGGTTGACCAAAACCCTTTTACAAAAATGGCATGTAAAAATATTACAATACAAGAGTTTGAAAATGTAATTACAAATACAAGCAAGGCCTTGAATAAAAAAAAAAACTTACACGATCAAGTGGTATACAAGGCGCTCTTGAGCGATTCCATCAGACTCTCAAGAACATGATCCGAACCTATTGCTTTGAGCACGAAAAAGACTGGGACGAAGGAATCCACATGCTACTGTTTGCAACCCGTGAATCCGTCCAGGAATCGTTGGGATTCAGCCCTTTTGACTTAGTCTTTGGCCATTCGGTGCGCGGTCCCTTGAAATGTATAAAAGAGACTTTGTTGTCACCAACAGCCACTGAAGGACTTTTAGACTATGTAATTAAGTTTAAAACTAGACTTTATGATGCTTGTGTCTCCGCTATTCTGTCCCACGGCTGTCTCCGTATGTCTGTCCGTCAACGTTACGCGAGCGGTCTTTATATCATCTACCACGCGTCGATATCCAGTATATTCTAGAACAGAAAGTCATCAACACCCAGATCTAGAACGCTCTTCAAAGAGACAGAAGAAAAAAACACCCTCCTTTCAACCAGAGGTACACACACAGGTCAAGGACCGGTCACTGTCTGTGTGGCTTGACGAATAAAAAAAAACTTATTACACAAGGGGCAGACAACCTACCCGTCTCTTGACCGCAACAGCTCAAAGAAAGAAAAAAAAAAAAAAAAAAAAAAAAAACAACGCCTAGATACGTAACAATATTTTAATTTGGGGGTTTCACCTGCCCTTAAAAAGTGACAGATTTGTTGATATTTTAATTTGGGGGTTTCACCTGCCCTTAAAAAGTGACAGATTTGTTGATATTTTAATTTGGGGGTTTCACCTGCCCTTAAAAAGTGACAAATTTGTTAATATTTTCATTTGGGGGTTTCACCTGCCCTTAAAAAGTGACAGATTTGTTGATATTTTAATTTGGGAGTTTAACCTGCCCTTAAAAAGTGACAGATTTGTTGATATTTTAATTTGGGGTTTTCACCTGCCCTTAAAAAGTGACAGATTTGTTGATATTTTAATTTGGGGGTTTACCCTGCCCTTAAAAAGTGACAGATTTGTTGATATTTCAATTTGGGGGTTTCACCTGCCCTTAAAAAGTGACAGATTTGTTGATATTTCAATTTGGGGGTTTCACCTGCCCTTAAAAAGTGACAGATTTGTTGATATTTTAATTTGGGGGTTTCACCTGCCCTTAAAAAGTGACAGATTTGTTGATATTTCAATTTGGGGGTTTCACCTGCCCTTAAAAAGTGACAGATTTGTTGATATTTCAATTAGGGGGTTTCACCTGCCCTTAAAAAGTGACAGATTTGTTGATATTTTAATTTGGGGGTTTCACCTGCCCTTAAAAAGTGACAGATTTGTTGATATTTTAATTTGGGAGTTTAACCTGCCCTTAAAAAGTGACAGATTTGTTGATATTTTAATTTGGGGTTTTCACCTGCCCTTAAAAAGTGACAGATTTGTTGATATTTTAATTTGGGGGTTTCACCTGCCCTTAAAAAGTGACAGATTTGTTGATATTTTAATTTGGGGGTTTCACCTGCCCTTAAAAAGTGACAGATTGTTTGATATTTTAATTTGGGGGTTTAACCTGCCCTTAAAAAGTGACAGATTTGTTGATATTTCAATTTGGGGGTTTCACCTGCCCTTAAAAAGTGACAGATTTGTTGATATTTTAATTTGGGGGTTTCACCTGCCCTTAAAAAGTGACAGATTTGTTGATATTTTAATTTGGGGGTTTCACCTGCCCTTAAAAAGTGACAAATTTGTTAATATTTTAATTTGGGGGTTTCACCTGCCCTTAAAAAGTGACAGATTTGTTGATATTTTAATTTGGGAGTTTAACCTGCCCTTAAAAAGTGACAGATTTGTTGATATTTTAATTTGGGGTTTTCACCTGCCCTTAAAAAGTGACAGATTTGTTAATATTTTAATTTGGGGGTTTCACCTGCCCTTAAAAAGTGACAGATTTGTTGATATTTTAATTTGGGGGTTTAACCTGCCCTTAAAAAGTGACAGATTTGTTGATATTTTAATTTGGGGGTTTCACCTGCCCTTAAAAAGTGACAAATTTGTTAATATTTTAATTTGGGGGTTTCACCTGCCCTTAAAAAGTGACAGATTTGTTGATATTTTAATTTGGGAGTTTAACCTGCCCTTAAAAAGTGACAGATTTGTTGATATTTTAATTTGGGGTTTTCACCTGCCCTTAAATAGTGACAGATTTGTTAATATTTTAATTTGGGGGTTTAACCTGCCCTTAAAAAGTGACAGATTTGTTGATATTTTAATTTTGGGGTTTAACCTGCCCTTAAAAAGTGATAGATTTGTTGATATTTTAATTTGGGGGTTTCACCTTCCCTTAAAAAGTGACAGATTTGTTGATATTTTAATTTGGGGTTTCACCTGCGCTTAAAAAGTGACAGATTTTTGGATATTTTAATTTGGGGGTTTCACCTGCCCGAAAATAGTGACAGATTTGTTGATATTTCAATTTGGGGGTTTCACCTGCCCTTAAATAGTGACAGATTTGTTGATATTTCAATTTGGGGGTTTCACCTGCCCTTAAAAAGTGACAGATTTGTTGATATTTTTTTTTCGGGGTTTAACCTGCCCTTAAAAAGTGACAGATTTGTTAATATTTTAATTTGGGGGTTTCACCTGCCCTTAAAAAGTGACAGATTTGTTGATCTTTTAATTTGGGGGTTTCACCTGCCCTTAAAAAGTGACAGATTTGTTTATATTTCAATTTTGGGGTTTCACCTGCCCTTAAATAGTGACAGATTTGTTGATATTTCAATTTGGAGGTTTCACCTGCCCTTAAATAGTGACAGATTTGTTGATATTTCAATTTGGGGGTTTCACCTGCCCTTAAATAGTGACAGATTTGTTGATATTTTAATTTGGGGGTTTCACCTGCCCTTAAATCTTGTAATATCAGGTCGTCTTTTATTATGCTTTCTAAGATTAGGTCACCTAACATTGGGTCTTCTTAAATTCTCAAATTAGGTCTACTCATTAGGTCTTCTAACATTAGGTCATCTTATATTAGGTCATCTAACGTTAGGTCTTCTAACATTAGGTCATTAGACATTAGGTCATCTAACATTAGGTCATTTAACATTACGTCATCTAACATTAGGTCATCTAACATTATATTTTCTAACATTAGGTCTTCTAGCATTAGGTATTCTAACATTAGGTCATTTAACATTAGGTCATCTAACATTAGGTCATCTAACATTAGTACATCTAACATTAGGTCATCTAACATTAGGTCATCTAACATTTTATTTTCTAACATTAGATCTTCTAACATTAGGTCTTCTAACATTAGCTCTTCTAACCTTAGATCTTCTTACCTTAGATCTTCTAACCTTAGATCTTCTAACATTAGGTCATCTATCATTAGGTCATCTAACATTAGTTAATTTATCATTAAGTCATCTAACATTAGGTCATCTAACACTAGGTCATTTAACATTAGGTCATCTAACATGAGGTCTTCTAACATTAGGTCTTCTAACATTAGCTCTTCTAACCTTAGATCTTCTAACCTTAGATCTTCTAACCTTAGATCTTCTAACATTAGGTCATCTAACATTAGGTCATCTAACATTAGGTCATTTAACATTAGGTCATCTAACATTAGGTCATTTAACATTAGGTCATCTAACATGAGGTCTTCTAACATTAGGTCATTTAACATTAGGTCATCTAACATGAGGTCTTCTAAAATTAGGCCATATACATTGGGTCTTTTAACATTGGTCTTTTAACATTTCTCCATCTGTGATTAGGTCTTCTAATTGTAGTCATCAAAGTCGTCATTTATACGTAAAGGCCCTTCAGAAAACTCAAGAACATATGATACAACCAGACACACTCACTCACACACACACAGAGATAAACACACACAAGAACAAAGTAGTTAAACACAAAAGTCTAGAGTCTAGACTTTTTCATGACTATTAAACTCACACGTGTGTTTACTAAACCAATGACCTACGGGTGTTGTTCGGCCAGCGCCCTAGTGCAAGCCTGACCTTCTAAACTTCCAGATTCGAACTTACAGTAGACGCGGAGGCTCATTTCCAAGTCACACGATGTTTTATTTTTACAAAGCTGAAATCAACTCACTCTGTCTGACTGACTGCTACACTGTTCGTACACGTTATTTCACCCACATCCATTCACGGAACTTCTCACAATTATTTATTGGGGTAGAGAATTCAAGAATCAATATTAAAAAAAAATTAGTAAATAAGTTACTGGTAATTTTTTTTTTGTTTGATACCAGCAAGGGAAGTAATCCTTCATTATACACGTATGTCGTTAAATATGTAGAGTTTTCTCCCCTAAGGCAATGCTACACATTATTTCTCCCACATCCATTTTCGGATCAAGTTGAAATTTTAAACTATTATTTAGTGTACCTAATTAACATGAATCAATCAAAAAAATACCAATTAGTCAATTAATTATTGGTAATTTTTTTGATATCGAATAAGGGAAATAACGTTTAATATATTGAGAGATACAGTTGTGGGGAGTTCTTAGTATATTTTGCTTGATTTGCTATGCCAGCAGTACATGTCAGACATTTGGTCCCCAGAGAGAAAATACTTTGGCAATACGCCCCAGAGTCCACAAAACTCTAATGGGTACCTGCAATAAGTTTTGGAAAGTAAAGGCGGTTTGTCGTTGGGACATCATCTGCTCCATAGACCGCAAGGTATAAAAGGGGAAATATTATTTAAACTGTAGTAAAACGTATTTTCCAGTTTCTTAGAAAAGAAATGGAAGGAGAATTACAATTAGTAACCAAATTCCAATAATTTTCCGATGTTGAAAATGCCATTTTTGGTGGCTTTTTTTTGTTTGTTTTTTTCTCAAACTTATTACATCCTTTTATATATATATATATATATATATATATATATATATATATATATATATATATATATATATATATATATATATATATATTAGGGGTGCACCGGATAGTCCCTCTGGCTCCGGATTCTGGCGAATATCCGGCATTTTTTACTATCCGGTGCTATTCGGCTCCGGTCGGATATCACTACCGGATAGTAAACTGGATAGTAAAAAATACACCTATTTAATATGCGTAAAGTCGACCTCGTTCCTTTACTGTCTGTTATAAAATGTATTAATGTTTATATGAAAACAAAATAATGTCCTTAAAAAAAGAGCTATTATGAATAGATAGATGTCTAGCTGTGCGGGTATATCTCCAGAGGTAGAGATGAACAACTCCCACCCCCTTTTATTTGTTTAGTCCATCACATTGAGTTTTTTATAGGCAGGTAACCACAAGTTAAATACGATGGACGTAGGTTTAATGTCAGCGTATAGACACTCTCTAGTGGTCACACCTTTCGAGGGAACTGAGTTTGTTTACTTAGT